>PVJL010000710.1:206242-355218 GCA_004026885.1 Lyroderma lyra | reverse complement strand
GCTGCAATGAACATTGGGGTACATAAGTCTTTGCGGACAAAGGTTTTCAAGTTCTTTGGGTAGATCCCCAGAAGGGGGATTGCTGGGTCAAATGGTAGCTCCATTCCCAATTTTCTGAGGAACCTCCACACTGCCTTCCACAGTGGTTGTACCAGTTTGCACTCCCACCAGCAGTGTACCAGAGTTTCTTTCTCTCCACATCCTCTCCAGCACTTGTTATTTGAACTAAGAACTAAAGGAGTTAAAGGGGGCGGTTACCCAGATAACTAGGGGGAGATAACCAGGGAACGTCTCTGAGATAAGGGTGCACTGGGATATGAGAGGAACAGCAAGCAGGTCAGTATGGTTAGAGGTGAGTGAGCAAAGAGGAAGGAAGTTAGGGGTGCATTGAAGGGTTGTGGACCACATAGGCTTGTGTAGGTCATTGAAACAACTTTGGCTTTTGATTGAGATGGGATGCCATTGTATGTCTGTTTCTGTTTTCCCGCTGAATCTTGTTCACTGTGTTTTGTTTCCTTGTGTGCCAAGTTCTCTTTCAGTACCTACTGTTTATTGTTCAGTTATAGTAAAAAAAAATGTCAGGGACTTTGAGGTCTAGGTGAAGGCATGTTTCTCCAGAGAGAATTTTTGTTTCTTTCTGCTAGGGATCAGAGGCTGCTACTAATCATATTACAATACCTTAATAATAGCATTTTAAAGTCAAAGGAGAAGGGATTAGAAAATATAAATTGCGAGTCACAAAATAGTCATGGGGACATGAAATACCGAATGGGAAACAAAGCCAATAATGTCGTAAAAACTATGCATGGTGTCAGATGGACGCTAGACTTGTCGAGGGGAGGACTTTATAAAGTATACAGATGGCTACGCACTGTGCTATACACCTGAACGTAAAAATAAAAATAAATAACTACATAAATTTAAAAAATAAAAAATAATAATAAAATTGAAGGCATGTTCCAGATGAGGAGGAAAAAAGTAACAGAGAGAAAAAGGAGAGGAAAGGGGAGGAAAAGAGAACTAGGACACTACACATGGGGAAATGTGACATCACAGCTAAAGTTCTCCAATTTTGTCAAGTTACAAAAAGTAACTTGTAGTCCCTGTTCTTCTTTAGCTCTTTAGTTAAATCTCAAGTGTCATTTAAAATTTGAATCTCATTTGACAATATGTTCTGTGGCTCTTCTGTGGAAGCTGGTGTAGTTGTCTTAAGTCTCTCAAGTTAGTATAAAGATATGTCCTGAGAAAACTGGGAGACTGATGATAGGACTTTACTAATTTGTCTTACTCTGTACAAATAGTGATAAAGCAACGATATATGCTTTAAAACAAATCAGTGTTTTCCAATGTCTCTCTGAGTTTTGATTATTCTTTGTTGGAGTTGAAGAGTAATAAAAATGCCTGATGGTTTGAGTTAGTGTGGGTCTTATTGGGACCCCAACTCAATCATTCAAGAAGCGACTCACAGAAAGGAGAAAGCAAAATAGATCCATTGCCTCTGATTCTAAAAACAGTAATACAACAAACTAAAAGTGACTTTCTTTCAGGCAGGAAGTAAAAATACATCTGCAGTTCTTATGGTCAGAGAAAGTGTATTGCTCTTACAGCCAATTTTTGGTCTTGTTGATACTGTCTGAGTCCGAATCAAAATTGAGAGGACTTTGCTTGTGCACACACACACACACACACACACACACACCACAGGAAAATTTCAGGGATTTCATATTGTACCCAGAGCAAACCAGAAAGTCTATTAAGGAGAATAGGGAGAAGCCCACAGCCCTGACATCATTTTGGGTGACCTGAACGAAGATGAAGACAGACCTGGGAGCTACAAGGTGCAGAATAAAACAAGAGTTTGACTGTGGCTCTTCACTATGATACAAGCCAGTGAACTAACTTCACTAACACATTACGAAGGACAATGGGCTGAATGTAAAAGATGTGAATGCCTCTTTTCTTCCCCTCTGTGAACACACCAATACACGAACACCCCAACAGTCAGAGCCAAAGAATAAGAGAAAGGCAAGCAACATGCCCCAAAGTGATCAAGATAAATCTTGCTTTCTTCCTGTGGAAATATCATTTGCTTTTCATAAAGTTTGTAGTCTTAGATGAATTCCAGAGTGAGCAGTAATATTCCTCTTATCTTACAACATTGGAAGTAGCAGTTTGATGTGGATAGAGCAGCGCATATACTGTCCCCAGAGAAAATATCCTTGTGTTTTGATAACCAGATTCATTTAAAGTTATACATACTTATAATATTATTTTGACATTCAATAAAAATGTAGAAAAAATTGCATGTCATCTTGCTTTGTTCAATAAATATAGTTCCTAAAATATTTTGAAAGTTGAATTCTCTTCATGTATCAGAAGAATTTTGTAAAATAAATAGCTAAATTATCAGCTTTGAATTGTATCTCTGAATTTTCTTAAAGGGAGACCCATCTACGTGTTACACATATTTTTAAGAGACAGTATTTCAGGTTTAATGTATAGGAGCTTTGGTGTCATCTTATCTTAACTACTTATTTAATCAAAATAATTACATATACCAATTTTTACATAGAATGTTTTAGCAGTCAGATTGAAAGAGGCTAATACTTATGACAATGCTGATCAGAAACAACATGGAAAATGTTCTCAGTTTATTATCCCTTTTCCTATGATGCATAGACAGACATTATTACAACTTCCTATACATGGACCCTACTGGGCCACACCCAAACGGTTCCATGAGGTATGCCCAGCCTGCTGGAGCTATTTGCAAGACCAAGACATTGAGGCCCAAATACCTTTCAAAGGCTTTCCTATGCTAAGGTGAAATTGTGATGAAATTACAAGGTTATCCATAACTGGCAGTAGACTCTCCAAAAACAAGATTATTAATGATTAATGATATCTTTAAAAATAGCTCCCAGGTCTATACTACTTTGCCACCTTCAAAAAGCTTTCTCTCTCTCTCTCTCTCTCTCTCTCTCTCTCTCACACACACACACACCCACACACACACACATCTCAGGTGTGAACTATGATACCTACTTAAGACAGCTCCCTGTGTACCTGTCTTTGAGGTCACTATCTCAGAGACAGAACACCCCACACGGAGCAGTGTGTTGTTTCTCCAGCTCCTCCAGGTCAGTACGCCTGGGGCACCTGGAGAAAATGACTGTCAACACCACAGACAGACACCTCCAGTAAGTGCTAGGCTTTGCCCAGGCGTACCTTGGTCAAAGCTCACAGTAATAATCTGAACTCATCACTCTGATCTCTTAAACTTGAAGGGCAAAATGATCAAAATGGAGGGCAAAGGGTTGTTTTTATTTTTAGGTCATCAAAAATACTAAACTGTTGGTCAGCATGATCCATGAGGAAAGAAAAACAAACTCAAGCTATGACTAACAAGGCCTGCTGTGCATGAGTCACAAACTGGATCCAGCAAAGCCTGTGGAAACAGGAGGAAAGGCATTTGGGAGACGCATCGCGATCAGGCAATGGGCCTCCTAACTTGCTCTATTCACTGAACTATTTCAACCCCTGGATGGAGTCCAGGAGAAGGGAGGGCAGGCAGTGTAAAAATCACTTCTATTTCCTACCAAGAATGTTTTCAGTGACCTTGAGGAGGTGTTTGGGAATGACTTTCTTAGGTGTGAACATGAAAATAGTGAGAATTCAGTCAGCGCTGGGGGATTATACTTTCTGAGGTTTCCCCACCCCCACCCTCAAAGGCATTATATTAATACTTCTTGAAGGAGGGAAATAACTTAGCAAAGGAGGGAGGTCACTGTTCTACAGATTTCACTTCTGCAAATTAGAAAGGAATATTTATAAATAAAATATCCTTGTAGTATATAGCATGTCAATTGAGCATAGAGGTTTAAAGTCTTCAGCTTTTTTTATTCTCATTGTGTTAAAATTCAAGGAGAGTCTAAAATTTTTTCAAATTCTTCAGTCCTTTTGATGTAACTTGAACACTCAAATTCATAAGAAGTTGCATTTCTGATAAATATGGTAATGGTAAATTTGATCTGAATTCCCAACTGAGTGTTTGTCTCTTGAAGGTATTTTCTCTTTGCCTTGTCGGTTTCTTCTCATAGAGTCCAGGCTACTTATCTGGGAAAAATGCCACAATACTTATATGACCTGGGAAGTTCCCCCAGTGAAGGTAGACTGACGTTCACAGAAACCAATTTTTATTGTAAGGATGAACCCCAGTGATGCAGGTAGAGAACCAGGAGACAAGGAAGCTGATTGGACAAACGTTCATGGCCTCATGGCCCAGAGAGCTTGGTTCTGGGGCCTGCCAGCTACCTGGCGGTAGAAGAATGTATGCAGGCCACATGCCAGGGCTTCCCTCCGCGGCTGGTCTAACTGTGAAAATCCTCCTTCAGACAAGACAGTCACACAACCAGCTCCAAACGTCTCCTTCCCTTCTGTGGGGCAGAGAGATCTCTAACGGGGCCACCCTGAAACACACCTGCACTCTTCAGAGACAATAGAAGGCAAAACGAAGGCGGATTGCTAAGTTGTCACTGCATTCCAGTTGCCCTCACACTGGCATTTTCCCCTCATGTAAGCAGTAATGATTATGGAATAATTATTCAAAAGATGGCATAGCACTGAAGGAAAATAAAAAGGAATAAATCACCACTCATTAAAATGCCACCACTTTAACAATAACATTTAAGTCAGACACTTGTTTTGTTCACAGTGGGCTGAGCTGTTGAAGTGATTATTGTTACTGTTGTTTTCTAATGACTCTTCATTTGTTCGCACTTGTAGGACTAAGGGAGGTGCTATAGTGATGATTAACAACACAGGCGCCAGACAAACTAGGGTACAAATTTGAATGTGGCAACATAATAGAATGTGCTGGGCAGCTGTCTTCCCCAGCATTGGAATGATGATAACTAATAAAGAAGAACTTACATATATTAACCTGTCAATTAGATGCTAATACTGCATTGCTGTCCTGCTTCTTCAGGGACATTTGATGTTTCTGACTTAAGTGGTATGGCATGATACATGTCATGCCTCAGAGACAGGATTGATTTCACAACCATTTTCCCTGATAACCACCCATATATCTGATGTGCATTTGTGGGGAACCCAACAAGAGTTACAAAAATAAGTCCAAAAGTGTACAAACTCTCATTTCTGGCTACCTCTATCTTCAAAACATAGAGAATACACCTTGGAGGATCCACACAGTGTCTCTTTCCTACATTGCATTAATTACCTATTACTGTCTCACAACCATCCCAAAGTTTAATGGCTTAAAACAATAACCATTTATGAATGCTCCAAAGTCCATGGGTCAACTGGGTGATTTTACTGATTTGGACCAGGATTGCTTGATCTTGGTCAATCTGTCTCCTGTGACTGGCAGGTTGACTGGGTGCTGGTTGGTCTAGAATGGTCTTATCATATATAGGTCGTTACTGCTGGTTTCCAGCTATAGCAGTGGGAATAACTGGGCCATGTGTGCCTCATCTTCTAGCAGTCTAGCTCAGGCTTGTTCACAGAAGGTCACAGTTTCCAAGAGCAACAAGAAAGCAAACCACAATGTGCATGAGTTTTACAAGTCTCTGGGTCTTTCTAAATCATGTCACATGGCCAGTAGATTCAGAGCATGGAGAAAGATGCTTCCTCTTGAGGTAAGAGCTGTACAGTCACATTGCAAAGTCGTGGGCATACAAAGAGAAGGTTTTGGCTATTTTTGCACTCTACCACATGACCATTGATCCTAATCTTAATCCTTTTTCTTTCAAGTCTACTGATGCAGCAAATTAGGAAATCCTTGACCTAATCTACCTTTTTTTTCTCCCCCTATGCCACCAGGTTTCTTCTGGGTCCATTCAAGAAAGTGTGAAAGACCGTGTGATTGACTCGAGACTGCAGCTGTTTATCACGAAGCCAGGGCTCTACACATGCATAGCTACTAATAAGCATGGAGAGAAGTTCAGTACTGCAAAGGCTGCAGCCACCATCACTATCGCAGGTAGGATGGCTTTTCACAATTGCATTGCTCCAGGAGGGGAAATGTGTTGGCACTGTTCCACAACATCTCATAATGGGGAAAATCTTCTTTCTTTTCTCTCTTACTCCAGTCCCCTTTGGGACATTTTTTTCCTCCAGGGAAGACTCCAGAGGTTGACCTAGCTAATGGATTTTGCTGATTTGTTGCCTCAAAAACTAAATTCTCAAATACCTGCCCAAGTGATGGGTACCAATGTCAAGGAGTTCATTTCCATCTCTTTCTTTCCTTTTCCTCCCTTTCTTCCTCCCTTGTTTCCTCCTTTTGTTTTTTCCTTCCTTCCTTTCTTTTCTCCCTCTCTCTCCCTTCCCTGCCCCTTCCTCCTCTCTTTTTCTTTCTCTAGCTTAATAAAACTTCACAAGGCTCTCAAAGAGTAAGTCAGCAGGTATTTAACATTGTCATGCCATGATTATTTCTTCGTGGCTATTTCTTCATGGCTATTTCCTGAGGGAATTTTACTTGTGACTATGTGACCTACCTTGTGGTCTTTCCCTTTCCCGTTTCATGCAAGCGATAGCAGGACTTACAGGGTTTTTTAGGGAAAAGGGCTGACACCTGGATTTCTAGGATATTTGTGTTGAGTTATAAGGTTTATTTTTAAAATTTAAATGTCCCAAAGGCTTCTGAGAACATTTATGGAATTCCTAGAGATGAAAATAATCCCTGTATCAGGAAATGCCTAGCATGTTATACTCGTAGTCATAGCATGCCTACTGCCCAAGGATCAGCAGCAAGATGGTTGTTCTCACACGTAAGCCAAGCATGGGTAGAACATGTGCCCATGGCCAGCTCTCCAGAGCCTGACATTTCTTATTACAGTGCCATTTCTTTGATCTTCCCCGATGGGAAAATTGCCAATCCTGTTTGTGATTTTTATGTGGGTTGACTAGAGACCATAGAGAAATACACAGGCTGGCCCTCTGAGAGATGCTCATGAAGGAAAGAGAAGATTCCAAAATCAAGGCTCCCTTCTGCCTTCTTCTCCAGGGATCTATCTGCCTATATCATCTTGAGACATCATATCAATTATTCTAGAATTTTTACTGTTGGGAAATCATTTCTCCCAGAGAAAATGGGCAAGAATCCTAAAAGTAATCACTTGCCAGTTACACAAAGTCCAAGAGCGATTCAGATGTACCAATTGGGTTCTGCTGTTTACCCAACCATGTCATGCTACTATTTTTTACTAATGTGGCCATCCCATGTCAGGATAAGAGACCCCTAAGATTTTATGCTTTTAGAGTCCCAAAAAAGAAGTAGGAAAATTTTTCTATGCTTTCAGGATTTGGGTCCAGAGAAAACAATCTATAAAATGTGTATTTGAATTCTTAATTCCCTTACCTTCCTCCTTTTCACAACACACCAAGCAGGAGGGACTGGTCAGTGACACTTCTTTAATGTAGTTACTATAAAGAAGGCAGTGGTATATAGGGAGGAAGACCTAATAATATAGGTATGCTTACCCTACAAAGGTAGATTCATCACATGCACATGACCTCTTGATGCTGAAAGTACTACAGAGCACGATTGTCGTCATATTGTCTATAACAACATCACCAATTCACTCCTGCCCTCGCTCAGATGAGAATCTGATCTAACTCCATTACTAAATGGAATATACCAACAGAGGAAGCTGCAAACCCTCTCTCCTCAAAAACAGTATTTTCTGGTGGTAGAAAGAGCCTTAACGTGTGGATAGGCAACACAGAAAAGCAATGTCCCAGGGTATGGGACAGCATGATCAATGTTGAGAACAGGGCAGAGTGAGAATGGGGACAATCAGCAATGGCAACCCAGGAAAAAATAGCAGTCGAATTTGTGTGGGGAAAAAGCTGGTGGAAGCAAAGCATGGGTTGGCACAGAGCAGCAGAGAGGGCTTAAAATCTGCCACCATAGCAGAGCTGAATGCAGATGAGAAGCAGTGACCTCAGCAGGGATAAGGTCATGTACACTAGAACCAACAATGACTTGACTTTAGTTAGTGGGCCTGGGGCTGCATGTTTAGCAAGTGTTAGGTACTGTATTTGAACTAATAAATGTAAATTCTTTGTCACATGGAAAAAAAATGTTACTAAGATGAATAAAGAGAAACTCCTTCAAGTTGCTAATTCATAAAAAGCTACAAGACCCTTTGTTCAGCCTCTGATCTGTTTTTCCTGTTGGGTCTCACTGACTATGAGGAGACTTGAAGCTCACCTACTTTTCCTAAAATTTCTCCTGGAAGATCTAATGAGGATGTCTTATGGATGCAATGAAATATGATTGCTGAACCCCATCAAACACCTGCCATTTTCTCTTCATCTCTTTGACCTGCTCTTTTCAATTAAACCTGCTAGATGATTCATGAAGTTCCCTCTGCCATCATTAAGGAAACTACCTTCCAACATAGGTTCTCCCTGGACCAGTATTCTAAAGAAGTGAGGCCACTCTGGTGAAAAAGGAATCCTTTGAGCCACTCTAATTCAGAATCATTTCAGAGAAGCATGGTCTTGTGCTCCCCAGATCTTCCAGAGCTTGGGTGTGTCATGTGCTTTCTCCATGTCTGCTTTCAGCACCTCTCCTCTTTTTTCTCTGATGGGGGCTGGCCAGAAGTCCAGAGCTTTGAGTCAGATATAGTGCCTCTCATTGACATTCTGGCAATGCTTCCTTACCTCAAACTCTCCTTTCTCTCATTTCAGTCAACCCCATCCCTCCCTAGTGTTCTGTAGTCAACAGCCCCCTTTGTCACAGTCTTCCTGTCTCACTTTGGAGCTTTTACTCCATCTGTTTATTTACTCATCCCAGCGGGGAAAATTGAATATGGAAAAATATGGTCTAGTGCTTACGATTAAGTCTAATGATACTTCTAGTATTTAAGGACAAAAATAAATAAATAAATAAAGATAAGTCTTCATTTCCCCAAAACTCTTGCATGTGTATGTCCAAATTCTTATGCATTATTTGAGAAATATGATATACTCCTTTTTGACTCATTTACATTTGCTGTTAGTCATCAAAAGGAGTCAAAGAACTTTTGGAACTTCTGTCCATGAACCAGGAAGTTGCATTTCCCCTCCAGTCACAACCTCAAAAGGTTCAAGTTGCAATTGAAACTTGCCAGGACACCGGATGTTTGGCAAGATGCCTTTTCTTTGTCACTAGAATCCTTGGCCCGGTGGAAGAGACCAGCAAGACACCAGAGACAAGCCTATGATTCCTCTAATGAGCACAGTCCTAGAAGAGACAGAGGCCATCAAAATAGATGCAGGTATTAATTCTACCAAACATTTAAAGAAGAATTAACATCAACCCTTCTCAAACTCATCCACAAATTGAACAAGAGGAAACATTCCCAAACTCATGTAACTAGACCAGCATTATCCTGATACCAAAGCCAGATAAGTACACTATAAGAACAGAAAACTACAGACCACTATCTCTGATGAATATAGATGAGAAAATTCTGAACAATATATTAACAAATGAAATTTAATAGGAGTATACACCATGATCAAGTGAGATTTATCCCAAAGATTCAAGAATGGTTCAACATATGCAAATCAATAAAAGTGCTATACCACATTAATAGAATGAAAGATAAAATGATATGATTATCTCAATAAATGCAGAAAAAGCATTTGATAAAATATAATATCCTTTCATGGTAAAAATGCTACTATTCTATTCTATTCCTATTCTACATAATTCTGGAAGTCCTAGCCAGAGTGATCGGGCAATATAAAGAAATAAAAGGCATTCAAATAGAAAAGGAAGAAGTAAAACTCTCTTTGTTTATAGATGATATTATCTTATACACAGAAAATTCTAAGGACTCCAAAAAAAATGGTTAGAACAAATTTGAAAATTCAGTAAAGTTGCTGCATACAAAATCAATATATAGAAATCAGTTGTATTTTTTTACATTAACAACAAAACATTTGAAAAAGGAATAGAGAAAACCATCACATTTACAATAACATCAAGAACATTAAAATAGGAATAAATTTAACCAAGAAGGTGAAAGATCTGTACACTGAAAACCCCAAGACTTTGATGAAAGAAATTTAAGAAGACATAAATAAATGGAAAGATAGTCTATGTTCATGGGTCAGAAGAATTAACATTGTTAAAATGTCCATACAACTTAAAGCAATCTACAGATTCAGTGCAATACCTGTCAAAATTCCATTAACATTTATCATAGAAATAGAAAAAAAAAAATCCTAAAATTTGTAAGGAACCACAAAAGATCCTAAGTAACCAAGCAATCCTGAGAAAGAAGAACTGTGAAGATATCACACTTACTTATTTCAAGCTATATGACAAAGCTACAGTAATAAAAACAGTATCAAATTGGTATAAAAACAGACACACAGACCAAATGGAACTGAATAAAAAACCCAGAAATAAACCCACATGTATACAAGCATGGCCAATTAATTTATGACAAAGGACTCAAGACTATCCAATGGGGAAAGGACAGTCTCTTCAGTAAAATGTGTTGGGAAAACTGGACAACCACAAGCAGAATGAACCCTTATCTTACACTATTCACAAAAACTAACTTGAAATGGATCAAAGACTTAACACATAAGACCTGAAGCCATAAAGTTCCTAAAAAATACCATAGGTGGCAAAGTCCTTGACATCAAATTTTGCACTGATTTTTTGGGCTATGACACCAAAAGCACAATCAACAAAGGCAAAACAAACACATGGGAATACATCAAACTAAAAAGCTTTTGTACAACAAAGGAAGCCATCAGCAAAATGAACAGGCAGCTTATGGAATGGAAGCAATATTCACAAGTCATATGTCTGGTAAAGAATTAATATCCAAAAAAATATATAAAGAAGAGACATTCAAATGGCCAAGAGGTACATGAAAAAGTTTTCAACATCATTAAGCACCATGGAATTGCAAATCAAAACCACAGTGAGAAATCACCTCATGTACCCTTTAGAATGACTACCATAAAAAAGATGAGAGTTGACATGTGTCAGCAAGGATGTGGAGAAAAGGGACTTCTTGAGCACTGCTGGTGGGAATGTGAATTGGTTCAGCCACTGTGAAAACAGCATAGAGGTTCCTCAAGAAATTAAAAATAAACTACCACACGATCTAGCAATCCCACTTCTGGGTTTATACCCAAAGAAAATGAAAATAGGATATTGAAGAGATATCTGCACTCTCGTGTTCATTGCAGCATTATTCACAATAGCGTCTTTGAATGGACAAATAGATACGATGTACATGCACAGTGGAATATCATTCAGCCATAAGAAGAATAAAATCTTACCCTTTGAACAACAGGGATTCCCTAGAGGAAAATATGTATTTGCTTTTCCATTCCAAATGGCATTGATAGGTTCTTCATCCCAATGCCCAAATTTCTGTCTAGGCTGATCCAGTCTTAGGACACAGGAATGAGTCTGTGGTCACATCCCTTCTCTTAACAGGAGCCATTCCCCATTCTGCCAACACTCCCACCTTTGACAGTGCCTCTTCTTTGGAATTTCATTTTCCTTTACGTACTTGTCCTTGAAATGCCAGCCTACGTTTATGGGTACTAAGCCTGGGTTCTCTCTGGCATTAGCACATCTCTGTAAGTCACCTGAGGGAAAGGCAAATGCCTCAGTGCCCTGAGCTTTCCCTCTGTGGGCATCATAGCCCAATGCCAAATGAAAATATGGGATCCTTTGTTAAAAAATTCCAAGTCAGCGACCACAGCACCTTAAACTAAGCCCGTGGCCCTTCTGAGCGCAATGCCCTGTGTGGTGGCACAGGTCACAGGGCCACGAAGCCGGTGGATGTATGAGAATAACAGCTCTCTCATCTCTCCACCCCTCCCCCCTCACCTCCTCCCCTGTAACCTACTCATCTTGCTTTCTGGATGCAGAGTCCCTGTGGGCCTAACAGAGGGAAATTCGGAGTGATGGCACTGCCATGGTTGCTTCAACTTAACAAGAAGTCAGTTCCTGGGGACACACAATTCTTATCTTACCTCCTTCTCAAATCTGCCTGTTAATACGGTGTCTGGCTTCCTCGCAGAAGCAGAGAACTTTTCAGAAACTTAGAGATTAGGGGTGTAAACCATATGATGAAATGTACTAACTTTTGTTTCTTTTCCCCTTTAATTTGATTGCCTGTGGGAACGTCCATGTCCGTTAATAGAATGGAGGTAAGATATTGTTATTATATCCATATTTTGTTGTGCTTTCATTTTTGTTTGACATATGCCATTTATTGTCTATTTGCTGACCACTACCATCTTTCAGAAACTTTTTAATTTCTAATCCTTTTAATACTCTTACAAGATGATGGAGAAAATGAAGATAGATAACATCTACTGAACACCTACGATGTGTCAGGCACTGTTTGTTCTAAGGGCTTTCCGAGCATTAGTTAAAGTTATCCTCAGGAGATCCCTATGAAACAGGAACTGTTATTGTCCCGATTGGACAGAAGAGACACTAAGAGTTTCTTTGAATTGGAGAGTTCCAGTGACTTGCACAGTTAGGAAATTACAGGCTTGCAAATGGAACCTAGAACCGACTCCAAACTCTCCCTCATTGTTTTGACCTGTCGGTGAGAAAATATCACCTTGTAACATAACATTTTGCAATGTGCAGTGTTTTATTTGCAATAAAATGACTTTCATAGAAACTCTATGAAGGGTGATAACTATTTTTATCTAATTTTACAGATGATGAAACTGAGATTCAGAATAACTAATAATAGTAATAATGATAACAACAGCTAAATGTTGGGGTACACTAGTGATTACCACTTTTCTCATATTAACACCAATGACTTTATGGGGCAAGAACTCAGACCACACAGCAAACGGCAAAGCCCCAGCGTGAGCTCAGGTGGACAGACCTAGGAACTTAGGCTGGTGACTGTGACATTGACCCAGATGGCACAGTCACTGAGAAGAACCTAAAACCTCAATCACTGCTTCCAATTCTATGGATGAAAGCCTTCATTGCAAAAGAAAATTCGGTTAGTCCTTGATCTTGTCCCAGTTCACAGAGCTCTGATGCATATATTTGCCTGTCACAGTTCCGAGAGACAGAGTCCTGATCCGTAAGGACTCTACAGTGAGGCTGGGTCTCTACGGAAGGGATGTAGAGTGTAACTGTGGTGAAAGTAAATTAAAATGCAGGGCACCAGCAGAAGAGATGTCATCTTTCATCCACACACCATTCAGCACACCTATCTTCTCTGTATATTTTTAAACTAGTCACTCTATTCCAGGCACTATATTGGAAAGTAGAGACACAAAATAAATTGTGCATATTCCCTGCCCTCAAGAAATTTCTACTTTACTAGAGAACACACACACACACACACACACACACTAATTACAAGACACATAATCATAGAAGCATATAGAAATTCCAGTGACTCAAGGACAGAAATAGATCACTCACATGCACATAAATGCAAATGAAAAATTTTAAACTCATCCATACTCAGATAAGTGCTAATTAAATACAAATTTCATACCATTTTTCACTTATGATAACAGAAGCACTCTTAAACTGTGCTGGTAGAAAATTGCTGTAACCATTCTAGAGAGCAATTTTTATTAAGCACCTTAAAATGGTTGCCTATTAAGTAAATCCACTTTCTGTAATCTATGTGAAGTAATAAGTGTATGAACAACCAAATTTAAAACAACCTTATGTTTATTAGGGAAGTATATGAGCAATGTTAATAGCTATCAATAAGGTAAATTGATAATTGTAAGGCCATGTATTTGAAAAACATAATGGCATAGGCAAATGTTTATAATATCATGCTTAGTAAAAATGCAAGATACAAAAATACGTTTACAGAAAAATCCTAATTATGCTGTGAATATAATTATGCATTATGCATGTATAGTATAGATAGTACTATATCTATTATATAATACTTATATATATAACTGATATATGTACAAATCTATAAAATACATAAAGCATTTATATATTTGGCTAATATAAATTTTCAAAAAAATATTTAAATTTAAAATTGTCCACATCACTCTCTATGTTACACAATAAACAGTAATTTTAGTCAGAAGAAGCACAAGAGGTATTTTTCTGAGAAGGTCCTGCTCTTCTACTTGAGGACATTGGGATTGGCATTTCAGAAAAGCAACATTCAATTGTGTCTTAGAGCAAGAGTTGGCAAACGTTTTCTGTAAAGGGCCACACATTAAATATATATAACTTTGTGCACATACAGTCCTTGCTGTTGCAGGGAAAAAAATGGCATAGACAATTCATAAGAGGTTGAACATAGCTCTGCTCCAATACAACTTTACATACAGATACTGAGATTTAAAATTCAGAGAATTTTCACTTATTTTGATCTTTTTTTCAACCATTTAAAAACATAAACACCATTCTTAGTGCACGGGTGATATAAAAACAGGCAACAGGCCAAACGTGACCAGTGGGTTGTATTTGCTGACCCTGCCTTAGAGAATGAATCCTAGACAAAGACACTGGGCATGGAAGAATCAACACAGTCCCAGTTCGCTTTGGAGATTGGAAGTGGCGTCAAGCCCCAGTCATTACACTTTTCGGGCAAGTACAATGGGAGACCATGCCTGGTCTCTCACTGTATGTGAGCTAAAGAATCCGCATATGGAAGTTCTTGCAAAGATGTATGTATACAATAAAAGTCAGGCACTTAACTATCCTAATACAAACTATTTTTATAAAGCTACACACTGTTTGGATCAGAGTAATTATTATGATCAATCATTTGTTAATCATCATGAGGAATATTTTTTTTCCTATGCATTTATTTGCTTACATCTGCTCATTTGCTCATTTGTTAGAAGCATGTGAGGCTGCTTAACTAGGAGCAGTCAAATTCTATGTATATGTAAATAATAAAGTTATGCATAGTTCCCAAAACTTTCCAGATCTCTCATAATAGCTGGAGTAGCTGCAAGTGCTGTAACTGCAGGTGGAAGTGAAGACAATATTCAGAGGGAGCATGTCCACCAACGTGCTAGCGCAGTTTTCTCCTATTTCTGTGATGCAGGTGTGGGAACTAAAACAAAAACATAATCCGACTGAATGCTAGGAAATAGCGCGTGATCCTGAATGTCGTTCATTGTTTCTTCCAGTAAACCACAGAAAGATAACAAGGGCTACTGCGCCCAGTACAGAGGGGAGCTGTGTAGAGCTGTCCTGGCAAAAGACGCTCTTGTTTTCTTCAACAACTCCCATGCGGCCCCTGAGGAGGCGCAGGAGCTCCTGGTCCACACCGCCTGGACCGAGCTGAAAGCCGTGGGCCCACCCTGCCGGCCGGCTGCCGAGGCTTTGCTGTGCAACCACGTCTTCCAAGAATGCACCCCTGGAGTGGTACCCACTCCTACACCCATTTGCAGGTAAAAGTAAAAAGAAATAAATACTTGGGAAAATTTATTTGTCCGTCTGCAAATAGGAAGAGTTTTCAAAAGAGGACATTGCCATGCAAAGGCCAAAACTGGCTTTTGTCCACATGGAGGGTAATTAATTAGTGGACAAATTCCTACCACGTAAATCACTGATCAATACCTTATAATACGAGGGCTCTGAGCTTCTAGAAAATGTCATAAAAGTATAATATTCTATTGTCTTGGTTATTGTTCATACTACCACATTCACAAATATCCCTGCTTTCTATGAAATTTTAAAAAAATCCTAAACTAACACGGACCTCATTAGTAAGCCAAGATAGAGAAGGGAAAATATATTTCAAATGTTCCAGTGTCATTTGCCAATAAATATGAGATCATGGTCAGTATTTCAGAATACAATTTTGTATTATATGTATATTACTTTAAAATGCATTCCACCCATTATTCTAATCTAAGTACTGGTACTCTTATTTCATGTGTTGTGGGGGGAGAAGTAGATTATAAATAGCTACTTCTTTAAAACCCTCATACTCTTTAAACTGAAATTCATCAATCCATGCTCATGGAATTCTCTTTGCCTTTATTTACTTCTTATGTAGAAAAGACAGGAATCAATTTGGTTTTTGAGACAAATAGAATGAAGTTCCAATACGGTTTGTACTACTTCGTAGATGCACATGATCTTGGCTAAATTTCAGTTTCCTCATCTGCAAAATAGGGTTGAGAGTATTAAAGGATAAATTGCACTCGTGGTTTATATTAGAAAGTGGATAGATGGGTTTTTGTTTTTTGGTTTTGTTTTGTTTTTTTTTAAAAAAACCAATGAAAACTACCAACACAATACATTTCTACTTAACTGTTTAAATACTGAAATCATTTTAGGGCACTCTCTATTTAGCATAGAGGACTACAGGAAAGTCATTAAAATACTGTGCTCTATTGCCTCAACTTGATGTAGATTTTGAGGATTTGGAGACGTTGTAAGATTAATATAATTTGTTGTTTCTTCACTAAGATGACATTTTCATCAGGCATGACACCTACGTATCAAGGAACAACCAAAGTTAAATTGAATTCTATCCTTGTATGCTAGCATAAAATAAATTGATTAACTTTCCAACATTTATGTCCTAGATCAGTTTACATACATGGGCCACAAATGTTCTTTTTAAGATTGAAAATAATTTACTTTTTCTGTGTTATTATAAAAAACTCCCTTTCATTGAGATTTCAAATATATAAAAAAGCATAGCTAATTATCTTCTAAATATGTAACTTTAGTGTACTTAAAATTATGTTTTATTCTAAGTGCTATTTAGATAAGTATTTTTATCTGAAAATTGTCTCTATTTTTTAAAATCCATATAGTTAAACATTTTATTCAAATTGGCATCAAAAAATATAGTCTAAAATTTTTACATCTTTATATTTCATTGAGGTTTGTTTTCTCTGAAATATAATTAATAAGTGTAAACAAATAGACATTTGAAAAAAGACTCTCTGCTTTTAAGATACAAAATTAATATATATGTAAATATAATTTTTAAAATAATTTAATCATTGATATTAATAATTATCTAATCCCTTCTGCTTTTAAGTGAGTTTTGTCTAGTTGATTCAATAGTTTGATAATGATGCAGTAAATATTTTTAAAATAATTTTTTTTCCTAAGAATGTTTTCTTGCAATTCTGACAACTTTGACTTTTTATACCAATGACAAAATTACGCTTATTGTTAATAATGAGTAAGGTAACTCTTCAGATATTCTTATTTTATGCTTCCTTACTTTTTTGTTGTCTTCTATAATGGTTTGGGGTTTTTTTTGCCTTTATCCTTTAAAAATGGTTCCAAAGTTTTAAACCATTTTGCATTCTACTTCTAGTTATTTTTGAGTTTTAAAAGCAGACAATTGCCTATGGTTTTCTGATCGTAAATAGTCATTTAATAATTTGTGCCCCTTTCCATGAATGATAAGGAACTTCAATTATTCAGCAAATATTTACTGTGCTTTCACTGGCCTGCAAACACTATTCTAGGGTATCTGTCTATGGGGCTTACATTCTAGCAGGGGGAAACAATCTGTGAGACATAATAAATGGATAGGTAACTGTTGTATTAACTTAGAAGGTGTTACGTGTCATAAAAGAGAAAAAAATGAGCACCAGGGTAAGAAAGATTGTTGTACTTATAACTGCCATTGCACCTCATCACATTTGTACGCACAGGCCTTTGATCTACATGTCTAATTGACCCATATTGACAAGCGGTTGCCTGGGATATGGGAGTGTAGACATGAGTATTAGAAAAAGACATGGTGGCACACACACACGCACACACAAATTTCCTCTTCTCTGTATCCTTCAGCTATTGAATAAACAACATCGCTCTTATTATCTTTAACTTCTTTAATTATCTTTAATTTCTTATCATTAACCCCAAATATCTTGATTTGGCATTAACCAGGCTTCTCCTTTGTAGTCTATCCTATGTTCTAAACAAACAATCCACCACATTCTAATTAGTCCAACTAATCTTTCTTTAGCCTCTTCACTCATAAGACAGCGTATGAATCAACGCAACAGATTCACAAATAGACATCACTCTGGGTTTCTTGCATGGAAGCACACACAGCAGTGGGACAGGCCTCAGCTTCTCCAAAGCTAGGGCTGGGTGAGGACCCACGTGCCCTCCTATAACCTGCCAGGAAGGTGGCGCTGTTCTGTGTGAAGTCGAAGCATGCCAAGGTGACAAGTGTTTCCAGGCCCCACCCATGAACCCTGAGATCACAAAGGAAAATCTCCTGGGCTGGAAACTGGTTGACAGTAATCTGTGACTTTTAGCATGTGTGTTTTTAAAAACTGTGTACCTTGTTTCGGTACCTTTGCAGTTATTTTAATATAAAGTTGAGAGAAGACAGATTACCTTTTGAATTTTGAAGTTCTTTTTTCCCCAAGGGAAAAAAAAAACAATGCTTTACATGCAGTCTTATATTTAAAAGTAGCGTTAGTTACGTTTTAAAAACAAAACAAGATAGCATTTCATCTCACAGAGTGATATAATCTATTTCATACAGTTTCACATTATTTACAATAAAACAGTCCTTTCAGAAACACTTTTGCAAGAACAATGGACTAGGATGATGTTTTGAAACTAAAGCATTTAAGCTCTGCCACAAAATTGGCCTTCACGTGCCATGATTCATCAAGTTTCGTTCTCTGTGAAATATTTCAGGGAGTACTGCCTGGCCGTAAAGGAGCTCTTCTGCATGAAAGAATGGCTGGCGATGGAAGAGAAAAACCACAGAGCAATCTACAGATCTGGGATGCAGCTGCTCTCCATGCCAGACTGCAGCAAACTCCCCAGCATGCACTGGGACCCCCTGGCCTGCACCAGACTGCCATATTTAGGTAACCGAGTTCTCGCGAGACTTTGGAGGTTAAGAGACATTTACTGTTTTTGAAGAAATTAAGGTGTGAACTTAAAATTCCTAATATTTCTAAGCATTTCTAAAAACTAATTTTTTTTTTTTGCGGGAAAAATTCTGCCACCCTCAGATAACCTAATAACAGAATCCTACTGCTATCCTAATTGCACATTAGATTAGCCTAAGGATTTTCTTCATTTGTTCTAAAATAAATAATAGAGCACTTTTACCTACTGCTTGAGATGTAACCTTATTTCATAAGGGGATATTATGAGAGCTTGTAACATTTTCTGGAATATGCAGAGAACTGGCTAAGAAACTTCTCATACTGTGTCAGAGGCATGGAATAAAGGAATAAAGCCCTCTTTCTTAGCCAATGAAGCAGATTTTTAAGCATGCAAAAATAAGCCACATGTTTGAAAATGCTGACCTCACCAAACAAAGCTGAATGCTGCATGCTGCTTTAATGAACTTTGTAAGGAACTCTTAACAGCTAGCTGGTGTAACTTCAAAGACGCAATCCATTCCCATTCGAATGCAAAGAACGGTTTCCAGTTGCATACCAAAGAGCTGAGAGAGAAGTTGCAGTTTTTAGCTCTTTCATAGAATGAATGAGATATGTGGATGCTCATTTAAAACACATTTTTATCCTTTCCCCCTCAGATTATAAAAAAGAAAACCTAACAAGTAAGTAATTCTGTTTGTGCCCTTGAAATCTTATATGTATGTAAGTGGATTCGTGCATGCATATTGACACTCACACTTAATGTCTGGGACAGAATATACAGCTCCTCTTAAAGGCTCGCCACCAGTTACCCAGAGTAGAATATGAAGGGAGATCATTTGAGATCACAGCTTATGACTTCTAATTAGCCCACAGAGAGCACCACATTTAGTGAATGATACAAATAATACCTCCTACCTCAAGGGAATAGCTTCCTTGATCCCTTATATGGCTGTAAAATCAGCTAAACTGAAAGTGTCACTTTCTGATCTTGCTTTCATGATTTTTGTATCATCAAAGTATTTAGAGTGAAAACAAAACGTCTGTTTCTTCATTGATCCCATTTATGATCTTCACTTGTGACAACAGAGCCTTCTTTTGGAAGATAGGTCTTCTTTAAAACAGGTATTTTCCAATCTAGTTTACAGGGACAAATCACATGGATTTAAAAGAGTAGTCTCCAAATTCCTAGGAAAGAATTCAAGAAGTTTGCTTGGAAAGGGATATCCTAGAAACTAACTTGTATCAAACAGTGCTCTATCCAGGTATTAGAAAAGTTTTTCATGTCAGTTAACTTCCTCTGAGGCTTAAACCACATTCACTTCCTGTGACACATATTCCAGCCTAATAGCCTCTGCACGTGGCTAAGTGCCAGGACTTGACTTCACCAGCTTACTTAAAGGCCTAAGACTTACAACTATTAAAAGGAAGAATACTACTGGTCGCAAATGAATCACTCAGCATTAGTAAATAAGAACAGGATGGAAAATCAAAACTATCTATTATTCTGGAAGCCTGTCAGATTGTTGTTCCCAAATTGAAGGAATTAAAAAGAAATCTGTCTGTTCTTTATCATATCAGCAGTCAAACAATACTTTGATTGGACTTTTAAATGATGACTGTGGTCTTTGTTATCCTTCGATTGTTTACTCATTCATCCAATCAAGTGTCCATAGAGGAGTTACTGTGCTGAAGGTGCTGACCTTTAATCCTAGATTAGATGGGAACAACATGCACACACACCAAAAATCTATATTTCTGCCCTTTATGCTGATTATAAGGATATAAGTATAAATTTGCTGCAATAAACTCATTTCCTCTTCTTAAAAAAGAGTTTCATGAAATCTTTTGTACATGTAAAAAAATGAACTCCAAATGATCATTTCATCTGAACATGTGATGAATGTCTCCAAGTGTGCTCCCTGAGTTAAATGCAATTACTATTATTAAAGAAATTGGCTTTAGCTCTCCAGGTAGTCAAAAGTTGAACGAAGAAGGCATCCAGATGAGGTAGTGCCCCGTTTTCTACCAGAGTGTGCAAAGCCCTCAAATAGTTCTTGAAGCATTTCTTGATTCCAAATAAACTCTAAAGTGTATCACCAGTTCACTTTGAAGGGTGATAGAAGATTTTTGTAAAAATCATTCGTTTATCTTTTGTATTATTTCCTTGTTGCTTGAACACAGCTGAGAATGTCGTCAGGAGTTTTCATTGTATAAATTCTGCTGAAGTGAAATATCTTGTTCAGCATTTAATGCCTTTGTATTATTTATTCTGTTTGCCTGCTTAGCAGGCATTTCACTATTCTTAAATTCCTGAATTCTCTGGGTCTGCATGTACTTCCTCAGATGAGTTTGGGTGACAGAGTCCCAGAATCCTATATCTTCAGAATAGCTTTCTTTGACCTGGATAGTGAAAATCTGTATGAGCCAGACACAGAATTCTTGAGTGCCACTTCGTAGCTCTCTGTAGTCTAGCTATGTGATTTCACTCTTTTCTGGCTTCTAGCTTTGTAAATGAGTTGTCTGCATCTGTTTACTTTTTCCTATAAGTAATTTGTTCTTTCTGTCCATGAGAAACGTAAACTTTCTCTTCATCCTTGTTAGAATGGTGTGTTACTGAACATCTCTTTCCAACTCCACATTCAGGACTTCATATTGGTAGCTTGAAATCAGCCATGATGGGAGTATTTATACCATGGAAGTCGGGCTGCAGCTGGGTGATCTTTCAAAAGCCAAGAGCTGATCATACTGCTCCACTGTTGAAAATCCTCCAATGATTCTCTCCATTTACTACAGGGCAAAGTCCAAATTACTTACCTTAGTATGCCAGGCCTGATCGCTGCTGCATTACCTATAGACACTCCCCCAACTCTTTAGAAAGACCCCACAACGGCTTGGTTTGGGCTCTGATTCATGCTACCTCTCATTTATAGAATGCTATCCCCCTGCCCTGACTCCATCCAACTCCTTCCCCCTCTCCACACACACATGTACCTTCAACTGGATATTTTCTACGCATCCTGTGTACTTCACTTAGTTACGTACTCTAGAAAACTTACCCAGTGTACCTAGACCCAGAGACCCAAAGCCAGGCTGCCCCTGGGTGTCCACACACTCCCTGTTCTTACCACTCTTACACATTTGACTGTAATAATCTGTTTACTAATCGTTTCCCAGTTAAATACTTTAACACAAACACTTGTCATGTCCACCACAGTATTCTTGGCACATAACATTCAATATCAATTTAATGAAAACATGAATGTGTGGGTGAATGAGTTAATAAAACTTCCCCAATGTTCAGAGGAAAAGGATAAAGAGTTAAAAACTGATAAGAAGAAAAAGTTTAAAAGGAAAGAAACTGGGGATCCAAATTGATCATTTGAATCCAAAGATATACCTAACGTCTATCTAAAGAAGACCAGAGCAAATAGATCAGAAACAGTAATTAAGGAATAACAAAACTATCCTGAGAAGAAGTAATTAAATCCATAAAGCAAAATGATTGTTCAAACTACTCCACTTCTTGCATTTTACTATGTTACCATGGATTTTCCTTTTAAAATACCATTGAACTCTATTTTCTGATAACCTTGAAAAAAAAATGACCCTTATACACATATTTACTAATGAGATTACATGAGCAGTTTACAAATTACATTGTATTCCCTCATGAACTGCTATGTAAAATCCAGATATAAAAATAGTCACTTCTCCCTGTTTTCTTTTTCTTTTTTTTAATGATCGCTCCTACCTTATTAGTAGCAGCAGGATTTGCTGTCTAATTTAAGTCCCCCTCCCCACCCATCTCAGATTGATTTAAAAACACCTTCAGATGATTCAGTCCAAAGAAAAATCAGATCACCTTTCACATCACTCACAGAGGAAACCGGGAAGTGTGTTGAGTCCACCACTTGTGGGATGCTTGATGAGGAACCCTGTCACTGGTCCTGCACGGAGGCTTCACTGCTGTGCTAATGTTCTTCCCGTTCCCGGTGCTACCTGAGTCACAGTCGTGACCAGACTGGGTCTCCACAGGCGTCAAAACGACTTGCTTAACCATGGGTGCTCAGGGCACAACCACTGTGTCCACCCCTAGGCTCAGAAGTCACTTGTGGGCCCCCCTTGTAATCTCCACTTTCACAGGGTCCTGTTTCAAATAGCTTTAGGAACCGACTTTAATCAAAGTTTTCTTCTGACCTGGTAATGTTTTATATTAATATATTTCCGTATATTAAATCATTATTCTCTTACCATATTACAGTCAACTGCTCATATTTCACTTAGGACCTTTCAGATCTATATTCAATAATCTATGAATGTACTCTTCTTTTGTGCTAACATTATTAGGTTGTGATATTGGTATTCTAATAACTTCCTGAAATCATTTGAAAGGTTTTTCTCTTACTGGAACATACCATAAAATATGAAATATATGGTGATGGAAAAAGAACTGCTTCTGGGTGATGAACACAAAACACAACACGTAGATGATGCACTGTAGAATTGTATACCTGGAACCTATGTAATTCTTGCTAATCAATGTCACCCCAGTAAATTAAACAATAAAAAAATAAACTATGAAAATGTGATCTCTTCCAAGACCTAAAGAATGTATCCATAATTTTATAATGACTTTTAAATTCCCTCGTTACAGCTATATTCAGATTTTCTAATTCTTCAAATTTGGTCATTAATATAACTTTCCTTAAGATTTTAAAAATGTAATTGCATAATTATGTTATTTTATTTTTATTGGCCTTTGAATCTGTGTCATAATCTCATATCATTCCTAATGTGTATGCTTGTGCTTTACCTATGTTTTTCAAATTAAAATTTCTTTGGACAATAATACACATTTATAAAACCAATTATTGACATTTTTAATTCTATTGTTTACGGTACGTGTGTTCTAACTTATTAATTTCCACTTGTCCGTGGCTATTACTTTATCACCTATTTTTCTTTGTCTTCTACAGTTTTCGTTTTCTTTCTAAAGTCTTGAGTTAAATGTTCAGTTCTTTCACGTCTATTTTTTTCAGCTAATGGAAAGCAGTAACACTATAAATTTATCATTCAGCACAACTTTGGCCAAATTCCATGTAGACTATTAGGAAGTTATTTTCTAGTCTATAATTATGGCTAAAAATTTTTTGATCAAGCAGATACTGAATTTTTTAAAAATTTTATTTAACCTATTGTTAACTGAACTTTGGTCAATGAATAGATCTGCCTGATTTCTGCTTCTGAATTTGACTAAGGTTTACCTTTGTGGCCTGAAGAAAGATCAGGTCTGTCAGTATTCCACAAATATCTGAAAATAAGGTTTATTCTGTCTTTTTTAGGACACAAAGTTTATTCTTTACTATTAAAACATTCTTGTTGATTATATTATTAAAATAACTCTGTATCCATGTTTTCATCTTTACTCAATCAATTAAAAAGATTTAAAATAGAATTAATATGGTTGTTTCAATAGGTACACAATGGACTCTACAGAGTGATCAGTGTACCGCATCTTTTGGTCTCCAGCAGTCGTGCAGGTTTTACCTTGTTTTTATATTGCATTGACCTTTTCAAGAGGAGTTCGACAGAAGCTCCATTTCTAGATGAACTAACTTCTGCTCATTTGTGTCCCAATATTTCCATTTGTCATTTTCTTCCATTAATTGTATCCCGTTTGTAAACCAACAGCATATGCATATAAAAGCTCAGCTTCAGTCAGGCCTGACTTCAACATGTAAGTTCATAAAAGTATTTTATTTAATAACCTAATTTCCATGATTGTTGTCAGGTCATAATAGGATGCAGTGTGAGGAGTGCTAGCCCGGGATCTGCATTTGCTGTGGGAAAAAATATTTTTTTTCTCTGAGTCTCATCTTTAAAATTCCATGATTCTGTAAGCTGGATTTACTTACAACTGGACCTCACTGGATTCTTACAATGGGACTTTATAAATGTATAACCAGAGAGAATCTGGTACATAAAAACATATTCTTAAAATTAAATTTTGTTTACTGATTGCTTGAATACAAAAATTGCGCCCTAAATGTTTAAGAATGAATGAAAAGAATTATTGTTTACTTTCAGCATTCCCACCAATGACGTCCTCAAAGCCAAGTGTGGACATTCCAAATTTGCCTTCCTCTTCCTCCTCCTCCTCTGTCTCACCTACATACTCCATGACCGTAATCATCTCCATCATGTCCAGCTTTGCAGTATTTGTGCTTCTTAGCATAACTACTCTTTATTGCTGCCGAAGACGAAAACATTGGAAAAATAATAAAAGGTGAGATTGTAGTTTAAGCTCATCACAAGATGGAATGTTTTGATACAGGAATTGGAGACAGGAAAAGGAACACTTACAACACTGTCGGTCATATTACAATATCCACGACATTGCTTTAAAATTAGCACCCCCAGCTTGATCTTTAAGAAAATATCAATAACGTTTTGCATAGGATCACATGTCCTACGGTTAATTTTTCACAGCAGGTAGAAGCTAAACAATGACTCGTAAGAATATAGCTGGTCCTGCTTCCCACCTTCTCTCTCATCTCCAATGGGCATGGCTAGTTGGATAAGGGACAAAATCCCCGAGAAAGCAGGACTCTTGACTCCAGTCCAAACAAAATACTCCAAGGCCCTGAAACTGAAGGATCTCTGGCTGCTCAGTATAATTTATTTTGTTTCCTTCTGAACGCCCTCTTTAGAACCTAAGTCTGAGTACAAAGATCTCCCTTGATCCTGAGCTCATGACGTCACCTGTCTTAACCCACAGAGAATCGGCGGCAGTGACCCTCACTACGCTTCCTTCTGAGCTCTTGCTAGACCGACTTCATCCCAACCCCATGTACCAGAGAATGCCGCTCCTGCTCAACCCCAAATTACTCAGCCTGGAGTACCCAAGAAATAACATTGAATATGTGAGAGATATCGGAGAGGGAGCGTTTGGAAGGGTCTTTCAAGCAAGGTAAAGTTACCTACGTTAAAAAATAGTCTCTGTATTGAAATGTGTCTACAGAGTCACCAGACTATTACCTTGATGTCTATTACACATATTACAGTATGCATAATAGCTATTATTAAATGAGTTAATTCTGCATGTCGTTCATCTTATTTGTACCGAGCATGGTACTTTGAATCTAAATAATTTCTCTCCCTGATGGAAAATATAGGTGTGTACATGGAAGGAAGCTTCATTAGCATAGTATTCCAATTACCAGCACTTAGCCAAGTTTGATCACCTTTCCTTTGCAGACAAGAGTTTTGTCCTACATTTTGAATCATAATTCCTTGCATTGTTCTTAGGAAAAGATTCTCACATTAAGTTCTCTTCCATTTTCTGTAGCTAAATGCTCCTTATTTAAAGTTGGCCTTGAACAAGTGTTTCGATTTAAGAACTCAGAGCCTGATGTGTATAGATATTAAATAGATGTTCATAGAATGACACAAATAGAAAAGGAAAATTAATGGAAAAATGTCAGAGAACAATGAGCTCAAGAAATGAGTATGTGTGAGGGCCAACCTAAGCCCTTTGTGTGAACTGAAATAAAGTACCCTCCCTGCCTGGATGTAGCTCCATAGACACTCAGCTGGGCCAGAGAATGTCAACACCAAGGATCCCTTTGGCCTGATGCTATCAAGTAGGACAGAACTTTATGTGCACTCACGGTGGCCCCAGTACGAAGGTTACATGATTAATGAAAATCTAACACAAATCCTAGGTGTCATTTTAGGTGTTTTGAGAATATAAAGGTGAGTACATTGTGGTCCCTGCCTTCCAGGAATTTAGATTCTGGCCAGAGATAGAGGGGTTAGGATGGTAATAATAATCCCGTTGGGTCTGTGAGCTTCAGAATTCCTGTAATTTCAGGAGGGAGGTGGGGTCAAATATGGGGTGATGGAAGGAGAACTGAGTCTGGGGGGTGGGCACACAATGCAACATGTAGATGATGTATTACAAAATTATACACCTGAAACCTATATAATTTTGCCAACCGATGTCTCCCCAACGCATTTCAGCAATTAATTCATTTTAAAATTTCTGTAATTTGTGTATCATGTGTTTTGCAAACTTAATCTGTGTTGAAAGTCTCCCTAGTGATTTTTATTCATTGGAGTCAAGGAATTTTAAGTCCAATCTACTCTTGGCATCTTTCTTTGACTCTGTGAGTCTAGGAAAGGCTGCATATGTGGGGGGCATGTACATGGATGTGGGGAGATATTAGGGACTACGTATGACATTCCTGGTCTTTGATTTCCCTCTAAATAAACATACTTCTCAGGGCTCCGGGCTTACTGCCCTACGAATCCTCCACGATGGTGGCCGTGAAGATGCTCAAAGAAGAAGCTTCAGCTGACATGCAAGCAGACTTCCAAAGGGAGGCGGCCCTCATGGCGGAATTCGATAATCCAAACATCGTGAAACTCTTAGGTATGAAAACGTGAGAAACGTGTTGTATCAGCAACCAGGGCCTTTCCAAGGTTGTCATACTTCGTCTGTGCTTTTGCTCCTTGATCAAGGAAATGTCTCGACTATTTTCTATTTCGAAGAAGAGGAGACTGCATTAAATCACCTCGGTTCAGAAACACTGCGTTTTGTCATTTTCTCAGAGATATATGGTGCCATTTCATTCATTTTTCTCTCTAGTATATATAAAACATACTGACTGCAAAAGTCCTTGGCATTAAAAACTAACCCTGAAATAAATAAGCCAAGATAAGAGTATTCTTTATTTCTCTGCCTTTTTTGAACCAGGACATCTAATTATTGCCTGGAAAAAAAGAGTAATAGACCTAATAATCTATTTCTATGGTGATGTAAAATTGTGCCCAAATGATCTAACATTACAAGTTGCCCATTTTCCTTCTCAAATGTAGCAAGATTTTAAGATTTGCAAATGTCCCCCTGACACTACATTTGACTCTATTTATATTAACCATTTTTTTTCCTTTCTAAAATGAACACTGTAAAACCTAAATTTCAGAATGTTTTACTGCAGCAGCCTGAACCCGTCGTCTGAGACCGAGGCTTGTTTTTGTGATCCTTTCCAAATTTCATACGACATCTTCCTGATTATCCTACTTCAGAGAAGTAGCAGAAACACAGGAGAATTTTGTGACAACCTGAAAAGCACTCACCATTCATAAATTCGCTCACTGAGCATTGGCTATTGCTCTGCCAGACACGTGGTAGGTGGGCAGAACTTAACGACGACAACGACATGATCTCTCCTCTCAAAGTGCTGAAATGATGGGGGAATTGGGGGGGCTTCAAATGAATGGATGATGATAACAAAGGACAGTAGGGACTATGTTGAAGGAGATAGAAGGAAAGTCTGATGCTGGGCCAGGAGCTAAGGTACCCTAGAAGAAATAATAAGCTGCATCTTAAAAGGTAAATAGAAGGTGTTTACGGAAGGAGATGAGAACAGCATTGGACTTTGGTACTGTCAACGACAACGACGACACCAGGGCCTTGTATTTTCCGATCTGGTCATTTGCTTTTGGAGTGCTCTACAGAGTGTGTCACGTTTGAAACCCAGTCTAACAGAGGACATTCTTTTGATTGCAGGTGTGTGTGCTGTGGGGAAGCCCATGTGCCTGCTGTTTGAATACATGGCCTATGGGGACCTCAACGAGTTCCTCCGCAGCATGTCTCCGCACACCGGGTGCAGCCTCAGTCACAGTGACCTGTCCACGCGGGCTCAGGTCTCCAGCCCGGGACCCCCGCCCCTCTCCTGTGCGGAGCAGCTCTGCATCGCCAGGCAGGTAGCAGCTGGCATGGCTTACCTCTCAGAGCGCAAGTTTGTCCACCGGGATTTAGCCACCAGGAACTGCCTGGTGGGTGAGAACATGGTGGTGAAAATCGCCGACTTTGGCCTCTCCAGGAACATCTACTCAGCGGACTACTACAAAGCTAACGAAAACGATGCCATCCCTATTCGCTGGATGCCACCAGAGTCCATTTTCTATAACCGCTACACCACAGAGTCTGACGTGTGGGCCTACGGGGTGGTCCTGTGGGAGATCTTCTCCTACGGCCTGCAGCCCTACTACGGGATGGCCCACGAGGAGGTCATTTACTACGTGCGAGATGGCAACATCCTCTCCTGCCCTGAGAATTGCCCCCTGGAGCTGTACAATCTCATGCGGCTGTGTTGGAGCAAGGTGCCCACAGACAGACCCAGTTTCGCCAGTATTCACCGAATTCTGGAGCGCATGTGTGAGCGGGCAGAGGGAGCCCTGAGTGTCTAAGGTGGAAGATGCGCAAATAAAACAGCGCCACCTCCTCTGGGGCTCTGTGAGCCTGAGGAAGGCAACACCAGAGGCCCATCAAGACCCAGATAGGAAAGAATAATAATAGCCGTGAGTAGCGTGTGGTTTGTTTCTTGGGAAAAAACAGTGCAGAACTCAGACAGTAAACTGATCTATGGAAATTGGATGATTGGAAATGCCAGCTAGGAAATGTATCAGATCACTATTCCCCACGGGGACAGTTTGTATTACACATTGTACGGGAAAGAATGTCATCTGTTCAGTTCCTGAATTAGCTGGCAGCAGAGTAAGAATCTGCTGTATTAAATTTTAATATGAAATGTGATACAGAGCTTCATTTTTAATAGAGTTAATTCCTGGCCATTATGAAAGTGATGTAGCTTCATGGAAGGCCTTTAAATAAAAGTACAGAAATCTAAAAAGAAAAACCATTATTGTCTCCCCACCCAAAGACGGGTGTCAGTTTTTTATTGAATTTCTCTTTTGCATTTAATGCAGGCTTTTATATTTGTCTGTAACCCACAGAGTTGTGGTTTACTTTATTGATAGGGGATTTGTAAGGCATGAAATGACGAGTCTACAAGGCACTGTAGCTACTGTGATTTTTAGTTCTCTGTTCTGTCTTTGTGCTTCTCCTTTAGAAGTTTTTCCTTGGTTTGCGCTTGTCGTGAATTTAATCTAATTTTATTCCTACGTGTTTTCTGAAAAGAGGTTTTGTGTCTTCCTAGTGTACCTAATTGTTCTGTTGTTGAAATGTTTATTGGTACCTTTTCCTTTACTCTTGTCCTTTAATCTTTATTTCTTCCTCTTTCCAGGACTTTCTGCCCTGTTTTCCTTTTATTCATATATATGATAAGCACTCTGGCTGAAATAACTTTCTAAATAATATTGTGGACTGATATGTGTATATATACCTTTTGCAAATATTACCATTTCCTTCTGTATTTACTTTTTAAGGCACACATTTCAAATTTGTCCCTCATTAATTTTATTGCCACAGTCTATTAAACTTCTCAGGTAAACCATAGATTGTAACATGGGATTTCACAAGATGGTCCTGTGGCTTCACATTATTTCAAACCTGAACCTGAAGTTTTCATGCCTTCTCACTTTTTTTTCTTTTAGAAACAAATTTCATAGACAGTAGAATTAATATAGGGTCACTTACCAACTTTCTGCATGAAAAACTATCTTTTTACATTTTATGATTCTTTAAAACACACACACACACACTAAAAAATCCTTCTGGAACTCCAATTTCTGGGGCACAAGATTTCTCAGTGGAGCTCCACGTGATTTTTCTTTATTTAAGACCAACAGAAATGATATGAGTATGGATGCAAATTCTCCTGAAAACGTAATAAACAGGGAAGAGACAATAGCAGTCTACTTTATTAACTTCATTTCAAATTAATCGATAGTTAGGCAAGAGAGACGGTCTGAATTCTTGAGAGTAGATTTTCAGCTATCTGTCGGAAGGCCGCACCTGCAATCTCCAAATCCACAGTCATGCACCAACTTGCCCCCTTCCAGCTCTTACTCATGGTCACTCTAGGCCACTGAGACAGAAACACACATTACCAGAGACGTTGTCCTCTCCTTCACCCCTGATACTCTATCAGTCTTAGGTTCTACAACCCTTGTGCTCACACGCCCTCCCCTCACCCTGGCTGCCTGTCACTCCAGCTCTATCTGCCAACCTACCTATGACCTAAGCTTCCTCCCTTTTTGGGCCAGAGCAGATGCGATGGGCTATGGCAACGGAAAGGCATGCTCATGCGCAGCTCTGACTCATGAACACGGAATTAGGAAATCAGGACTGACACCTAGAGAGATGCTGCAGATGGACGTCATGATTGTCAGTCCAACTTGAGAGAGCCATCCAAAGGGCCAGAGGAAGCGTAGGACCGCAGCATGAGTCCCAAACAGAAGGCCGCGAAGCTAACAAGGCAGAGAAATTGGCGAAGGCCACCAGCAAGTCTAGAACTTTCACATAGGTCTCCATGGCATATTGGAAGTGGCTCACATAGGTGTGTCACTTATGCTCTGCAAATTCTAAAGATGTCTTTAGGTTTTCTCAGCTGATAGAGATTTATTATAAAACAAAGACACGGAAGTCAGGCCAACTGGAAAAGCTACCCCACAAAAGGCAGGTCAAAACAGTTACTCAGAGTATCTACCACGTGGCTTGTGCTGCAGATACCACATGGCCCCTCAGAACCAGGTGGCCATGGCCCCAGTTCTGCCATGAGCTACTCTGCTTCTCTCCCCACTGCCGAATAACCATTCCTGACTTTCATGTCTCTTTCTCACGGTATCTACAGCCTCATGGATTCTCAGTCTGCATGTCGTTTTAGACTCTGGTAGTCAAGATCCCAATGCAAAAAATTCATAGAAATATAGGTAATTACAGTGAGTGAGTGGGCAAGCAAGTAACTATTACATAACCATTGGATTTTATTAATTATTTAAAGTATTTGGCAACAAAATAACAAGTAGAACTCCCATGATAATAATAGCTACAATAAAACTAATGCTGTCAGATAGCATTTATTGAATGCTTACCATATTCTAAGGACTCTAAATATATTAACTTAAACTGTACAACATCCCTGTGATGTCAGTACTATCATTATGCCCACATTTTAGGTGAGCAAACAGGCACAGAGAGGTTGTGTAACTGGCCCAAGTACACAAAGCAACAGAGCCTACTTTATGACCAAAGGAGGCTGAGCTCTCAACCACCTACGGTGGAGCTTCCATTCATTGGCGAGGGAACAACTGAACCTCCATGACAGCGGGAGGTGATTTGTAAGTCACATGTAGTTTCAGAGCGCACACTAGACCTCTTATACTACTAATTTCCTACCCAGGTTTTTTTTTTATTGAACAGCATCAGTGAGACACTAACCAGTCATCTTAAGTAGTAAAATAGCAAGTATGGCAAGAGTTTCAGAGTATTAGCACACAGCACCCCAAAAATCCATTACCTGGTGTTGTGATAAAATAGAAAAAACACTCTGAAGTCCATAATGAACCTTTTCCATGTCATGAAATATTCTTTGAAAACTCCAATTTGACTTATGAATGAAATATCATTCATAAACTTAATTAACTTAATCTCTTACATTTGAACATTGGAGTTTTTCCTAATTTTCACTGACATAAACGATACTGTAATGATCATCCTTATTTGCACATGCCCATCATTATTTCTTTATGAAAATTCTGAGAAAGACAATGTCTGGGCCAAATGGCATGCACAATATTAAGGCTTTTGTAATGTATTGTTATATTCTCTGGAAATGTTTTCATGTCTACAATGTACAAGAGATCCCATAGCCCTAATCATTTGCTGTCATAGAGAATTAACTCTGTGTTTTTCAGAAAACTTTTGACTATCTGGTTATAAAAAGATTATCTCATTTTAATTTTATTTTTTAAACTACTAGTGAGATTGAACTTTTCTTGTTCTTAGGTTCATTTATAGTTTTTATTTGGGGAATCATCTACATCCCACTTTTCTATTGTGTTGTTCATTTTCTAGCTGGTTTATAAGACTCATTTTATGAAAGGAATATTAAAATTTTGTCATACATTACACAAATGAGAAAATACACACATACATACTTTTACCTTAAAAATGGCATTTACGTTTGACCCTTGAACCATGCAGGTTTGAACTGCATGGGTTCATTTATACACGATTTTTTTTTCGATAAATACCTATCCTGTTTTTTGTCAGTGGTTGGGAGTCCGCAGATGCAGAAGGCCAACTGTATGTATTAATCTACACCATTTCATATGTGGGACCTGAGCATCCGCAGAGTTTGCTATCTGCAAGAGGGCCTGGAACCAATCTCACTGCAGATAAAGAGGGACAACCTAAGTTTTTTGGAAGTCAAAAATTATATGCAAAGTTTCAACTGAGTGTGGGGGTCAGTGCCCTTACCCTCACGTTGTTCAAGGGTCAACTGTACTTTTTTTATTATAAAAGCAACACTTGTTTATTTTTTAAAATAAATGATAATATACAAAAATCAGATATATAATGTATAGTAAAGAAACTGAAAGAAAACCAATTAAGATAAATATTCCTGCAGATATGTAAGTAGATAGGTAAGTAAATAGACAGTAGATAGGTGAAAGATAGGTAATTTAAAAAACAAGGTTATGTTGTTATATTGTTTCAAGCTTTGTTTTTATCACTGAATGGATCATAAATATCTTCCATATCAAGTATTCATGCACATCACCTTTGATGGCTGAATAGTATTCTATTATATGGATTTATCAATTTATTTAACTATTATTCTATTGTTGGATATTTAGTTTATTTCTATTTTTCATTATAAAATATATTGTTTTGGTAATTAATCCTGTTGCTAAATTTTGTGAGCATCTATCTTAAGAGATGAGTTCTTTAGACATTAACTGTTAGAAATGAAATTCCTAGATCAAAGGATATATACTTTTAATGCTTTTTAATGTATTGAGAAATTACCTTCCTGAATTATTTTATCAATGTATACATCTTTCAGTTAAATGAGTCAATTCTTTCAACCTCACTAATACTGAGTATTAGCATTTTAATCATTGTCAATATAATAGCTTAAACTTTTATTTTGCAGTTTTGCTTACATTTCTTTTTTTTATTGTTAGACTTATTGGGGTAACATTGATTAATAAGAATTACATAGGTTCCAGGTGTGCAATTCTACAGTGCATCATCTATGTGTTACATTATTACATTTCTTTAAAAACAGATAAGTTTGAACATTTTTTCAATGTTTTGGGGACAATTGGTTTATTCTGTGATTTGCCTTCTACTGCTATTTTTCTATTGGATGTATCATTTTCTCATTGCCTTATCAAAGCACTTTATATTTTAAGGAGTGAAATTCTGTCTTACATGTTTTACTTACTTTTATCATGTTAAAAATGAATACTTCTAGTTTTTTTTACTATAAGATCTTATTAATCAGGAAAGAATGCTGAATTTTCAGTCTATTGAAATGACTATGGTTTTTTCCTTCATCAATGTGTTAATACGTAGATTGTATGAATTGATTTCCTACTGTTGAAAGAGTTATATGTTCTAGGAATAATCTCTCTTTGGGTGTGTCACATCAATATTTTAATTACTACCAAATTTGTTTTATTAACATTTATTTGCATCAATATTTTTAAATTCATGAAATTAAAAGTTTATCACTTTTCTGTTAGAGTTTGGTGTCAGCATTATGATAGTTTCAAAAACTTAGGAGTCTCTTTCTCCATGATCCTGATTAGTTATTTTTAAATAATTATATATGTATAAAAGCAATACATGGTTTTTAAAAAACTCCCAAGAAGGGTACAAATAAAAGATCTCTTCTTCCACTGGTTTCAGTTCTGGTTTCAGTTCTTCTGGTGATTACCACTGCAATTGTAACAAATATGTTTACATCTCTTTCTGAAATTGATCAATTTAAAAAGGTATGTAATAGCTCCCTTTAAAAAAGACGGGCAGTTTAGCACACTTTTGCTCAACCCATTCTCTACTTCCTAAGATATGTTAGTTAACTTATTATTATCAGTTACATCGTTTATCATTGTAGCTTCAAAAAATATAAACAGAGGTTACTCATTAATTCTAGAGTAGGTAAAATATAATTAGAACTCTGACACTTCCTTCCACAACTTTTGCCCTTCCTCCTACTCTCTACATTAGCCAGCTATGTCCCTGTTTCTATGCCATTAGAAACTGTAATAATTGCATTTTGTTCTGCAAAAACGTAAGATGTGAATATTGACCATAGATGGAACTTAACTTGTGAAAAAAGACACAAAATATCTACAACCATGCGATTATGTAAATATGAATGCATTGCCAAATAAATCCTGGTATTTAATTACTTCAGTTTGATAATATATTTTAATCTCCATTAAATGTTTTCGTTCCTTTTTTATGAATGAAATATCACAGAATTTTCATGGTTTTTTTCTGTTGTATTTTTTTTACATTATTTTTTTCTTTTTCTTGTTCTGCTCCTCCTCTTTTAGGTTTTTGTATTCCATAAATGTCTGGTGATCTTTGATTTACTATTATCATTACAAATGAGAAGTTATCTGGGTTCACGTTGGTATATTCATGTTTGATTTATATTGATTCTTACTGGAGTGGGGTTCCCTTGTAGTTTGGTGCAATGCTTATGCATCAGGGCCTCTCTTCAATGGAAAGGGTCCGGGCAGGCTGAGTGAGAACCCCTAATGTCGCCGAAGGGATGAAAGACTCTACTCTGAGGATGTAATACGTGGCTGTATTTCCCTCCTGGAAAGAGCTCTTAAGTTTTCATCCTTTCCATCCCATGGGAGAGTCTAATATTCTCTCCATACGCTACTCTGCCTCCCTACCTGGATTTAACACTCACACCACAGGCCCTTCCCAGGAAGCTCTTCCAATCTTTTCAGAGAATATTTTGTGGAGCCACAGTGGGGTGGAGCATTTGGGCCCATCTGTGCTATCTACAAGCCTCTGACTAACAACCCTGATTGACAACCCACAGCACATCCTGCTCTCGGCTGACTCAGACCCTGGAGTCTTCATTCATGTGAAATCGCCTCCCCCTACCCCGAAAGCTGCCTCATGTAGGCAGCAGCTTACATTTCCTGTGTCTTGCATTATTCGTGAACAAGCACATTAGATATTTTGGGCTTTCCAATCACTTGTCAAAGACATGGCACTCGGATGGGTTTCAGCATGTGCATAGATGCATTCATATTCACATGCATTCACCATCACATCCGTGACATCTGGGTGGAAAGGAAAGGGCCTGTCTACCATTTTTATCAAGAATCCTCTCTGGAATAGTTAAAATATCTTAGCAATTATCTGCTCACTCATCTCATTTAATCTTCTTTGTTGGGTCTTTCTTTCCTCCTTTCTCCCAGCCTCTTACTATTGAAACATGCTACCCACAGCTCAATCCTTGGGCAGCACCTCTCTTCTACCCAGGTTCTCCCCTAGTGATCTCATCCAGTTGCAGGGCTCTCAGTACCACTTGCATGCTGAAATTTTTATCTTTAGCTCCAACTTCTCTTCCCAGTTTCATACTCACATTGCTAACTACCTATTACAGACAAAGCTTCACATCACCTCCCCAGAGCCAAACTCTCTGCTCTATTTCTATGCTTGATCTAGCAGCAAAGCTGGAAACTGCCTCACAGCTTGGGGTTGGCCTGCCACGTCAGGCGGAGCCTCAGAACCGCTCCAATATGAGTATCCACTTAGTGACGTGGTGCTACTGACTGAGGTTCTTGGTCTCAAGAGCACAGATTGTACCCATTGTAACAGCTTCCCAAGTCCTCTCCCATTCCCATTACAGCTGGTGGAAATTCACCAGCTTTTTGCATGTACCTATTATCCATTCCTGGTTTGCAGCACTAATGCAGTAGATGTTTCCTTTTTAATACAGTCTACATGTCACTCCATGAGAATTTGAGAGGGAAGAACTTGATGCTGTGCTCGTCTTTTAACCCAAGTCTTTCCTATTGTGGGCAGCATGTTGCCCTGTCCTTGTGGATCCAAATCTTTACAACAAACCTATTTCAGGCCATCATTCTTTTACTTGTTTCAGATCTCTTTAAGTAGCACAGTCACCAAGATACTCATACTTGCACTTAAAAGTCTTTACTTTGGTACAGATAATCATAGAAACAATGGCTCCTCTCACCGAATGGCGTTCAGTGCTGTGATTCATTACATATAGGTACTGAGAGTCAGAAACTACATCAGTAGGCAAGACTCCTAAGTGAGGGTCTGATGAAAAAAACAAAAGTCTTTGCCAATGCAGTGCTTATAATTATAAGCAAAGGTAGATATGTGTCTAGGTAGTTAGTCGCCTTCTAAAAGATCCTATCACCTGAGTATAAAGCAAAATGAAAGTGAAGAAAAATAATTACATGACTTGTAAACCTTTACGTGTCTTCCTTACTGGGTCCCTCTTAATTAAAAAACTTTTAAGTGATGCAAAAGGGATGCTTTTTCTTATAATGTTCATCATCATACCTGTAATTACACAAGCAGCCATCGTGACTCTCCTTTCAAACCACAGTCTCTGGGAAGTATACACCATATTTAGAATTTCAGCCATAAGAAGAGAAACCACCTGAACTAAGGTTATGTCAGAGAGATGCTAACCACAAAGAACGCCAGACTTAGATATACACCATCATTTTCTGGGTGTGCTCTTAACTATTTAGAGCTGTGATTAAAATTAGAAGTCTTGGCATAACACTGCTTTCTGACTTTCTTTTTTAGTAATGTTAGCACTGTGGTAATTAGTATAATGTTTCTTCTTACTTCAATCGATGCTTTACTCTAGTATGAAACACCAAAGGATGTGTACCCCTGAAAAGCCCTGACTATAAAGCCTGCCCCCTTTAGTCAAAGGACCGGGAAAAAGCCAGCTTAGGAAGAAAGAAAACTCTCAGACAATAATTGCTCTACTCCAACCCAACACCACAGGAAAAACTGGCCTCACCCCGACCTGGGCCAGCAAAGGCCAGAGGAGGGCCTTGACTTCCACCCTCACCTGTTCATAGTGAGATGCTCAGGCTCCTTCAGGAATGGTATCAGAAAAGTCTAAGTCCAGTCAGGAGCTGTGGCTTTCATCCCCACTGGGTCCTAAATGTATGTAGAGGAAGAATTCCGGCAATTATATTAATATTTCTATAAATAGGGGGAGCTAAAGAGATTTAAAGGGAAGCAAAGTTTCTACACTTCATTTGACCTGATAGAATGTTGACTCCAATAGACCATAGTAACCATAACAAGACTATCCAAAGCGGTACACTTGAAAACTCTATTGGTGAAACAGAATTCTAAAAAATGTTCAAGGAATCCATCCACAAGAAGGCAAGAAAAATAAAACAACAACAAAACAAAACGAAAAAGAAACAGAACAATAGAAAGCAATAAAATAAAATGGCTGACTTAAACCCTAACAAATGAGTAATTACAGTAAGTTTAGTAGTTGTGGGATTTTACATGTTTGAACAGGCTTCCAGCTGGAGATGGGGGAGAGAGCGTATGGGTTTGCCTGATCTCCTGGGGTCTCAGTGGCCTGTAGCTTTTGATACATTTCTGGAAGAGAGAAAGCCGATGGAGTCATACTGACAGAACAGGAAACAAAAGAATGATTCAGTAGAAGTAGAATCCATTCTTTTCATTTAAACCCTTGAAAGGCTAAATAGAGACTATTTCCCTGGATCTGCTAACTAGGTGTTATCACCTGGGAAAGGGGGACATTTAGGCCTGATGGGTGGTGCTCTTACTGCTGTCAGTGCCTAGGCTGTATCAGTAAATATTTTGACTATCGCACCTAATAACAAATCTCCTTTTTGGTCATTCCTTCCTCCAACCCATGCATTAAGTTTTCATTCACTCATTTGACCAGCAGTCACTGATTAGCTAGTAAATGCTAGGCACTCTTGCAGGCGCTGGGGAAACACGAATGATTAAGACAAACAAGGTCTCAGATGTGGTGGTTTTTATTCTAGTGAAGAATAAACAATAAGCCTGAAAGCAAAGATACAAACAAGTTGATTTCCAATAACAATGAGCTCTATGAAGGTGGAGACATTGCACAAACTAATGTATTTCCTTCCATCTGCTCACCACAGAGACGTTCACTAGCAATTGTACTGCTACAGCCTGCCAAGGGCTAATGATGCTCCATCTACCCAAGTGATGGCTTCCTGTTACCATCCTGAGCGATACGATTCCGGAATCCTGTCCTTAGAGTATGCTTCCCTAGGTCACTTAGTAATGCCTACCCTTCCTTTATGGGGGAAAAAAATCCATACAGATGACAAAATTAGTAAAATCCTAATCTCTTGACTCAAGGCAGACATTCATTTTTATTATTAGTCTGTATTGGGCCTTCTAACTCCTGTCAGAATGGGTAATGCAAAGGCTCTGGGGGGTTGTCAGCAGAGCAAAGGATTTGGAAAGGATGCTCTAGGTTTTGGTTTACACTAGTCACCATGAGATGTCCATTGTTCAAATCCATGCAATCATTTGCAGTTTGGGACCCCTGCTACTTTTGTGCTATCTTTAGGCATCCCCAGCATCATAGCTGTCAGCCTAGGGACTCCTGTGCCCGTAGGCCCATGTACATAGGTGGTCTAAGCAACCATTCACCCTCAGGGTCCTGCCATCTCACCAGGGCACCTGCGCAGTGGGTCTCCTCCACCACTGAACCCAGAGACTTTGGTCCCCTTCTCAGCTTTGGAGAATCTTCACTCTCTGGCAGCTTTCTTATCTAACCTCTCCAGTTGTTCTCAGCTTCCCCAAATGCCAAGAAGAAAGACTGTGTGCAAGCAACTCAGGCCTGAGGTGCTATAAAAACATCTGTGGCAAAGAAAACAAAGGCCTTAAAACTGGGAATAAATTCCAGTGGGAAAAGCCATCTCCAATATCCCTCAGTTTTCCAACAACAAAAAGAAAATACAAGGTAATATGTCAACAAAACCATCATGTAGGATATTTGAATTGTTACACACTTTGCATCATTTTAAATAACAATGTAAGAGAATCATTGTATATGTGCCTATTTTCTTGGGACAAATTTCTAATAGCAGAACCAGGAGATATCACGTGAGGGGCCCAGTGACCCACACAAAGTTTTGCTCATCTGGACTCCAGTGAAAACAACACTGCACCAGGACAAAGAGGACAGACCTCCAACAGCAACAACTGTGGCCATGGAACCAATGGGCTAATTCACCCTGCCGGTCCCCTACCTCCTAGGGAATGTGAAGGTACAGCTGGTCCCCTTTGACTGGGGGCCCTGGACCATTGAGGACAGAGGAAGAAAGAACTCAAGACGAGGATGAATTATTGGATGTTGAATTGGTACTGAAAAAATAAGAAATGTGAACACATTCTATCCCAATCTGGAGAAATGGATCGATCAATACACATAATATCAGAGTCACAGATTTATTCACAGCATAGGGCGGAGAATCCATAGAAAATGTAGCTGCTTTATTGCTTCCTCAAGTGTTCCCACTTGCTGCATAGAAAGCAAAACTACTGTTCAGTTTGCCATAGTAAACTTGGTCCAAGAACATGTAAACAGTTCTTTAGGAATTCAGTCACCTCAGGTAAATCCATCTGCCAGCTCCTAGATGGATTCACCTATCCTCTGTCTTTCTTCAGGATGGGATCGGGACAAGTGGCAAAGGGAACACCTGGCCTCGTGAAAGCAAGAAAAAGATGTTCTGGGTTACTTACACTCAGTGTCCCAGACCCTGGCTGGTCCCTGCAGAACAAAGCTTAGCTGTGTGTCCACTGAGGCATACGTGAGAGTTTGCTAGCGTATATAACCAGACACCACGGTCCAAGCCATTTGGCCCCATCTCAGAGTGTTAACCTCATACCTATTGTAGACCATAAATAAACAAACAAATAAATAAATCATTTCATTGGAAATAGTTTAAATGTTGAGAGATACTTAGGGTACTAGAGTGTCAAATACAGTATGCATATATAAAAGCTTAATTGGTTTGACGTATGTTCTTTTCTCACTCCAAAACAAGCCAAGACATTTTCTGTTTAAGATCTAGGAATTATAATCATACGCCTTTCATGATTCAATGGTCACACCATATCCCAGCCAGAGATAAGTTTTCCAGTTGTTCTAGAAAAAAAAAATGGTAGGCTATTATGAATTTGTTTAGAACCATTCACAATGATACTGTGTGGATTTAATCAAGATTTTCTTTGCATTTCTGCAAGCCAGGCCAAAGGGAGAAGCCTCCCACCAACACTTCAAGGCAAAGGGATGAAAAAGATGGCTCACCCTCCCTAAATCTTAAACCTCAAAGACCAGGTCAAATAAGTCAGAGCTTTGTGTTGCCGGACAGCCCCTGGCCGCTGACCAGCAATGCAGGCTGGGCGATCTGCCTGAAGCACTTGTGAGCCTGGAATCTCTTGGGCAGAATCGTTGGCTTGAGAAAAGTTTATCTCCAGGAAATATCTTGCTGGGGGGTAAGAAGTGGCAGGAAAGTCTACTTTACTTGAGACTTTTTTTTTCTTTTCAGCTGAGAGATTTCAAAACAATCCTCATTCATGGCTAAATGTGTCTTTCCCAGATGGATAAAGAGGCTTCGACAAAGCTGTTAAAGTTTGAAAGGAAAGGCTGGTCAGTTAAAGTAGGAGTAAACCCCTAATTGCTATAGGTAATTTGCTCCTGGAATAAGTGTCACCAAAAGACAATGAAGAGTGGATTTTATGGGTGTGTGTCTTTTGAAAGAAATTCTTTAAAATTAATATCCTTCTTTTTGTTGTTGTTACCAAGGAAACACTGAATAAAAAGGTGCTAGAAATGATATAAAATGGACAATGTTAATATAAATCCATTTACTGATACGCCTTAACTTAAGGATTTAATGCTCAGTAATCTTAATTTGGGAGGCGTTTATTGGAGGGTTTTCCATGTTTAAATGAGTTTACAGGGCAAGATGGAAGAGGAAATACATGGAGGTGTCTCACCATCTACAGTCTCAGCAAACTAGAGATCTGATACATTTCTGGAAGATGGAAAGCAGATGGGGTCATGCTGATGGATAACAGAGCACAGGAAACAAGAGGACAATTCAGTGAAGGTAGACGCCATTCTTCTGGCTAACCCTTTGAGAGGATTCTGGCTGGGCAGAGGCAGGTAGTGAGTGGAAGAGTGGCAAACAGAAATGCCTTTATGCCAATGGAACAGCTGCTCTGCTGAGCTATTCCCAGGCCCCCGACCCTGCAGAGTGATGAGTGGCACCGGCATTCAACCCCAACAAAAACTAGAGGCTATTCTCTCATACATCCATATCTAATGCAGATGGACTCCAGGTTTGCCCCTGTGTATGGCCTCCTTAGAGTAAAATGGTCCTTATTTTGGTCTTTGCCTGTTTGCTCTTCACTTTTACTCTCTAAATCAAGACTTGTCCAACCCGCAGCCCACAGGCCACATGTAGCCCAGGACGGCTTTGAAAGCGGCCCAACACAAACTAGTAAACTTTCTTAAAATGTTATAAAATATTTTGCAACTTTTTTAAAAAAAAAACTCATCAGCTATCATCAGTGTGAGTGTATCTTATGTGTAGCTCAAGATAATTCTTCTTCCAATCTAGCCCAGGGAAACGAAAACATCAAACACCTCTGCTCTAAATTAAAGCCTGCCAAGTATACCAAGCCTGCAGTCAAGCCTCCCACTCAGGCGAGAGGCCTATTGGAGGAAAGACGTACAGAGAGAGCTCACTGCTGAACCTTATGTTGATCAACTCGGTCCTTCCCAAAGAGACCCAAGCAGCAGCAGACATTTGAGATAAACCTTAGAGCCAGAGGCAAAGACCAAGATGAGTAAATTCCACAAAGCAATAATGACCCCTCAAGGAAAAGCAATTTCACACGGAACCGAGAAGATGTAAGAAAAACTAATCCTAATTAGTATTTTCAGAGAAGTTGGAGAAGATACTGAGATACTGCATCGAAAGAAGACAGAAACAAGAAGATTTTTGAATTTTTAATATTTTAGCTAAAAGACTAACGTCAACTTGGTTTCATGAATGATCCCATTTCTTCACCCTTCATTTCATCTACATTGCATGCTATGTAATGTTGCAGTTCCTTCCCAGGTGACTTCTTTTAGCCAATGATGCCAGCAAATGTGACATAGAAAGAATCTGGTGTTTCTGCTCTTCCACTTCTGCTGTTACCATAGCAATGCCTAAATTAGGCTTCTGGGCTTCTGTGAGAAACACATGAAGTGGAGCTATCAAGCCTAACACCCCTCAGGGCAGCTTTCCCGGACCCTCCCACCTAACTAACACCTCCTTGGCAGTGATCTCTCATTAGCTTCATACTGCCTCACAGCACGCATCACTACTGAAATGATCTTTTTCATGTTTGTTGTTTGCTCTCTCCACTCAAATAAAATTGTCATGGGATAGGGACCTTCTTTGTCTTATTCACCAGTTTCTCTAGCATCTACAACACCTGGCATTTAGCAGGTGATCAGTATGTATTTATAGAATAAGTGAATAAAAATGAAAAAATGGATTGGCAGAGGGAGTTAATAGGACAGAAGACTGGTTATTATGAGTGATAGTCAAAATATTTACCTACTGATATGACCCAGGAACTCATAGATTAGGAAGGGCAAACCATCCATCAGAGGCTTGGAGGTCCCAGATGAATAATACCTCTGTTAAAGGATCCATGGAAAAAAAGAAGAACCCCTGAGGTATTTCAATATTTTAACCACTGAGTTGGCCCCCAGTGCATACCATCTGAAGACCCCTCTGCTGGCTAGGATGGCCATGCGATGTGTGGTAGTCACACAGTCCCATAAACTGGACAGAGACTTGAAATGACTCACATCTGAGTGCTCAGTAGTATCATCTCAGTGTCCCAGATCACATTATTGCTATTGTTGGATCCCATATCAATGTTTCCATGGCTACACAAAAAGAATGTTGCTGAGCTTGATCATCCAGCTCTGAGGCACCCCTCTTGCTTGATGGGATGGAAGTCATTTAAGGAAAAGAATGAGATCACTTAACACTTCTTAAAAACTGCAGGACACTCTGAGCTTTCCGCTTCTCTCACTCCCATTTCTCTCAAGTCAGCAAGGCATTCCTTCTGCTTGGCGACAGAGAGCTTCCTTCTCTTATTTCCCAATGCCCCTCTCCTTTGTCAAGATAATCGTTCCCAGACAAGGGCATTTGGGAGGAAGAGAAGTCTCTAGAAAGAGGAGAGGGCGTGGGGAATCCCACAAAAAAAAGGCCCTGGCAGTGCTTCATTAAATGAATTCCACATTTGGATAAAAATCAGCGGCTGACATACATTATGAGAAGATTAGAAGAGAATGTGCGTGGAAGAGTCCACCCAAACCAGAAAATAAAAAAAAAAAAAATTACAGATCTTCAGGCTATGGCGACCAACGTTTGTTGAAAGAATGAAAGCAACTGATTTCCCTTACAAAATATCTGTTGACTGCAAAGGGCAAGTTAACTACTAACCAAATGAATCGACATTATAAAGCTTAACTTGTTGGGTTGAAAAAAGAAGAAAGCCTGGTCATTAGAGCTGATTTTTAAAGAGAGGGATGGCTTATTTCTCTAAACCCCCTTTTAGTCAACCAAGAAGGGTGACTATGAATAGTCCTTTGGAAAACCTACCAAGAATGAATGAGAAACGTTTTTAATGACTTCAAATTGTTACACCCACTTGCTCGTAGATGCATACAATAGAGTATCAGTGCATTGAGTAGTCTGTCTTGTTTTTTAGAAATATCTTTCCCCATGTTTGTTAACATTTAAGACATCAGCCCACGCAAAATGAGATGAGTAGAACTGTAAATAGATTGGAAGTTAATGAATTATTTCATTTTTAGAAAAACAGCAGCATTATCGCAGAAAGGCTAAAAGTACCCAGCTCTTAACCCTCATGCTGCCAAGGGGCTGTTAAATATTTGTAAATAAATATCAACCATAGAAAAAAAGGCTTTCTGATTAAGGGGGCAAACCTTTCAGCAAACATCAAACTTGAAAGATAAAGCCAGAGAAGTCTCTAAACCAGGCACATCCAATCTGCCTGATACACATTTTTAAAACATGAAGTTGTTTAAAACTTTTCATTTTTTAGCTCTCTCACCAGCTATCGTTAACGTGAGTGTGTTTGATATGTGGCCCAAGAAAATTCTTCTTGCAGTGTGGCCCAGGGAAACCAAAAGTTTGGACACCACTGCTCTAAGCCCTCTCCCACCATAGTTTCAGTAAATTTCTTTTTTCCAAAATCATTAACTTTATACAACACACAAAATTCCAGCATCCCTACATTTTATAGATAGCAAGAAGAAGCCAAAAAGAATCAGAGTAATGGGGGAGGAAATGAAGGAAATCACATACTCCCAGCAAAAATTAATTACCTTAAAGACTAAACTCTGGTCTGTGTCTATGAAATTATTTTGTCTCACCTAAAATCGAGAAGAAACTAACATGGTATATCCACATGATATGGTATTCAGGGATGCCTGGCCTGGTAGTCAACACTCCAGTTTCAAGGTTTAACCGATAACCTAATAATAAGGATTAGAAACTTAAAAAATAGATATGTATATGGAGAGAAAGAGGGGAATGGGGGTATGCTATCATGACTAAGATTGTTAAACAAAAGTGCTAGACTTTATTTCATAGTTCGGGATGATGTTGTTTTATAAAATCCCAAGCTGAGTCACTTTATTTTAATAAACCAAGAAAGATGAAATGAGAGACCCAGCTGGCATGTGTCCTTACTATCCTGGGGCAGAGATTGGCAACCCCAAATCACAGTGATGCCTGAATGGGTCCTATTTAGCCTTCAAGTAGACCCCACATCAAAAGTGGGATAAAAATCTCTATTCTGACACTTACCCTAATTACAGAGAAGAGCCAGTCATTTATTTTGAGAATCAATGTGTAATAGGAAAAACAAATTATAAAAACCACTTATCTCCATGTTGAAGTCATAGTTTTAGGTACTTTATCTAGTGATAACAAATTAGATGTAGCTTATTGCTAAGCCAGTTGGAACAAAGCTTGAAATCAGGGTCAACAACTGGAGAAGAAAGAATAGCAAACTATAAGCAGTGAGCAAAGGCTGAGGACAGACTGAAGCAAAAAATTAAGAGCTTAGAATACCCATGGCCATGTGGAGAAGCCTAAATACCAGAAGGAGGCACAGTCAAGGTCAAGGACGCAGAAGCTGGAGGAGTGTATGTCAGAATCCACACATAGTACCTCTGAGAGCCAAACTTTATAGCAAGAGCAAACATGCATCACAGACAAGTATAGATAAAAGAAACAGATACACACACCAGGGCAACATAAGACTCAAGAGCTGAATTTTTAACACCTCTCATCTCCTTGTTCTAACACTGTTTTAAAGCCCAGCTGCAACTCTGTGCTTGAATTGCCTGTGATGCTTCTGTATTCTTACAATAAACTCCTGACCCCTTTCCTTTAAGTCAATTCAAGTTACTTCCTGTTATTTGCAACCAAAGAATTTTTAATTAACATGTTATATGCACATCATAAAGACTTGAAGTATATTGCCAAGTTGTTCTCCAGAAAGTTCAGAAGGATTCACTCACCCATATACAACAGGGTCTTGTTTTTCTCCATTCTTACTAACTTTGGATATTTCCATTCTTTCAAATCTTTACCAGTTACTGTTTATATCAGTGGTTCTCAACCTTCCTAACACCATGACCCTTTAATACAGTTCCTCACATTGTGGTGACCCCCATAAACTTATTTTCATTGCTACTTCGTAACTGTAATGTTGCTACTGTTATGAATCGTAATGTAAATATCTGATCTGTGTTTTCTGATGATCTTAGGCTACCCCTATGCAAGGGCCATTCGACCCCCAAAGGGTCACGACCCCAGGTTGAGCACCGCTGGTTTATATAATGGCTGGCATACTCACTAATAGCTCTTGCACGCTATGGCTTTGCCACAGAAACACAGAAGGAATGGGTATCAGGAAGAGATACTGGACTCAGAGAACAAGTGTTCCTATTGATATAAATGTGTGTTATCTTCTACTGGAAAAATGTGAGATCATTTAGAGCTAAATTGGGGATAGTAAGATCATGTTAAGCAAGGCAACCTTGGAATGAATGGACACAAGGTTGGGTGAGCGTGTGCAGCACCACAGCCTCAGAGGGATGGAAGACAGTGAATGTCATTTGTGTCCCAAGAAAACCACCCAACTCATATAAATGTCCTCTTCTTGTGATTCCACTGATGTCCAAAGATGATCCATCAAAACGATACCTAATCCACAACAGTGCATTAATCATAACTTTATACACTGACATGAGGTGTATTAGAAAGGAATAAACAGAGAGTTGGTGCCAAACTGCTAAGTGGCTTCTGCAGTTGCAGGATCTGAAATGACACGGCCTTTCCGTATCATTGACATGAGTGTCATAAACACCCCTTTGTATCCTGATTCAACTCACTTGCAAAGTCAAGTCTCCCACAAGTACATTCAAGTCACAAAACCTAAATCCCATGGGAAACACTCTTCGCACACCTGTGTGGGGATGGCAGATTTTAGCTTTCCTGTATGTGCAATGCATTAGACCAATTCACACAAACCAAAGCAACCTTCAGATCATTTACATACAAAGAACCAAATTATAGAGGAGACTAAACTATAGATATATTAATTTCAAGTAGTGAAACTAATTTTTAGTAGTCTAAGTATTAATGTGCTATATATTACAGTGTGTTATACAATAATAAAAATTGGAAACATCCTAGAGTTATCAGTGTAAAATTGCTAAAGTTAATTATGGTACATCATATGGACTGTCCTACCTCTACTAAGAGAATTACCGGGTATTTAATATAAAAAGATGTTCATAATGGATCACTGAATATTAAAATTAGCTAATGAAACAGTATGAGAAATCTAATCCCATTTTCTGAATTACTCCTGTAAATTGTGTTACATGCATTAATAGACACATGAAATACGTATTTAATTTATAATATAGAACAAAACACACATGCACACATATTTATCTGGGGAGAGAATGAGAGCGAAAAGGCTATATGCCAAAATGGTAACAGTGACTGTCTCAGAGCAATGGGTCTGTGGGTTCACTTTATTTCTTTTTTCTTAAATAGATATATAAAACATAGTATCCCCTTTATTGCAAGGGAAAGTTGTTTAAAAAAAGAAAACAAAGAAAAGGAGAACAATGAACTAATCTAATTAAAGATTTTTAGATCCTAAGTAAAATATTGGCTAACAAATGTTTTTAATAAATGTTAATATTTACTGGCAACTTACTATTTGACAGACACAGTTCTTAGTGCTATAAATGTATTAATATAGTTAGTCTTTATAACCACCCAAGAGGTAGATTCTATCACTACGTTCGTGTTACACTGGGGGAACCTATCGCGTATAACAGGTTAAGTAAGGTGTCTGAGGTGACACAACCAGAAAATGACTGAGTTAGACCCCAAAGCAATGCTATTACAGAACCCAAACTCTCAGTTGGAACCCTCGTGTTATCAAAATTAACATTATTTGCTAACACTTCCTGGGGACCAACATTCAATACAACTCAGGCATTTAAAGGGTACAAGTCAATGGCTAGTAGTGTATTCACAAAGACGTGCCACAATTGCCACAATTCATTTTGGAACATTTTCTTTACTCCCAAAAGAAAATCCACATCCTTTAGCTGTCACCACCCACACTCACCAGTCACCCGAGGCCTCATACCAACACGTGACTCGCATAACTTACTGTAGCCTTGCAACAGCTCTGTATAGTAAGGGCACAGAGAGGTTAAGAAACTTGCTCAAATTTACACAACTGGCCATCAGTGGAACTGTGACTTAAATTTAGGCAGTCTGTCTTCATAGCACTTCTTTTAACTACTATGGTGTGCCACCATCACTACATTGTATTATAAAAATTGACACTTTTGAACAAGTACAAATTATTCCAGAAATATGAGTGGTTTGATTTGAATAAACTTCCTGATTAGGTATAGTAATAAATGCAATTTAAAAAGCATATGCTAAAAAGCATTTGATAATATTTAATATATATTTCTAGGGGGAAAAACTGGAAAAAACCCTAAGCAAAAATGGAAGTGTGCTTACGCACTTCTCTCAAATAGCTGCCATACTTCCTAGTGGCTCAATGAAGGTACACATAAGTAATAAAGAATAAAACATGCTCATTGTCATTACCCTAACTTAAATTATTCTAAAAGTTTCAACCAATGCAATAAGTCTGTAAAAAAAAAAACTGAGGTTTCTCTTGAGAAAAACATGCAAAGTAGTTATTTCCATGTAATAGATTACATAAATAGAAAAATGCTAGAAAATCAACTTCAAAATCATTTTCAGTAATACAATATTCAGTAATCCAAGAAACGATGTGGAGGACTGTGGAATATAAAACAAGATGAATGTGCGTGGGAGTAGCCGAGGGAGTGAGGATTAGAATTCAAATCTGTCTTTCAGGCACCCCAGTCCCCATCAACTGGAAATCATCAAGTCCTGATTCACCTCCCAAGAATGCCTACCAGTTAAGATTCTTCACATTCTTTCTTCTCCTGCCTGTTTTGCCTGGAAAAATACTTGAAACCACAATGTTGAATGGGTAGTTTATTTTTGTGTGTCAGTGTTTGAACTGGAAGAGGAGAGGATTTTCCTAGATCTTCAACTTAACGGTGATTTCACATTTTATTAGTTACAAGATTCATCGCCCACACGGGAAGAGGAAGAACTTTTGAAAAGGGAGAGTAGAAACACTAAGGATCGACGTTATCATGCTCTTCTTCCTGGACCTGCTAGTTAAAATGTCCCATTGTGTGAAGTAAAAAGAAAGGACCTCTGGGTCCTGCGATGACCATGTGGCTACAAGACAATGAGAGTGACGATGTCATGGAGCAGCCTGCAAACTGCTGGTGTCACCAGCGTTCCTGGCTGAAGAGAATCCTCAGCTTTGCCTATCCAGGAGCATAAATGTATCTGCTCAACTCGGGGCTACTGGGATATCCAAGAGCTTTAACCTAGAGAACTTCCCAAATGCTTTTGGATAAAACATTTATTTAAGCATCTTTACTCCCACAAAGCTCCTGGTGGCTAAGAATTCAATATATTAATGTACCTTTAGAAGTAGATCAGTAGCTGAAACAATCCAAATGAAATGACACGGAGTCAGAAAACTGGTCTGAATCCCAAATTATCCATTTGGATATTCTATGTGATCTTAGCTGAGCCACCTAACTCATCATTTACCTAAAATTAGTCTCACCAAGGTCACCTTTAATCTGTGGGTTGAAGTCCAGTGGACCCTTTTATTAAAATCTCACTTAACCTCCTCATGGCTTGGGACCCTGCCGATTACCTTTCTGCCTTGGGCTTTCATAGCATCACGTTTTTCTCCTACATGTTGGACAGTAAATCTTATTCTTTTGCACACTCCTTGCACCTACGATCTGACTTCCAGACTCAGTTATTTGGCACATCTTAGTTGTTTAGGTTTAAATCACTAAATCCCCTGTGTAGCCTCATCTAACTCCACAGATTAAAGTTTTAGACCTTTATTCTGAGATCCAGCACTAATGACTGGACATTTCTCCTGGAACAAACCATGGAGACCTAAACACCAAACTGAACTGAAATCTATCTACCCCTATGCCTCCCACACTGTCCAAATCAGGTGAGCTCTTCATGTGATGTTGGGGCTTCTAGTCTGTGGATGCCCCTTTTGAGTAGCAAGGTCTGAGAAGCAAGGCTCCTTTTCGTAACCCCAACAACTAAATGTTAAGATTTCTGGACTCTACTTAGGTTATACCCTTTTCCTCATCATCATCCCCACCTCCCCCACCTTAAGTCAAAATCTTTTGACATCTCTTTCAATAGCCTCTCTACTCGCTCTGTTGATCTCCCTGACACCCTTCTGGACCATACCAATTTCTCCTACATACTTCTCCTGAAATGACCTTTATCAAAGGCAAATCTAAGATGTTAAAATGGTTTTCCATGGCTCTAAAATTATTTAAGCTTCTTTGTCTTGTACACAAGGCCCTTCATGGTCTGGCCTCACTCTATCTCTAGACCTTTGTCCTCAGTCTTCTTCCCACATTCCTTGCACCGCAATACTTCTCTTCCCAAACCCTACATGCTCTTCATGGACACCTGCCTTCCTACTCTCCTTTCCTTCTGTTGGAAGGCCATTCCGAATCCCTCAGCCTATTCTTCTCTCATCCTCCCAGGATCAGTTCATTTGTCCATTTCACAAGAAGTCTTCCCTCATCCCCAGTGTGAGAGTTTGCATTGGTGGTCACATTGTTCGTCATTCTCTGCTTTCACAGTTTTGCCATGGCCTCATCACAAGCAAAGCCTACTTCCCCACACTTCAACTTTTAAGTTGGCTTTGTGCCTCGCTTTGGCTAATACCACAGAAGCAGAGGTGACAGTACCAGTTCCAAGTCCCTTTAAACAAACTTGTGACATCTCTGTGAGAAGAACATCCCAAAGGAAGCACGGGAAACTCACGGAGCAGAACTTCTCCACGAGCTGACCTCCAAGTCCAGCTTTGACCAGCTGACCCTCAGAGGAGCCACAGACATACAACTGACATCTGTGGTTGCTTGCTAGGCAGTATATTGTAGCAACAGATTAACTGATACACCAAGGTGGTTTATTTGTCCCTTCTCTGTCTTCCTGTAGCACTAAGACCATGAAAATGCAAACGCATGCTGCCTTGCTGCCATTACTACTAAGCACACCACAAACTTCAGCCAGAGGGTGAACACTCCTCTTTTCATTCTGATAAGGTTTTTTTTTTAAAGGCAAGAACACCCTGCCTAGCACTATCCCACCCCTCCCCCGAAAAATAAAGCTTTGAGTCTTTTAAGTTAATAATTCTCTAATCAAAACAATTTTATGAGACTTTTACTAGACTGATGTCTACAAATAGATACAAACCTTTATTTATAGATGACAATCATATGGGGACACATGTTTTTCTGCCAGGAACAAGCTAACGTTAACCTTGGTTATTTGGGGGAGCCTAGCCCCTTTAAAATGCAGAGTGACTTGAAAATCTTTGTGCAGCACTTTTGTCAGAGCTTTCCTTTGCTACAAGGTAAAGTGTTGGGTACTGGACTCCCGAGGGCTTAGTATGTGCTGGTATTCCAAAAGTGTTAGCCTTACGAGGGTGAGGGTAGGTCAGAGATTGTCAGTGAGCACAGAAATCTGAAAGGCACTGAAGTGAAAAGATGGCAAATCAAGAAGACTGGTCCATGGTCCAAACTCATCCCCAAACCCAGAGACAGGCCATGGGAGTACCCAGTTTTGACACTCATGAAAACGTACCACTGTACTTGTGTAGGGAGCTGTGCAGCCTCGGGCACAGGTGACAGCCAGGCTGGCATGAACAACCTCTATTGTAAAACTTGGCATGTGGTGGCACAGAAATTTTGTATTTAATTCTTTTGTGTTGTATATACAGACAAGCTTTGCAATACTTGCAGTGGTATTAAAATTATGATGATCAGTGCGAACGAGCTGTATGACACATGCTTTTGATAGAATGTTAAATGGCAAAGAAAAAACCCCCAGAAAACAAAATTGCTTATGCACTATTATTATAAGACATATTCCAAGAAAACAGGCTGGAAGAAAAATATTGGACAAAAATGGTTCTTAGCTAAGTGAAATGCAGAGTGATTTGTAAAAAACATATTTCTAATTTTCAAAATAGTCAACGTCAAAATACAACTTTATGAAGAAGGTAATGAATGTCTCCCATAAAATAGGACCTACAAATAAAAACGGAAGAGCCAGAAAGAAAGGATTCTCAGAGGGCATAGAACCGGAAAAGAGCAGTGTGAAAACCCCCCAGGTGTCTCCCCACAGAGACGTTCCTCTCAAGGGCTCCACTACTCATTCCAGGTGCAGAGTCCCTTCTTGGAGGCTGGAGATAAATGACACATTCTTTGGCTCTAGGTCTCTAGACTCCACAAAGACTATGGTCCTTCCAACACTTTGCAATCCAGACAATTACATTTCATTTCAGTTACATGCTCGTTATACCGGGTCCGAGAGAAGTAACACCCAGACTCGAGTGATGATTTTATTACAAAATCATAATCCTCCATGCTTATGGTTACACAAATAATGCCCCTCTTTTATTATGAGCTGGTACTCCAGACCAAATCTTTTATTACAAAAACATAAGCATGGAGGGTTATGATTTTGTAATAAAATCATCACTTGAGCCCAGGGGTTACTTCTGCTGGACCCTGTATAGTTATGACAGGCTTTCTTGATTAAACACGGGACGTACCTTGTTCTTTCGCAGCAGGCTTCGAAATGTTTCATCAGCAAAAATACTCCGCTTTTTTGATTAGTGTTCATCTGCACAAAAAGGCTCATTCTCATTTCAGTTTCAAAGGCTGCATCGTCAGAGCTCATCTGCAAAGACAAGGCGTCCTTGACTGGGAAGCTCCATGCTCTACCTACACCCTGTTCTGGCTTTTAACAAGTGTGAGTGAAAGCAGCTGGCCCCACTCCTGGTCACAGAAACCCTTCACATGCTTGTTGTTAAAACTGTCTGGCAGCATCAGTGATTCAAATGAATTCACCTGCTCTGTTTGGCGATGCTGCTGATGTTCTGTTTTGCAGAAGTGCAGTGAATTTTGTTTTTCCCGGATACCTGTGACTATCTCCCCATTAGTACTAAACGGAAGGTGCAAATTGGTGCAAATATCCTCGGCATCGCCCATACTGTAAAACAGACTGTAGGGAGGGGTGAGGAGAAGAAAGAAGAAAAGATACCTTTCTCTACCAAAAGCAGTTTCTCTTATAGGATAGCACCAATATGCATGATGGTATGCAATAAATACGATCTGTGTGCTAATGGAACTCTGTTCTATATAACAGATCCAAAATAATCAGTCTATGGAACAAGAAGTGTATAATACCAAAAAAATTGCTATGAGATTCCTGTAGGAATAATCAAATGGCAGGAGTGCTAAGAAAAGATGCTGTTTGAGGGCTACCGGAAGGGACTACAGACCTTTACAAAACAACAGGGGGGAGGTACCTGTCACTCTGCAGAGCTGACAGAACCATGGGAATGGAAACCCCGGAAGCAGGATGTCAGAAAAGAGGATTAGGGACTGGATTTGTCAGGAAGGGTTTGGAGATTGTCCAAGTTGATAAAATGGGGGGAGGAGTCAAGGGTCAGATTCTTCTGATGATAAAAGCAGAGAGGTGAGAGTTGGATGTTCATGAGCTGAGGTCTGGAGAACCATTTCAGGGACCTGCCAGAATTCTGAACCCAGGTTAGAAAGAAGCAGCAATGGGGACATGGCAGCAAGAACAGAAGCTGTGACCATTATGAACTTGAAGACAAGTGGACTTGGTTCCTGGGTGATGTCACATTCAAAGAAGCATAATAATTTTAAAATAATGATCATTAATAATATGTATTTTAAAATTTTTCCATCTTATCCATGCAACTCAAAACCAAACGCAAAACAGTTAATGGTGCCCAATTCAAAATCCTTGTCTTCCCTCTGACTTACTGGGAGATCAACTTCTTGTCTTCTTCTCTGAGGGTTTTTCTCATCTTCGTGCCCCCATCTGTAATTACGGCTTTCGGTGCCCTTTCAGTGTTTTCCTGGAGCCGGTAAGAAAAACGCTCCTCAGAGAGCAGTGGAGGGGGAATAGAGCTTTCTCTCGGGAAAAGTAGGATGCTGAAGTGATCTACACAGATTAATGACTTTAACTATGTCTCCCTGATGCTCCAGTCAAAATTATACCCCCTGCCCCACCACACACACACACACACACACACACACACACACACACACACACGAAAATTCTTATATTAAATGGGGAATCCCAGAAGCTTTTTCTTTACAGTCTAGCTTTCCCCCCTCTTCTATCGAGAACATCTGAAATTGCCTTTGTCATGTACTTCTGAATACCTTCTGGGTGGACAACCACAGCCACCTCTTACTAAACTTGACACCTTGGGTGGGCAAATTCCTGAGAAGGAAACATGGTCAACTCAATATGTAATCAGATGTCACTCCAGGAGCTCTGTCCCAGATTTTATATCTCTAGTAACAATCCTCCTGGTTGCAGACTACCACAAGACGTCTCTGTTTTTTTAAACCTAAAGGAGAAAATGAGTCTCCACCCCATGTTGGGGTCTGTGACCAGACGGTGACAGCAGAGCCTCTCGGGGAGAATTAGACATGCAATTCAGAGTCAGAACTTGCCTGCCCTGGAGGGTCCCACTGCACCTCTATTTCAGTTGCTCTGTCTGAAAGAGTAGAGGTATGTCTGTGAACTCTATCTCAGCATTAAGTTCTCGATTTCATTAAGAAGTCCTGTACCCCAAAAGCTTTAAATATTGACTTTTTGTTCTTTTTACCTCTTCCTTCTTCTTCACCAGTAGTGAGCCCTCAAAGGCCTTTAGAATAGCAGTCAAGTTCAATTCCATTTATAATTCCTGATTATAAATCAACAACTGCATGAATTCTAGAATCTCCATCCATTAACCGTACCCAGAGAAATGCTTGTTGTCAGACTCCACCAGTCAGTAACTAGTCAGGTTGAGCCACACTGGGGACACCAAAAAGTGACATATTCCATTACTGAAAGGGCTCAGATCAGCTCTAATACTGACCAAGTTTATCCTTCATTGATGAAAAAAAGATATTAATCAAAAGTACCTTGCAATCTAGGTAGAGAAGATCACTAGCTCAGTGCCAAAGCTTCACTTCTTGCAGAAAACATACAGGATTTTTCATCCAACCATTAATTTTTCTTAAGTCCACAACACACATTTAGAAAGAAGATAGCTAGCTACTTAGACAGAGACTTGTGGTTTCTGAATTCCAAAATAAAGATGAATTTCCACACTATGGTAATGTACCCAACTGACATCATTTATCATTCCGGCTACACTCAATGCTAGAGATAATTGAGCAATGTTCAAAAATGTCCTAAGAAGATTATTACCCAAGAACTATAACTCAGCCAAAAAATGTTTAAGTGAGAGGGAAAAAAAAAATGAAACATTTTTTCCACACATACAAATAGTCACAAAGCATGCTTTCCGGAAGAAAAAAATCATTCATGGATGCCAAAACAAAAATGATTCAGCATAAAGCGGTAAAAAAAGAGGAAGATGTGGTGTACAAAAACCTAACAAGCTAGATAACCAGCGAAATAGAGTTATCTAAGGACTTGTGGGCACACATTAGCAAAGATCCTTCCAAGAGAAACTGCATTATGAAAAAGAGATCAGAAAATATACATGCAGATTTTTTAAGACATAAGAAAATTTGGAGAAAGGGGTATGAAGGAAGTAAAACAGATCAATTTCTGAATTTGAAAAAGAGAAAGAAATGCACTTTCTTTTTATTAATAGAGGTTAAAATGTTGTTGGAAAACATTTCTAAATGTATAACTTCAGAGAAATGAGAAAAGTAATTTCAAGATGGCAAATTAGAACCAAGAAAAATAATCATATACAAAAGCATAGTAAAGTGAATTAAAGAGAATCGACGAAGTAATCCTATTACACAAAGCTTCATGGAATGAGTAGTAAAGCAAAACCAAGCTTTTTGCTATTTATAAGCTACATGTCAAGAACAAAATTGAGTTGGAGAATGAAGAAAGAAAACAGCAGGCTTGGCAGTACTGACATTTGCAGAAGTCTAAATTCAAACAAACAAAAATTTCTATTTTATCAAGTGAATTAAAAAATGTTCAACAAAGTCCACTGCAGCCATAAGCATTGAATTTGACCAAAATCACAATGGGAGACTATGGCAAAACTATCATAATTTGATACCTAAAGCAGGAGAAAATAAATCATGATATAGTAAATTAAATATACCAATCCCAAACTTTATTGGACAGAAAACAGATCTGTATATCTAGCAAAGAACTCACCCACAAGTTTTTTGAATATTTGACATATTAATTCTAAATTGTTAATAGAAGAAATATATAATACCTAAAAAAATATTGACACAAAGAAATAGTATGTGTAAGTTTCCATGTCATATATTTAAATAAATATTAAATTATTAAAATAAATATTAAATTACAATATATAAGTTGTTAAACTAAAAGAATCTAAATCAACAGGCTACCTTTTTTCTTATCTGTTCTCTTTACCCATATACACATGTATTTATAATACATGTTAATATATGAGCAATCCTATAATTGGTGTCAGAAAAATTGCCTTACTTCTTGGGAAAAATAAAGGTACATCACCACTTCTTATCATGTAAATACTTAAATAAATTGCACTGAGACTGAATACTTTAACCACTAAAAATAATAGAAGCACAAAATAAATGGAACAAAAGACAGTCAAATACATTTATAAAATGAGGGAGGACAAAGGATTTTTAATCTTGTCACAAAATTCAGAAAACATAAATGAAAATAATATAGAATTTATTAAGGGAATATGAACACCTTTCAAATAGTCAGAGACACTATATTCAAAGCTAGGAAAAACATTCACTTCATGGAAGAAAGACAAAGGCTTAGTATAAAAAACAAATAACTTACAAATTTAAATGACCAATAACTCATAAAAAATAGAAAAAGGATATGCAAGGAAAAATAATATACACTTATTTTAAAACCCTCAATCTCAGTAATTAAGAAATCAAAATTAAAATAAAAGTGAGAAATAAACACATATCAATTTGGCTAAGAATCAATAGATTGCTCAAGACCAGTACTGATGAAGGCCTGGGAAAACACTCTCTAATAACTGGAAATCTTCAACAACATCCAATAAGTTGTATCAAAAATTGAATAAACTGGGGGTTCCCTGGTGGTGTTGAGGCTAGGCTTCTGCATTCTCAATGCCACAGCCTGGATTTGATTCCCAGCCAGGGAAACCCCCTCCCCGCAAAAATTGAATACACATATTCAATTGTTGCATCAGCAATTTCACTTCTAGAAATCACTTCAGGATTAGGGAAGTAATCAGCCAAGTGCACAAAGATATATGAGCATTTTTATGAAGGAGAAAGTATAAAAACTTAAACATTCACCATGCATCACTTTAACTACAACATATGCACACAATAGAATATCATGCAGTAATGAAAAAGTTGAGATACATGTGTATGCACATGCATAAAGGTTGTCCAAAATAAAGTGGAAAAAAAGATTACAATACAATATGGATGCCATGATCCAATTTTTGCACGATGCAGCTACAATTTATAGTTACACCTCGGAGGTAAAAAATGTAACTGTACTTCTTTATAACTGAATTCGAACTTCTGAGGTCCTATTTCCATTCAGTGGTAGGAAAAAAAATCCATATCACTCATGCACAGTAACTTTGAAAATTATTTTAAAACTTAGTTTATTGAAGTTTTTGTTCTTTTTGTATGTGGGTAGTTCCCTGGCTGGGAATCGAACCCAGGCCTCAGCGTTGACAGCACTGAAGCCTTAAGCCACTGCACCACCAGGGAACTCCCCTTAGTTTATTGAAGTTTAACTCAGTTTATCCTAGAAAACTTTCCTCCTCCATTTTCTCCTCGCGTGAAGCGTCTGAGTACAGGAGGAAGCTCATGGATACTATAGCGTTAGAAAGAGAGGTGTAATCTATTTCTGAGACTCCCAAGGATTCTAGGCTTTTCCCATCAGGTGTCAGATGATTGGAAACCGGCCTCTGCCCAGGTATACCAGGTCCTGCCTCGCTTCGGTGTGTTCCCAGCATGCCCTACTGCTGCCTGTGGTTCCAGACATATCCTCAAGCCTTGAGTTCAGGCACATTCTGCCTTCCCCACGGCAGACCCTCAGCCTCTTGCCACCCACAAGATCTCAGCGTTTTTTTTGAGGGGATCGTAGTGCTAAGTGCTATTTTTTAAAGAAGTAAAATCATGACACTCACACAAAAATGAAATGAATACCTGGAAAAATGTATTATTTAACTCGTTAACTAATGAGGGAACCAGTAAGATGTTACAATCCAGTTCAAGGAGAATTGAAAGCACAGGATCTGGAATCCTTCCCATTCAGTATTAAGCTCCAGCAGGGCCACTGCCACCAGGAGGCTCCAAAGGACAATGGGGAGGAGCTAGTTGGGACCCACATAGCCAATCCCAGGAAATCTCAATAGGCTCATTGCCTGCAGCTTGTCTTAGTCATTTCATTGATCTCTAATGTAATTAAATGTAATTAAATTGGTTAGACATCACCGATTGTATTACTGGTGGGATTTAATATATTTGGTTGAACAATGCCTTCTTTTCTTAAATCTATACTTATTCAGCATAGGTAGTGCAAACATCTACCTCATTATTTCCTCTACAATAGTGTTTTTTCTGAGCATGTACATATTGAAACCTCATTTTATTATAAATTAGTTTTCTTTCATATGTTTTTCATTATATTACAGTCAGAGAATTGTATTATTCTTTTAAATTATGAATTAGGTAGGCTATATGATCGAAGAATCTCACTTCAGAATAATATTTTTTAGTAAAAAATTGTTTAAAAAGGTAGGTTCTGATAGAGTTGAAAGCCATTGAATTATACCATTCTACTTCTTCTAGGAATATGTGCTCTGGTCATTAAGTGCAGAAAATATCTTCAGTAGAGACAATGACATTGAGCTTTAGTAAGGTTTGCCTTCTCATAATGGTGAATTCTGAAACTCTTCCTACTAAATGGCCTGGGTGGGGCCAATGTCTCAGTAATATATAGATGATACTGGAAGTCTATCAAAACCATTTTTCCTCTGATATACTTGTATAAATTAATGCAGTGAATAATTACGGTACTTAATGATTATTATTTACAATAGCACTTCAAAACTAAAATATGCTCACTTAATTTATCCACATATTTCTAGATTTTATATATATGTGATTATTCTGAATATACCATTCCTTTATCTATTTATATGTGAAATGATCATTTAAATATTACATAATAAATTCATTTTAATTTAGACAAAATCTAATAGATTATTTCAAGTTTCAATTCAGGATTCAGGGTAAATTCGCATTTTAAAAATGTCTTATACATAAATGAAGCATTCCGTTCATGTGCCACAAAATAAGGTAAAGCAGAAAAGAACTAACAAAAGTAGAAGCAAGAATTAATGCATTAGAGTATAGGAAGACAGTAGGAGGAACAGCAAAACCCAAGAGCTGTTGCTAAGAAAATATTAACACATTTGCAAAACTGTACCAAAGCTAATCAAGAAACAGATGAAATACTAATACAATAAAGAGTGACATACGATCAATACAAAAGTGACATTACTTAATAAGAGAAACTTACCAACACACACTGTGCCTTGGGGGAACAGATCTCCTTGTTGATATCCCAGAGATGACAACTCCCAAACGCCTCTATAAATGAACTCATATTCTTTCTCCCTACCCTCACCCCAAATATGCTCCTTCTCTGAGTTTCCTGTCTTAGTAAATAGCATCACTAACATGTAGGCTTAAGCTAGAGGCAAGAAAAGAATCTCTATTATTTCATTTTCCCTGACAACACACATCCCATCAAATTACTGAATCTTGGTTGGTTTTATCTCTTACATATATTGGAATTATTCCCACTTTTTCTATTTATACCACCAACACCCTAGTCTAAACTAACATCATTTTTTACCTCAGATCCATTAGTAGTACCTTACTGATCTCCTTTCATCCACTCATGCCCCCATTTAAACAATTACCCAATTAGCAAGTTTTGAACCTGCATGTCTGAACATCTCTCTCCCTGTCTTGAAACCCTTGAGTGGTTCATTGCCCTTAGAATAAAGGAAAAACTCCTTAACATGAATTACAGGGTTCTGCCTAATATAGTTCCAAATAATCATCCCAATTCTAGCCCTTTATTTCATGTTCCATGTATATAGTCTTTCCAATACTTAAATGCATGCTTTAAAACTTTTTCAAGGGACATTCCATCAACCTTGCTACACCCCCTTTTTTCACATAGGTAGTATCTACACAGTCTTCAGCTGTACACTTTAAAGTTACTTTCTCAGAAAAGCCTTATTTGCTGTCCCATTCCCCCTCCTCGGACAAGGTTAAGTCCCTTATAATATTCATCTCACTGGTAATAATTACTCTTCCAATGGCCATCTTTCTTTCTAGACTGTAAGCCTTGTGAAGATAGGTACCATATCTTTCTTGTTTACCACACTTTCTCAAATATGTGATAATGATTAATAAATGCTTCACTAGTGATCACAAAAACTATTTAAAAGGACTTTTGAAAAGGGGAGGTAAAGTATGATCCTACTTTTGAAATGTAAAATATAAGTAGAGAAATACAATGTGATATAATGAATGTGTAATTATAAATTCATTCATCTGTGCTGAACAGAAACCTGAAAAACAGATTAGGGCTTTTACTTTTCTTACATCATGAGGAACCATAGTGCAGGGAGTCAAGAGCCTGTGTAGCAATCACAAATAGAAATTTAAGAGTTGTCAGCTTACAGATATTTTTTAAATTATGGAATTAGACGAAAGCAACTAGTAAGGATAGAACAGAGTAGGCACAGGATTAAACTTTGGGAGACTCCAGCAGAAGAAATTATTCAATAATAGATTCTAATAATACCAAAGAAGTAGGAATGTGAAATTTCCAAAGCTAGAGTCATATATGTGACCTTCAAGGCTGCTGCTTTGGTGAAGACTTAAGGAAAATGAGGAAAATGGTATTGGATACTGGAGGGAAGCAAAGCCTTCTCAAAGAGTAGCAGAGAGTTTAGCGACACTGACACCTGCAGTATCCATGGGAAGTGGATAATGTATCTATGAATTGGGTGGTTTAACTAAAGAGATTTCCATGTATAGTGCTGGAGGTTTTGCCTGTCTTCCTTTTGCCATTTATAGTCTAGTGCAACAAAAGAGAGATGAGTGAATAAAAGATTTAAAATTTTAAAATCCAGGAATTGTTTGGTTTGGCAGCTGTCCATTTCTAAAACTGACAAATGGTGCTAAGTAAAAAAATGGAATCGGGCAAAGAACAAATTGAGGGTACTATCAGGAAAACATCTAAAAATGAAGTTAAGTTTCTGACTGTAAAATATTTTCTTCAGATTTCAGGAAGATCTAAATTGGTGCCTCCAAGAATCATCCAAACAGGGCTTCTAAAAAACTAAAAAGTATTGTCCCTGCTATAAATATTCAAGTGCAGGTTTTTGTATGAATATGAGTTTTCAACTCCTTTGGGTAAATACCAAAGGGCCTAGATCATAGAAGAGTACATTGAGTTTTGTAAGAAACCACAAACTGTCTTCCAAAGTGGCTGTATCATTTGCATCCCACCAGCAATGTGTGAGCGTTCCTGTGGCTCCACGTCTTCACCAGCATTTGGTGTTGTCAGTGTTTAGGATTTTTGTCATTATAATCACTGTGTGGTGGTACCTCATTGTTCTTTTAATTTATAATTTTTTAGGGACATATGATATTGAGTATCATTGGTGAGGCACCAGTTTGGGTCTTTGGCCCATTTTTTTAATTGCAGTGTTTGTTTATTGTTGAACTTTAAGAGTCCTTTGTGTATTTTGGGTAACAGTTCTGTATTAGAAATGTCTTTTGCAAATATTTTCTCCCAGTTTGTGCTTGTCTTGGATAACAGTTCTGTATTAAATATGTCTTTTGAAAATATTTTCTCCCAGTCTGTGCTTGTCTTCTCATTCTCTTGACAGTGTCTTTCATAGAGCAGATGTTTTAAAATTTAATGGTCTAATTTATCAGTTCTTTCTTTCATGGATCATACTTTTAGTGTTGTAGCTAAAAAGCATTGCCAAACTCAAGGTCACCCACATTTTCTCCTATGTCAACTTCTAGGAGTTTTATAGTTTTGCACTTACAGTTAAGTGTTTGATTCATTTTGAGTTAATTCTTGTGTCTGACTTTATGTTTTTACATGTGGATATCCAGTTTTCCCAGCACCATTTGTTGAAAAGACTATCTTTGTTCCATTGCCTTTGTTCCTTTGTTAAAGATCAGTTGAGTGTATATTTGTATAGGTCTATTTCTAAGCTCTCTATTCTGTTCCATTGACCTATTTACTAGCTGTAGGGATTTTTGTAGGTATTCTTTATTAAGTTGAGGAAATTTTCTCTATTCCTAGTTTCCTGGGAGTAATTTATCATGAACGGGTTCTGGACTTTGTCAAATGCTTTTTCTGCATCTATGTATTTATATGATCATGTGATTTTTATTTTTCTGCTTATTGATATGGATTACATTGTTTGTTTGTTTGTTTGTTTGTTTTTAATGTTTAATAAGCCTTACACACCTGGGATAAATTCTACTTGGTCAGGATATATAATTCTTTTTGTACATATTTGGATTCAGTTTGTTAATATTATACTGAGGATTTTTACATCTACATTCATAAAAAATATTAACCTCTAGTTTTCTTTTCTCGTAATGTCTTTGTTTGGTTTTTTTTTTTTTTTTAATTCATTTTTATTGTTAGACTTATTGGGGTGACATCTGTTAGCAAGGATTACATAGGTTTCAGGCATACAATTCCACAGTGCATTGTCAACTTGATGCATAATAAGTTCACCACCTAATGTGACCCCTCTGTTTGGTTTTGATAGTAGGGTAATTCTGGTCTCATAGAATGAGTTAGCAAGTATTCCTTCTGCTTCTATCTTCTGAAGGAGATTGTAAAAAATTGATAAAATTTCTCCCTTAAGTAAAATTCACCTGTGAACTAGGGTCTGATGCTTTCTGTTTTGGAAGGTGATTATTGATTCAATTTCTTAAATAGACATAGACCTATTCAAATTATCTATTTCTTCTTGTGTGAGTTTTGGCAGATTGTCTTTCAAGGAACTGGTCCATTTCACCTAGGTTATCAAATTTGTGAGCATAGAGCTGTTTTAGTATTCTTTTATTATCCCTTCAATGTCCTTAAGATCTTCCCTCTCTTTCGTTTGTATTTTTATTTTGATTGTTAGACTTTTTGGGGTGACATCTGTTAGCAAGGTTTCAGGCATACAATTCTACAGTGCATTGTCAACTCGTTGTATAGTAAGTTCACCACCTAATGTGACTTCTCTTTTCATCACCATGTATTTAGCTCCTTCATTTTTGATATTAGTAACTTGTGTCCTTTTTTTATTAGTCCGGTGAGTGGCTTATCAATTTTATTGATCTTTTTAAAGAACCAGCTTTTGGTTCCATTAATTATCTCTATTGATTTATTGTTTTTAGTTTCATTCATTTCTGCTCCAATTTTACTTTTTAATTTCTTCTGCTTATTTTAGTTTTACTCTTCTCTTCTTTTTCTAGTTACATGATGAGGAGACTCAAATAATTGATTTTAGATATTTCTTCCTTTCTAATATGTGCATTCACTGCTATATTTCCTTCTAAGCACTGCATTCCACAAATTTTGATAAGTCGTATATTCATTTTTATTTAATTCAAAATATTTCACAATTTCTATTGATTCTTTTACCCATGTTAGTATTTAGAAGTGCTTTATCTCCAAGTATTTTGGGATATTTTTTGGGAGGGAATGTATTTTGGTATTCCCTACTAAAGTTAAAAATGTAAATGTAAGTTTTCTATGATCCAAAAAGCAAAAAAATTAGAAAAACTCCTGATGTTCATCAAAATTTAATACTATTTGTTAGTCATTGTAAGTTAGATTATTTTGCATTACCAAAGGAATCACAAAATCTCACCATAAACACAGCCAATGTTTATTTCTTCATCTGGCTACATAATCGGTATAAGTTGGCAGGGCTCTTGCTCCATATGGTCATTCACGGTCCTGGGCTGATGGGGACTTCACCCTCTTCGTGTTCACATCCTTGTGCTTGGCTTTTAAGGGGAAAATGATCTGAAGAGCAGCACAGTGGCTTTGCACTTCCTCAGCCTAGAAATAACACTTGTCACATTCACTCACAGTCCACTAGCCATAAGCAGTGACATGGACCTGCCTACCAGAATTGTAGTTTTCCAAGAGATCCTGGAGAAAATAAGATATTAATGGTCTCTAAATATCTTTGCCTCATATTTATTAACTTTGGCTATATCTCTGTAATATATTTTCAACAAAAAAGCCCAAATATGTCTTACACACACACACACACACACACACACACACACACACACACACACACAGCTACCTTATTTTGCTAAAAAGAAACATCTCCACATGTTTCTGGGTAATATCTTCAGATATTAAGTTCTGCTATTTTATTTCTCATTTTTTTCCTTTTCTTCCAATTCAAACAGATGAAAGGCTCCATGCCTCCCATTTTAAGAAGGAATGTTGCAGGGTAACAGCACAAGAAATCAGACTCCAAATTCGAGATCTTCAGTCCAGAGATGTATTCTGAGCTCCCCGTATTGCACAGCTACGCCCTTACTGCAAAGTTCTCCTTAGATGGCGCATGGATGTTTAAAACTCTACTCGGTACTTTTTTCCTATAAACTTGCTCCTCAAACTATGTTCCTTATCTTACCATGTCACATCCCCATCCATCCAGTGGCCAAGGTCATGACCTGGGTTGGACCTTATCCACACAATCACCAGGTTCCAAACACCTCTTGAATCCATCCATCTCCTCTTCACTTCCATTATCACCTTCACCTTTCATCTTAGTTAATGTGACAGACTGTGATCTGTCTTTGTTCCTCTAGGCTTCCTTCTCTTCAATTTATTCTGAAATGTAGATCACTTTACTTACATCCTTTAACCATTCCCTTGACTTACATACATCCTTTCACTCATTCCCCATAATTTCCAGGATAAAATGAATTTCAGATTCACTCAGGAGTCGTGTCTGCCTGCCTATCGAGCCTCATTCTCACAGTCTATGCTCTCCCTTCTTTCCAAAGTGCCATGCATTCTCTCACTAAGCAGTTCCACATCTCGCCTGGAATTTCCATCTGCCTCTGCTAGGTGAGCCCATTTAACTAACGAGTTGTTCGATGGGCACAGATTACCAGAGTGGGTGTGAGTTCAAGAACCTGACCAAGGCACAGCTTTGTGCAATGCAGGCCCCAAGTGAGAAGACACTTCCTGTCCTAAAATGGAACCTTCCTAGAGTATCCTGTCAAAGCTAGTTTACGCTCCCTGCCTTCGCTATCCCTTTTAGTTTCCTTTAATTTCTATGTCATGCCACACACATAACTCAATACAACTTGTAATTTTACTTCTATTTTTCCATGTTTTCTCCTTCACTCCTACTAAATTCTAAGCTCCGTTTAAGAAAGATTGTGCATATCTCATCCACAGTGGTATCCTAAGGACATAGTGTATAGGGGGCTCTCAAAAAGTACTTGTGAATGAATACATTTAAGTGAAAGCAGTAACAACTATAACATCTAATTATGATCTTATAGATCTCAATCAAGAACCATTTAAAATTTTAAATTTTGTTTAGACATTTTGATCAGAAAAAGGAGGTGGAAAGTATAAGACTCTCTCGTTCTTAAAGAATTTATAATCTAGCATGGGATATAGCCATACCTGAAACAAAATGAGCATCACAAAGAACAATCCATGCACCTGCTCATGACCTCATGTTATCTTCTATGACTTTTACTGTGTTATGTTCTTTAAAGGATGTTTTTAATTGTAATGCATCATATCTCTGAAGGAACTCATAATTTGGGGGGGAGCCAACATAACTACTATGAGGAGTTATGAATTACAATATAAAGAATAAGTAACTAGATTAAAAAACTCTATAGACAACAAATATTGGGCCTAAAAATTTTTTTTTTTGAGACAGTATCCTCATGTGTAGCAGGGTCATTGCAAAGATGAAAATGCAAATTATCTGAAAGTCTTCTGTAAGATGTAGATCACATTACACATTCAACCTATAATACTACTAAAACTCTTCCAAAAGCATACCAAAGTTAAACAAAACACATTCAGAAAACACAAGCTAATATTGATAAAACATTCTATCATTCAAAGACCTTGACCTTGGTTTTCATGTTCCTACTTATTTTTAGCTATAATATTCTTAAACATGAAGGGAAACTTTTATCAGGATTGTGGAACTAAGCAGCATTTTTTGGTCAAGAGTGCCTTTATTTGTGGCTCACACATTTCATTTCATTTGAACAAGCAACTATTATGTACTACTTAGCACTGTGTTATGTGAAATGGAGGATACAAAGTAAAATAAGATACCTTTCCTGAAAGATGCAAGATAAGAAATAAAATGCAAACCAATTATAAACAATGTCATACAAAGCAAAATGAGGACTGGCTCCCCGCATACCCATGGGAAGATGTTGAGAGTTCCAGAAAACAAAATGTTAAGTCACTTTGTGACTATCTATGTTTATCAGGTCATGTGTGCAACAAATGTCTATATGTCTAGCTTCTATCCCACAAGGAGAGATTTTTACTTTCTACTTTACTCATTTCTATATTCCTCAAAATATTTATACATTTGTGTAGCTTTTATAATCACAAAATTCTTTTTCTCTGTGCACACACACACACACACACACACACACCCCTAGGGATGTATCAGCTCCACACCCTGAAACCATTATTATAATATAAAGATGTTTTAGGAGTTTCAGTATGAAACCATGGTTAAAATGTAATTGAAGAAATAGAGAACAGATTAGTGGTTGCTAAGGGTCAGGATGGGGGTATGGGGGTTGAGTGTAGCTATAAATGTCATAACAGGAGGGATTCCTGTGGTGACAGAACTGTTTTGTACCTCAATCGTATCGACGTCAATATCTTGCTCATGATGTTATACCATGGTTTCGCAAGATATCACTATTGGGGGAAATGGGGTGAATCTCTCCATAATTTTTTTACAAGTGCCTATGAAACTAAAACTATCTCAAAGTTTAATTTTAAAATGATAGCAACATTATAGCTAATTGAATAAAATTGGAATCCATGAGCTCATACTAGTATAAATAAATGAATAAATAAAGGGGAGAGGACAAACTTTTTCTCAGAGTGGAGAGCTAATGAGAACAAAGAATTAGAAACTCATTTGGCAACCTTCAGGGTAATGAATAATTCATCCAAGAAATATCAACAGATGCTGAGACTAGATATCAAAATTTGATGATGAACAGAATATTTCCTACGAAGTGCTTATTATAAAGGAAAACAAAAAAATAGTTTTTTCACAATGGAGAAACCTAGCAGAATCATCTTAATCAAATAATTAGAGTTAATATCACTAATAATGGAATAAATCAACATCATATGCTCCTTGATAGGATGCAATAAGAACCCAGCAGCCCCCCTGTTGGTTAAAGATACGTAATATGATTCTAATCATGAAGAAATATGAAACAAACCCAAACTGAGGGACATTCTATGAAATAACCAACCTGTGATCTTTAAATGTCAAGGTCACAAAGGTCGAGAAAAGACTAAGTGACTATCCAAGATTGATAAAGACTTAAGAGATACGACAACTAAATACAACTGGTGATCCTAGACTCTTTAAGAAGCATTTTTGGAACAATTGGTTAAACTTGAATTGGATCTGTGAATTAAATGGTAGTTTATGTATCAATGTCAATTTCTTGATTTTGATAATTGCATTGAGGTGAAGAAAGACCTGTCCTTGTCTGTAAGAATTACACAGTATTCAAGGATGATGGGGCATCATGTTGGCAACTTAATAAATTGTTCAGAAAAAAAACAAAACTGTGCTGTAAATTCAGCAAACTTCCTGTAAGTTTGAGATTGTTTCAAAATAAAAATTACGTTTACTATAAAAAATGAAATTGTGATCATTTTTTGTGCAGTCTAGAGCTCAATAGATCATGATTTGCCCAATTTCTCCTTCCTCTTTCAATAAACATATAATGAAATAAGGAGGATAGAATGGTTGAATTATCTAAATCAAGGGTTGGCACACTTTTCCTATAAAGGCTCAGACAATAACTACTTCAAACTTTGAGGGACAGTCTCTGTCGCAACTACTCCATTCTTCTGTTGTAGTACAAAAGAAGCCATCAATGATACATAACCTAGTGAGTGTGGCTCTGCTCCAGTAAGACTTTATTTATGGACACTAAAACTTGAATTTCATGTAATTTTCATGCATCCCAAAATCTTCTGTTCCCCAATTATTTAAAAATGTTAAACCCATCCTTAGTTCACAGTTCATACAAAAACAGGTGGATCTGGCCAATGGATCTTCATTTACCGACCTCTGCTTTAGATTTTAAAATGATCTTTACATGCTGCATCATTAAACAGATTATTAATAACTAATCTGTGAATGTTAGCATTATAAATTGAAGAAAAGAACTGGAGTTTTATATGCAGGCCAACCATGGTACAGGTGAATATTACAGAATGAATGGTCCCTGCTTTGAAAAACTGATGACCCATTCTGGCTCCTACTTACACATATCCCCTAATATGTGTGCCTAAAGCAGTTCTGAGCTGGGGAAGCTTATGGTGGTGTCTTTGCTTGTGACAGGGAAATAAAGGTCACGAGAAGAAAGGCACCATGCAACGAAAACCAGAAGACTTGAACATGAGAAATAGCACTGATCAGAACAACACATTACCAAACACTGATTGAGAATGATTTATTTAGTTCCAATTAGTATGTTTTTAATTTCATATAGTCATAGCTCCTTCAGAGTACATGCACATGAGTAAAAGTCCATTTCTTTCACTGTCAATATAAAATACTCCATGTTTTGAATGAAGTGTGTACAAACACCTTTCTGCTAACTGATTCCCCATATTCTTTTCACTCTGGGCATGCTACACGTCTGCCCTCTGCTCCAATGGTGACCATGCACTAATGTCCTCCTTCCCAGATAACCATTCTTCGTCTGGACATCTTCCTCTTAAACATACTCCTGACTTTCCCACACCTGCTTCGTGACTGTGACTTCACTAGTTACTTATAAAAACAAACTGGTGCAATTACTAGTTTACCTTAACAATGAATTTAAACAGGTATCACCTAATATGCCAGCAGTCTGTCTGGGGTGATTCTTAGAGAATACACAGTATCCAGTCAGATCTTGACACTCAACTATTTACTACTGAAGGGTCCCAACTACTTAGCATGAAGATCCTTCATTCACTGGACACATTTGATTTCTTTGCCTTTCTTAAATACATTACAGTTGTGGCTATCAAGAGTTGAATAATCGGTCCCTCAAACAAAATTTGGAACATCAAGACATTAAGTAGGGTGTCCTGGTTATTTGTGGCAGTTGACTGTTTCTAGTCCATCTTACTATATAAAAACATCACTCTAAACTAACCACTGCATTTCCTTTGTAAAAAGGTAATTTTACTGGCTCCTCACAATTGTCACCCATGAGATGCAAAGCAGGAAATCCCTTTTTATAAAAGGTACAAGCATAAAAAGACATTTCACATTTAAAAACAAAAGTCCTTCATGGAAACATGTCCTAGGTAAATCATCAATTATATGGACGTTTTATGTACACAACATTTTTGCAACATCATTTATAATAGTGAAAATCAGAAATAACCTAAGCAGTCAACAATATGGAAATGGTTAAACGGAGCTGCACCCATTAAATGGAATATTATATAGCCATTAAAATTGTGTTTTTGTAAAATTTTTAATGCCATAGGAAATGTGGCAACTCTGCAGTGGGAAAAAAAAATACTGGTTATAAAATTGTTTACAGTATGCTCCCAATTACATAAAAAGGTATATAATATACATATAGGCATACATGGGGTAGGGGGGAGCTGTTAATGGTAGTAACCTCTGGGTTGTGATATTATCAGCAATTATTTTTTCTGGCTTACACATTCCTGCATTTTTCAAGTTTTCTACAATGACTATGGATTATTTAATAATACAGAAAAACACAGGCTACTAAAAATTTCCTCTGATGTACTGATCATTAGAATGTATTTGGATGTTACACACATAGGAACAGTATTACTGTGCTTCATCTTCTACGACTTTTTGAGAGTACATATCATTTTTGTAATATACTTACATTCCATTTTTGTTTTACACGTGCTACAACACTTGAATGAAAAGGTAACACTGCAATTAGAGCGCTGTTTGCTTCATAACCTAAACAAATACCAGCTTTGACATCCAGGTTCTCCTATTTCCTAGAAGATTTAAAATTAATACCCTTTTATCTTTTTAAGTAAGGCATACTGCAATCATACATTTCATGCATGCTTTCTAAAAAAAATAATTCTAATTTACAGTTTTCCTACAGAAGGAAAAACATGAAGTTATGGTAGTTGAAAAACAGTCTATCCTCTGATCCATCACAAGCATGCTGATAGGCAGAAGCATGTTTACTAAATGAAATGTATCCTTTAAAAATAAAAAAGGGAAGCCTGTATGTAAATGAAGTTGTGGATTCAATTGGTCAGAATTTATTCTGACTTGCACCAAACCACACAAAATCTTTTGAAGTCTAGTTAGTGTAGTCTATCTAAATGGACACTCCAGCATCTATTTATGAATTCCATGACAAGATCTCCACTTTCTACTTTCAAAATGAATGGGGATCCAGATGAGGGTTGTCACATAAGCTAATTTTCAATATATATCAAGTCTCCTTGGGTCTAGGAACAAATACTGCCATTGGTTAGTGTTAAGTACATGAGTTTATTTTTCCTCTCTCTCTCTCTCTCTCTCTGTCTCTTGCACCCCACACCTTGCCTGGCATTTGGGTAGGGGGAGATTCTTTGTCCCGCAATAGGTGACAGCTGGCTTCTCGCCCTAGTTTCCTTTCTAAACCACAGAGTGGTCATTGCTGTGAACTCCGGCCAAGATGGTGTGGTTGAGGGAGGAAGCAGAGCGGTCTGAGCCTTCCGTGGGGCCACTGGTGCTGTCGCTGCGCTGGCAGCAGAGGATCTGCCTGAAGGTGGCACTCATCTCCTTGTCGCGGTAGGAGTAGATGATGGGGTTCATGGCAGAGTTGAATTCGGCAAGCAGAAGGAAAAACTTCTCATAGGCCAGGACATCACACTGTGGACAGCACACATCGAGGAGTAACAAGACCAATCCAGGGGTCCAGCAGATGATAAAGGCTCCTACAAGGACAGGGGTAGGCATAAGGAGGATTTTAAAAAGAGAGAATAACAACAACAACAAAATTATATCATTATGAAGCAAGCAACCATAAGGTGAAGGTTGATTTTAGTTCAATATAAAAATACTGAGATTCAAAGCCACAGGTCACCCACCACTTGAAATGAAATGTTCGTTTTTCTGAAATCAGAAAAAGTTGGACGAAAATAAAATCTCCTTAACTCAGATCCTACTAAAACTGACTATTTTGGGACATTGATGAAGACCACTTTGAGCCAAACACAGAGTTTGCTATGCAGTTGAGACATGAAAAACTGCCTTCAGGATACACACTTGGACGCTTACAAAGATAAGATTTCTGGCAAAAGAAAAGTACTGTGACAGATGTCCTTTAATGTTTAGTTAAGGCACAGTTTCTGGATTCAGGATGACTGGGCTCAAATCCCTATTCTGTCGTTTAATAGACTGGGTGAACTTAGGCAAATTACTTTTGTAGCTCCGTTCTCTCATCTGAAAAATAGAAATGTTTATATTAAGGTTGGTTGTAAGGAGACAGTGCTAAGAAAATTATCACTCAGTGCATCTGAGCAGTAACAACGACGATAATGTTATTATGTTCTCGATAGCACGGGCCTCTTTGGAAAAAGCAATTTCTAACAACAAAATGTTTACTTCTATTTTTATTCAACTATTACTAAAATGGTGCTTTCCTATATGCTTTACAAATATTGACTCATTTAACCTGTGCAACAGTCATATGTGATAGAAACTACTATCCCATCATGCAGGTGAAGAAACTGAGACCCAGAATGTGAAGTAACTCGCTCAAGGCCTGGTTCTGGAAGGTGGTGCACAGGGGAAGAGCTTGTGCTTTACGGGGCTGGCTCCAGAGTCCACGTCGTAGAAAATACTTTGGGATATTCCTACTTCTTGAAATTAATGAAATTAAATATTTTAAACCACAGTTCATGCTTTAAGATGTTTTACTACTTTAGATTAACTTCGTTCCATTTCTTCCCCACCTAGTCTTCTTTTTTTCTTTTTCAGATTTTATTGTTACATTTATTGGGGTGGCATTGATCAGCCAAAAATTACACAGGTTCCAGGTGTATAATTTTATAATACATCATCTATGTGTTACATTATGTGTTCATCACCCAGAGTCAGTTCTCCCAACTATTCTTAATCTGAAGATTTTACTGTATCTGTAAAAGGAATGGAAATTACAGATTATATTCTTAATTTCAGTTTATTTAAGTTCCTGAAATCATTCATTTGTCTCCCAGGGGCAATGAAGGTTGTGAAATAGCATTAAAATGTACCACCATGTGACCTAGGGAATGATCTGGGGTCCTCAGCTCAGAGAACAAGAGTCAATAGAACCGGTGGGCACAACAGAGTCCCATTAGGATCTAACCCCATTTGTATAATTAGACTACACAATGAGCACATGCAAATCAAGATGATCCCAGAAGAGCATCTGAATCTTTAGGTTTAAAAGGCATTGGTCTAGGTGGGTGCAGGCCTGCACTAGGGAGGTAGGTTTGGACTAGTCTCAAGGAATGAGTTTCACAAAATGTAAACAAACAAGATTTAGTCTCCAAACAGCCCCGTTTTGAATGTCAGCTTTCTTTCTTCAACCTTTTCAGCAGGGAAATGAAAATAAAGAAAGGAGCAAAGTACCCCCATCAAGCTCTTTGTTCTAAAACACAAATGTGTATTGGTTTTAAACTGCTGTTCACTTTGAAGACTGTCCAAGGTGTTTCATTTTCTAATAAATACCTTAGACTTTCCTTAGAGGAAAAAAAAAATCAAGTATCAGGAGATAATAGCCAAGAAGCTATTTGAACTTCAAGTAAAAAAAGTTAATAAAGCATTTATTCCAAGTCCTTGAATTTCCTTGCTTAAAAATCACTCAGAAAGTTAAGCATAAAGGAAAATCAAAGGAATGCCTCTTGAATTTCAGAAATAATGCATTATTCATTGAGAAGTCAGGAAGGGAATTATTCTCAGGCTGGAAAATGCTTGGACGGAAAATGCATGGTCCCATTATTCCATTTACTTGGAAACTAAAAACATGCAGGGCCTTCATGAATGGGGTGACATTCTTTCAAGTTTCCTTTCCCCTTTCGTTTATCAAAGCTCTAATTGAACTCCAAGTCAGAGCTTGATTAGATACCAGCAAGATGCATCTCAACAGACTTACTTTAAATAAAATGATCTTTTGCTCCTTCCAGTCAGAAGGGAACATCCTTATTCTCATGATCTAGCTCAAACTGCATGACTATTCAAAAGGGACGGAATTCAAATACAGTTGGTTGTTTCTAATTTCTTCTAATCTTGAAATTCAAAAAGAGCAAGATTTTTTTTTCAGTAAAAATCCTCGTCTCAGAAACTAGTCCAATGGGTCTACCTTTTAGACCAGAACAAGGCGAGGAGCCTGGCCAGCTTAGAGATAGGACGTAGGAAGCACCATGGCCTGACCCAGGAGCTGAAATATATGGACTTATCATTAAGGAACTCCAAAGTCCTCTTTCAAAAGAATTATTTTTAGTCCTATGAATAGGCTCAACCACACAGTCCCAACACTACGTTTGGGTCTCTAAGACTTGTTCAGTAATTTAAGGGGCTCACAGTATGGGCCTCAAAAATCAACATCTAGAACCAATCGTACACAGATTTCCCTCCCTCTCCCTTCCCTTGTCTTTCACAGCAATGCCAAGGACCAAAGTGACCAGAATGGTGGTGGACTCCCTAAGTAGAAAGTAGGGCCTGGGAAATTCCAAGATGATTAGGATTCTGAATGATAGTGAGTGAACAGTATGAAATTAAGTTTGCTCAAATCACGGACTTACCAACAAGCTACAACAAACAAACACATAAACAAATAAACCACACCCAAGCCCCTTCAGTCATAAGTAGCTAACCATAGAAATTGAGAAGCACACTGTGGACCCTGTCAACGCATAATCTGTAGAGACTCAAGTGCATACCTATAAGGCAGGGTGATAACAGAAGAAACTCCATCTCCACTCCTGTAAAGTAAAAAAGTAATAGCTCCCTACCTATTCCATTGGGTGTGGGCAGGATCAAATTAACACACAACATGTACAAGCCCTCTACATACTGCACATTGATCTGACTATACTACCTATTGGGATTGTGGGTGGCACAATGTGTGAAGGCTGGTGAAGCACAGCACCAGGGCAGAACATGGAAACATGTTTTGGACCATGAAGACCTGGCATTTCAAAAAGCTGCAAGATGACATTATCTCAATTATAACAGATTCCCAGGACTTGCAGTGGGTGTGAGAAGGATAACAAGAAGGAAAAGAAAGGGAACACAGAGAAGCACAGAAGCCCCAAGTCATTTTGGAGTTTCTCATGACTCAACTCAATACCTACCAAGATAGCAAAGAAAATAATATGGAACTCTATAGGGACAGTAATATAGGTAGTTTGTATAATTCCATAACATTTCTGATGGACTAATCCCCAAAGACCAAGGCATAAAACCAAGGAATGATATGCAATAGCATGACAGTATGAGAAACCACAAGTAGTTTATGGTTACTTATGAAAATCAGAAGCAGAAGTGGCAGTAGGTAAGATGTCAAAGGTCATGAAGACCTTGTATACACCCTGGCTAAGATATCTGAAATTTCTCCAGCCCAGCATTGATTCTCAACCCTAGCCACATGCTATAATACCTTGCAGAGCTTATAGGAAATAATGATCTTCATCTACCCCTCCTCCTATGAGATTTGAATTTCACTGGCCTCATCAGTCAGTCTCATTAAATATACAATATTATAACAGTGGAAGAACAAAATGATTTGGATAAAAATAAAGGTAAAAAGCCACTTCAGATGTGTCCAAATTCCAGAGGAGAAATAATGAGAGCCTGAACTGGGGCAGTGGCATTGGGGAAAGAGAGATATTGAAGGATTAGAAAAGTATTTAGGAGATGGACAGCATGAAGTGGATAAGAAAGATGAAAGACTCTAGGACATCCCCTAGAGTTTCCACTTGGGTGAGAGAAGACAGGTACTACATTTCAGTGAAGGAGGAAACACGGGAGAAAATGTTGGTTGGTATTTTCTGAGGGGAGGTGAGGAGAACAGAGATGATGACCTCAATTTTATACATCTTTAGCTTGAGTTACCTGCCAGACTTCATATAGAGATAGATGCCTTAAAGACATCATGACAGGCTGATGGCAATGTGAACCCTGGGACACTGGAGTGGTAACATTCTGCATGATTTGCCAATATTACAAGTAACATGAGGAGGAGGATATTCAAAAAATATCTGTGGGTTGGAATAAATATTAATGGCAGAAGTTGCTCTTCCTAGATCAAGCTTCATTCCTTCCTTATACATCTGTCAGGTCAATCTGTGAGGGCCCCAGCACCCAAAAAGATGGACAGAGAGGTGCTGGAATGTAGACCCAAAAAGCAGAAAGGAAGGAGGCTGTTTTGCACATGGGTCACAGCTGCAGAACAAGATCATATTACCACACCTTCCCTCACATCCACACAACCCACCAGCTGAACAATGCTGACCATCTGGTCTCACAATTAGTCTTTTTGTCAGAGTGACTTTTCCCCTAACGAGTTGTACCTGGCTTAACATATGGGGCATAAGAACAAAAGTTAAAGAGAAAAAAAGAAGTGTCTTTGATGGAAAAGACCTCTAGGGAGAGAGCCCAAGATTTTTGATGTAAAAAACAGAAAGCATTTCCAGGCTGGCTAGCAAATTTGTGTTTTAATTCAATAAATAAATAAATAAAATCTGACTTCCCACAGATCTAAAATAAGTTAAGGCAAATCAATTCTACACTCGTGTTATGTCCAAGTTAATCTCTTCTTTAGCTCACTTTTCTTGTTCTCAAATGAGGATCTCAGAAAGTCTTCCCATCTCAGAGTCTTGGGGTAGAGATCAAAGCGGGAAATAAGAGTTCAGATACATTAACTACTTTTTCTAAATTGTGTGTTCTTTCAGGGCAGCATCTTGGTATTCCAGAATTCCATCTAATTTTAGTTCATTTCTGTAGTTATATTATGATTTCTGCTCTTAAGTTACACATGTAAAACTTGGCTACCTAGGAAATCCTTCTAAATTACATACCTTAAAAAAGGCTATGTTAGATAATACACTACCGATAAAAAACTTACTTTTAGTTAAGTTGTTAAGGGGTCATGGAATGGAAATGCACGTGAATGACTTTTTGAGATTAAAGCTTTGTTTTTCCTAAAAGAGTAATCTAGATGAATTATAAAATGTTTTCTAGAACTTTGAGAATATTAAATTAATGGAACTGAGATACCTCCACAATAAGTCATTTCTATCTTAATATCAATTTTACCTCACTTAGTTTAGTGCCCAAAACTTGTACTTCTTTGTGGTCATAGGAAATGTTTCACATATTTAAAGTTTCATGACTTCATTCATTGTGTTGATGTACAACAGTGTTTCCATCACTCACTCCTGACAGTGACATTTATCTTTCAGAGAAGGATATTAAAGATCTCCACACAGAGTAGAACACTCATGATGTTCTCTTTTTAATACCTCTGGGTACAAGTTTCAGCCCCATAACACTGTCCTGATGAACACAATGTTGTCTTTCCTATACACAGGAGAAAGCCTTTTGGTATTTTAGACTCTCCTTCACAGTAAGCAGCGAGTATCATGAACATAACATGCTCCAATATCCTATTACAGACTCTAAATCTCTTCCTGCAACTGTACATTGCAAAGCACATGCTCAAGTGGCTTGCATGCCGGTCCTGCCTCTTATAGAAGACCATCTGTGCTTGAGAACAGCCAGGAGAAACCACTTCTCCGTGGCTACAACTCCAGTCAAGTGAGCAATCCCTTTTATCTGCTTAGTGCAAGAGTCCCCTAACCAATTCCTCTTCCTCCATGCTCTTCCCCAAAGTCCAGCTTGCACAGAACAACCAGAATGATTTTTCAAAAGCATAAATCAATTTAAGATACATAACTTTCCTGCTCAAAATCCTGCGAAGGCTTCCAACTTGAAATCCGTACTGTGGCCCATAAAGCTCCATGTGTCTGGCCCCCGCCAGACTCTTCAACCTCTTCTCTTTCCACTCACCCTTCATTCACTAGGTTCTAACCACACACAGCAAGTAAGTTCACTTCTGTCTCAGGACATTTGCATTTACAGTTCCTTCACCTAGGAATACTCTTTCCATAGATGTTCATGTCTACTTACTGTTAAATAGCGCTTCCTCAAAACCCTTGTCTGACTACCCTAGCTAAAGCAGCACCCTTTCCCCACTCCATTACCCATTTTATCACTTGCATATCCCTTATTGATACTCAAAACCACCTTATTTATTGGTTTACATGTCTATGTGCCATCTTCCTTCAATAAGAATGTAAGTTTCTAAAAGAAGAAATGCTCTCTCTTTCATCTCTGTATCTCCAGCACCTAGAACACTGTCTGGCATACAATGGACACTCAATCTAACTTCTGCTGAATGAGTTGGCAAGTCACAGCTGTCTAAATGATATATCCAAAACAAGGAAAAATAGTTAGTAGAAAAGTCATTAAATTCTTTTTGGAAACAAACGTTAACACTTACAGTGTGCAAGGCCTGTGAATGGGTGCTACAAGACATTCACAGGGGCCTGAGGTGGACCCTGCATGCAAACGTTATATATGCATTAGTTACCATAGCTTAAACTAGCCCATTGTTACTAGTACTGATGGTGTGAGATTATCTATGGAAATGACAGAGTTGTGGAGACCCAGGTTGGGTCAGGAATGAAGGAAGACATGGCATTACCCAAGTTGCTGCTACAGGAATGGTTCAATAGGATGATACTACCCCATCAGACCCTGGGTTCTGTAGTAGCTGCCTGGAAAAAATCACCAAGTGACCCAATACACCTTTGTGTTAATCCCTTAAGATTCAGAGTGTCACACAGGAGCATTTGACTGACCATGATTAAGTCCCATATCCATACTTTTACTCAGTCAATAACTAAACTGATCAAACCATCTGGCTGCGAATGTGTTTCTATGTTTGGGGAAGTTCTAGAAACATTGCAAATGGATTGTTCTGCAACTGTGCATAATGATTGGTAGAAGAGCAGTTTGGGAGAAGGGTTCATAGCCACGCCCTCACCAATCATCATGCACTAATATGATCTAATTTTGAAGTATCTCCATTAACAGTGATTCAAACTTAACATTTTGCATTTTTTTACTTAACTTGTTTTTTGCCGTTACTGATCATTTTTCGTGTACCCCTGAATGGCCCAGCATGTACCCCAGGGGATACATGTACCACCACTTGGGAACTGATGTTTAGACAATCCCATCAGGGGAGTTGTGTTCCTCTGAAAGTTCTTCTCTATGAATAGAGAAAATGAAGTTGTGATAATGCGCAAGTAATAGAGAAGTAGCATGGCCATCTCATTAACTCCAAATTCCAAGAAATCAAGAGACAGCCAGGAAACTAAAGATGCACTGAGTTATATGTTCTTATAAACATACACACACTCATTTCAACAGCAGCTAATGTTCTCTTGTAGTAGTATATAAACCCTGAGGTCTCTGTGAGCATACAAAATAGGAAATACTTGAACTTAACGTTCAACTAAACCAGAATGTATTAAACAACATTAAGATAGGTCACTGCTTCTATCCTCCCTCCCTAAACATGTTTTCTGATGTCTACCCAGCGCTGTCTTAGGGTGAACTATGAAATGGTGCTACTCCAAATGCCTACCAAAGCATTTTCTTATCAGCTCTTACAATTTTCAAACTTATAAAAAATATAATTTATATATATATGTGTGTGTGTATATATATGCACACATATACACACATAATATACTATATAAATGTATACATTACATATATGTATATGCGTATAAGCTTATATATATGCATACTCATACACACACACATTCAGAATAATCAGTGCATTTTAGTGTCTTAAAAAAGACAATGAAATTTATTTTCTTTACATGCAGTGAACTATGAGACCCAAGCAAAAAGGGTAATGCCACTTACATAGTTTTCACATAGAAAATAATTCACCATCTTCAGAATAGTTAAATCGGTTTTGCCTCCTACACTTATTGATACCTTGCAAACTTTCGGAACAACAAAATTTCCCATTTTAAAAATGATAACTCTTAAATCTCACAGAAAATCAATGTTGTCAACTTCAGACCAACACTGTCTAATTCAGAAAGTGATACCAAACATATTGCATGACTGTGGTTCAGCTGTTACCGAGGGGATTTGAATAATATTTATCCCCCCGCCAGAATTTTTCCCAAGGATTCAACATAAACAGGGAATTTATAAGTGGTTTTGCAACATATTTAATTATTCAGCTATGAATTAAGATTGCCCCAAAATGATATAAGTGTAAATGAGCTGAAAATGCTCATGGAATATAGCTGATGACAGAATCCTGTGGATTTTATTCTTTGCAGTTCATAAACTATTGACATGGAGCAACAAGATATGTATTACTCAGGAAACAAACTTCAAGGACAAAGAAACATAATGGAAATTTCATTTATAATTCATTTTCTTACTAACAAAATAGAGACAAAATATAAATTTAACCCAAAAGCAAATTTGGAAAAAAAATTTGCGCAAAAACCCTGCAACCTGAAAATGCTTATTTAAAAAATTTTATATGTATATATGAATATTTAAAGATTTTTATTAAAACATAGCTAACATACAATACTATATTAGTTCCAGGGACACACCATAGTTATTCGACATTTATATACCTAAAGAAGCGATCACAATGATAAGTCCAACACCCATCTGGTACTGCACCATGCTATCACAGTATTATTGACTATATTCCCAATGCTGTACATTACATGCCCATGACTAACTGGTTTTATACCTGGAAATTTGGACCTCTTGTTCCCCTGTGTTGGGGAGGCCCTTGACTGCCCAAAAATATCTGTGGCTAGCTGGTTCAGTCTTTGGTCCAGGAATGAAATGTTGGCAAGCCCTTTTGGCTTCAGAACTAAACTCCATTAGTCTTAAATGTGGTATTTGTCGCTCAAAAAGAATAGCTAGCAGATCAGTGAAGATTTAAACTCCTCCTCTTAATGACAGAGTGAGTAAATCAACAAACATGCCCATATACTGTTGAGGAAAGAGTTATCTGACAATCATTTTGGAGGCAATTTGGCAAGGTCTAAATTTAAAATGCCCTTTTCTGTCTAACAAGTCCACCTGTAGAAATGTATCATCCGGAAATACTCAAAGCACCATATTAAATTGTAAATACAGAATGCTCAACAAAGCAACATTTGCAATGGTGGGAAACTGCACATCTAAACATCCATCGATATTATAAACAAGTGGAGTGCAGGCAGCCATCACTCAGACTGACATTGCTCTACTGTATTTACCCACCTGGGAAGACAAGCAAATTACATCCAGTCTGCAAAGTGACAGCATGTACAATACCCCGTGTATTATAAAACTGCTACAGATACTTATACGCATACATACTCTACGTGCATTACAAAAAGTCTAGAAGAAATCACACCACATTGTTTACAGCAGTTAGCTCAAGGGACCAGGAATGGAAATATGACCTTTGAATCTTAATGTAAATATTTTTGTAATATTCAATTTCTTTTTAAATAAAGAACATGTTATACTTAAAAAAATAAGGGCATGGATAACAATATTCAGGTATTATTCTCATAGGCACTTAAGAAGCTATTCGGGTAGAAAGATGGACTGAGTTTCCTTGGAGATAAAATTTCTTTTAATGCCCAGGCTGTGTGATTTGAAGGACTTTATGGGTAGGTATTCCTATTTTACAGGAGGAAAAGAGATAGCCCTGAGGTCACGTACTGTTTCTCTCCCTATTAGTTGTGTGACAATAGACAAGTTATTCAATTTTGCTGAGCCTCAAGTCTCATATTTGTCAAATGGGGACACAACCTGCTCTCAGCACTAGTGTGAGGGCTGAATGAGACACCGCAGGTAGAACATAAAGCACAGGGCCCCCTAATGGGCTCCCTTCATTTTTTGTTTTTTTTTTTTTTGGTTTTTTTTCTCTTTCTTCCTTCCTTGGGGAAAACCCAAGGAATAAATCTATAAGAAATATGAATATTTGGGGTAAACTGTGTTTGGTCCCCCTAACCAAGAGATAGCAACCTGGGGAGGCACATTCCCTGTTACACTATTTCGTCACAAAAGGACACCGGGCAGCGCCTCCTTAGTCTGAGAAATGTCTGAAGGTACCCACCAGCACTACTTGATGAGCTCTCAAATTTTAGGGTCCGTCTCCTTTCTGCTTTAAGTTGACATTAAAGTATTTTCTTTTAAGCTTCTTACTTTGAGACCGTATTGCATTCAAAAAAGGATCTGAGGTATGAGACTAAGTAATACAAAGTTTAAAGGAGCCCTGATTTTACTATACTTCAGACAACAAGGAAACAACTTCCACGGATTCATGGGCTACCTCAGCCTGTGAGGTGCTGCTCTAGCGTTCTGGAAAAGGGCGAAACCGTTCTGGCTTTGGAAAGCCTGGGAACGCTGTCTTTCTGAGCATGCTCAGAGCAAGCTGCCACAGCCTGGCATAGCCAGTGGAGTTTCTGGGAAGCTTGCTCCAAACGTCTGTGGCACAGATGCTGGGGCCTGACTTGGCAGTGTGGACTCCACAATCAGGAAAGGCAGGACTGAGTGCCCCCAGCTAAGGCCGGAGGCAGAGACCAGATCTTCCTAGCTGGGCAAGGGGATGAGACTGATTTGCTTTTAATGACAGGGACTGACCCAGCTGAGATGTTTGAGGAAAGCAGATAAGGCAGAGAGAGAACTTCTTCAGGGAGTAGACACAGGTCACCCATCTCTGTTTTACACAGGTTATAGCTGAGGAAGGCCAGTGGGGATCCACCAGGCAGCATAAGCCCTGAGTGGGGGTGCTCAGCACTGGATGCATCCCAGTCACCTCCATAGGACTGGATCCTGCCCTCCTGAAACAGAGGGGCTCCTGGGAAAGACCTGCTGCTGAGAGAATTCCATCACTGCCTAGTTTTGGCTAAATAGGCGCGCACACACACACACACACAGAGAGAGAGAGAGAGAGAGAGAGAGAGAGAGAGAGAGAGAGAGAGAGAAAGAGAGAGAGAGAGAGAGAATAAAAATTCCTTTTCCTAAGAACTAGAGTAGCAACACAGAACCCAATGAAGTCAAGAGGAGCTTGATGTTCGCTTTGTAAGGAATGGGAAACTTTGGATCATCCTAGACATGTCTCTTGCTTTTTTATTTATTTATTTTTTTGCCACATTTACCCACCTATTTCATATATATTTCTTAAATCATAAATCTTAATCAGATCAGGTTTACAGGGAATAAATTTGTTAGGGAAGATATAAGCTGTGTTGATTCGTTTACCTATCTTTAGTTCCAAGCTGTTAGTGAAATGTCTGGGTCCAGCTTAGAGTAGACAGAGAAATGGACTTTCTTGATTTAATCCAGAGTTATGATGCTAATGAAGCATTTCAACTCTAATTTGTAATTAAGTATTTTAAAAAAATAGTACAGATAGTTTTCTTTTAATAAACCTTTTATTTTTCAGACATCTGCTATTTCTTCCAGTCTTTTGTGGCCTTCATTTTAACTATGTTAAGTTTTGAGGTACAATTATATTGTTTAAGTGCATTTTTACATTATATTTTTATAATGCCTCGTTGAACTCATCAGAGGCAACCCACACTTAGAACATTTACAAGGCATCTCAGAATGTGAAATTTAGTTTCTTAGTCTGATTCCTAAGTGACAACTTACTTTGTAGTTTATTCTTAAGTATTTGATTTTTTTTTTAAATTCCCCATTGTGTTCCATGGTTTAATGTGGAAAGTAACCTACGCTTAAGTAGGTATTTTTTAAAAAAGCAAAGAATCAGCAAAAATAGCACAAGATGGATAATATAATAAAATGGAATAGTGTAAGACTGGATATTTCTAGTAAGATGGAATTATTAGTAGTATTATTAGAGTATAATAAGAGTGAGATTGCTATATTGAAGACTTCTGAAGATGGAGTACTACATGAACATTTAACAAATACATAATACATTTAAGTACAGCTTAAAAGTTGAGGTAAGGAGCAGCAACTTATATATGAATATGCAGCTTTCTGGTAGGAAAATTTTTTCTGCACCCCACCTTTCCATCCTCCAACCCTCTTAGCATAGTGGCAAAGACCCCATAGAACAAAACTATTAACACAGGACCTAGAGGGTATTATGCTAAGTGAGATAAGTCAGACAGTGAAAGGCAAATACCATATAATTTCACTCATATGCAGAATCTAAAATAACAAAACAGAAACAGATCCATAATATAGAGAACAATCTGATGGATGCCAAAGGGGAGGGAGATGGAGGCATGAGAATAATAAAAAATAAAATAAAATAAATAATGGGAGAAGTGGGTACAGCAAAGGAATAATGTGTGTCCTTCAAAATTGATCATCAGTTCACAAGCGGTGATACACACACCCCTGGAGGTACATGCTGGGCCATTCAGGGGTACACAAAAAATAATCAGTAATGACAGAAAAACAAGTAAAGTAAAAAGATGCAAAATACTAGTTATGGAACAATAAATGTTAAGTTTGAATCACCGTTAATAGAGACACTTCAAAATTAGATCACATTAGGGAACGATGATTGGGGAGGGCGTGGCTATGAACCCTTCCACCAAACTGCTCTTCTACCAATCATTATGCACAATTCCAGAACAATCCATTTGAAACATTTTTAGAACTTTCCCAAACATATAACTATAGCTGTTGCCAGACTGCTTGATCAGTTTAGTTATTGACTGAGTAAAAGTAAGTGGGTTGTCCTTCCCTGATTCTTTCCAAGTCATTTAATTTCACGTTTAAATACTTGATCATCATTATCAATATTTATCTGTTACAAATATTGTAAAATTAAATTTGTGCTTTGGTGTATTTTTAGTGTAGTACTATTTCTTTCCTTATTTCCTCATTTCTACTATTTTACATCGAGACAGGCACTAAGCAAAAGTGTCAGTATTTAAAAACAGCTGTTTTAAAAGCAAGGGGTACAATCTATAGAAATGGGTTTAAAAAGGGATACACAAGTGGGAAAAGGTTGGGAACCACTGGTGTAGAAGACCAGCACCACCCAATAGAACTTTCTGCAGTGATAGAAATGTTCCATATCAGAGCAATCCAACATGGTAGCCACTAGTCACTGAGATTAGTGAGCATCTGAAATATGACAAGTATGACTGAAAAACTACATTTTCAATTTATTTAATTTCTATGAATTTAAAAGTAAATAGCCACGTATGTAATAGCTACTCCATTGGATAGCGCGAGTCTAGACTACGCAGTTAATTTAGAGCAAACTGTATGATGGGCTTCAACTTCCTGCATGCTTTGAGTGTGCAAATCGGCCTAGTTCAGGATTTCTCAACCTGGGCAGTAAGATACTTAGGACTGGATGATGCTCTCTTGTGGGGGGCGGGGGGCGGGGTTGGGGGAAGCTGGTTTTCCCATTGCAGATGTTTAACAGCATCCCTGCCCTCTACCCACTAGATGTCAGTAGTACCTCCTAGTCATGAAAATTAAAAATGTCTCCAGACTGCCAAATGTCCTCAAGGGTGGCGATGAGGAATCAGTGGCCTAGATAATGCTTTTATATAGAAAGGTGTATGAGATGAACAGTAACATCCTAAAAAATAACCCAGTATTTGTATTGGTTTTCCATTGTTGCCAAAACAAGTTGTTGCAAACTTTGTAGCTCAAAACAAAGCAAATTTATTTTAATTCTAGGGGTCAGAAGTCTGAGATAGGCTAAAAGCAAAGAGTTGGCAGACTGGATTTCTTACTGAATGCTCTAGGGGAGGACCCATTTCTTTGACGTTTTCAGCTTTCAGAGGCCATCTGTGTCCCTTGGCACATCATGGACCCTTCTTCCATCTCCAAAGTCAACAATCCAGCATAACATCTCCATCGCCAGGTCCTTAACTTAATCACATCTGCTGATCACAGGGTCCAGAGTAAAGGATATGGATTTCCTTAGTGGGCCATTTTCACACTGCTACAGTATTAAAATGAAAATCTAAAGTAGTAAATCATTGCATACCTAAAATAATTTAAGATAAAGTTTGCCCCCCAAAGTACTAGAAAATTGTGATTTTTATTCCATGCTACAAATGCTACAAATTTTATTTCCTGAGAACATTTTATAGCATTTCCATTCCCACATAGTCATCCAACGAAGAATCAAGTCTTTCTACTTTTAATGTTATAGTTCTCATGAATCACCCCATGCATCCCCAACCTTGTTGAGATCACTAGTGTAAAAGTACACTTTAAACTTGAGATCACTAGTGTAAAAGTACACTTTAAACAACCAAAAAATGGGAAAATTCATTCATTTCTTAATTTTGGATTTCCCCTAGATTGAGAATTCCATGTGTAAATGTTTATAGTTATTGTCATAGTGCTTTTGGACTGCTGTCACAAAAGACCACAGACTGGGTAGCTTATAAACAACAGAAGTTTATGTCTCACAGTACTTTTGGAGCCTGGAAGTCCAAGATCAGGGTGCCAGCATGATAAGGTTTTGGTGAGGGCCATCTTCCAGGGTGCAAACTGCCAACTTCTCGTTGTATCTTCACATGGCAGAAGGAGCTAGGGAGCTCTGGGGTCTCTTTCATAAGGGCACTAGCCCCATTCCTGAGGGCTTCACCCTTGTGACCTAAGTATCTCCCCAAAGACCCTACCACTTAATACCATCACCTTAGAGGTTAGGTTTCAACATACGAATTTGAGTGGAACACATTTAAACTATAGTAGTATATTAAATTCATTAAGTTTCCTTTACATTTTTTATTTCCCTTAAAAGTGAAAGGAGAATTTGGTTGTTTGAACCCTCATTCAAAACCTTCATCAGTAACTTCTCTGTATTCTCTTTTTAAGATTTCTAGTCATATGTGCCAAGGGCTGGGTGGGATATCTTTAGTTATAGAACAATTAGTGACAAGTTAATTAAATTCAATTACCACTCAAAAATTTTAAAACAACCTTTCTTCAATCTGCTCTTTAGAGTCAAAGCCTGTAGCTCTCAACTGTATCTGCGAGACATAAGTGATGATGAGTAAAGAAATAAAGCCAGATGGCATGTACACTTATGGTTTCTTTTCCTTTTCTGAGTTTGAGGTACAAGATCTGATTAACTGTCTTTAAAAGCCTGTTTCCCAGTCTTGGGAAGTTAGGCTTGATGAGGTTGACAAGAGGCCATTAGGAGGAAGGTGGAGGGAGAAGTAGTGGCCTAAGGATAGAGCATTGCTTGACTCACTTTCCTACCACAAAGAGTGGCAAACTCAAACTGAGGCTTTAACTCTTCTGCTGCATTCTCAAAAATTCAAGGACTTCCATTCATAGAAGCCTCTGGTGGCAAATGTGATCACAGAGGTGGAAGAAAGGGAGTGGGGAAGGGGGTGGGGCTGATGGTGTTCTGGTTTTGTTCACAGGGAACTATGAGAGGTACAAACCTGAAGGAATTGAGTCCTTTCAGCCAGAATGAAGCCACTGACCAAATTCATTTTTTCTAGTATGGGTAGTCTCAAGAGTTTTCCTGTTCTCCTCTAAAAGTCCCTGAACAAGACTATTGGTCCAGACAGGATGGTATAGACTACTTTCTCCCTGCCCCTCCCAGCTAAGTATCAGCCATGGAAAAAACACAACAGGCAACCAAAGAAAACTCTGAAATGCGAAAGACGAAGGTGAACTGACCCCAGGACTAACTGATCTTGAGACCCACGACCTAACAGAAGAAGGCAGCTACGGCCAGATTTTTCAGACCCCCAACCTTGCAGCAAAAGGTAGTCTGGGTAGGTTCCTTTCTTCTGTCATATGAAGGGAAATGAAAAGAAGTCATTGTGAGCAGACCTACCTTTCATGAATGGCTGAAAAGTGTTTCAAACAGGAGGAAATGATGAAAGAAGGAATCTTGGAGCATCAGTAAGGAAGGAAGAACAGCAAACGAAGCAGAAATGTGGCTCCTTACAATAGACTAGCCTCCTCGTGAGTTTTATACAACACATTAGATGATCAAAACAAACACTGTAATATATCCTGATAGTCAAGACAACAATATTTGAAAGTGGGGAAAATAAAGGGACCTAAATGGAAGTAAGGCTTCCACACTTCAAAGTGATAAAATGTTGATATCAAGAGACTACACTAAGTCATATGGAGAGAGAGACAGACAGACAGACAGACAGAGAATGCCAGAGCAACCAGTAAGAAAATAATACAAAGTGTTACACTCAAAAACACTGTAAATAAATCAAGATGCAATCCTAAAAGCCCCAAATATCTACTTGGGAATGTGCATATTGGACAGTTAAATGTATAGAAAGCACCAAGTCACTTAAGGAAAAGTCCTTGTCTGGGAGCGACCTCACTTTGGGATGGGTCTAAACCAGAGTGTGATCTGACTCTGACTGGGAATACAGATCACCAGAACCTACTGGGCCTCAGTTTCCACATTCCACATTGAACTAGAAGTGGCTGTAAGACAACTGGGACCATTTACTGTGCTAAAATTTGATTATTCTGTAAATTATTATGGATCTCCATTCTGCTTATCCATCCTTATGATTCAGATGTCTCTAAAAGTGCTCTGAAAACTGTGATATGAAAATCATATTTGAGATTTCTGATTTACATCAGTTTAATTGTTCTAAAATTTTCATACCAGAAAATGAAACACTTACCCTTAAAATACACATACACACCCCTTTTCTGATCTTAGGAAATCCAATTAATTCAGATTCCCATCAATCACTCCATATTTATTTGTTCTCGGAAAACAACTCATCAGTGTGTCTTTCTTATTTTCATTTTTCCCTTAAGCACATTTTAAGAACATTTTCCATTTAAAGTAGAAATTAAAATACTATTAATTTTAAATATTTAGAAATAGTTAATAAGCTATTTTTAATTTTTTTATTTTTAAAAAATATTTTCAGATTATTTTAAATGATTTTATAATGGTTCATTAACACTTAAAATATTGATAAACTATTTAGGTGGGTATTTTACTATTAAAATACTTAAATTATTATAACTCACTTTTAATTATTTAAGTTTTAAAATAGGAAACTCCTATGTAAGTTAATGCCTTATTACATATTACCTTGGAAAGAAAGCTGAAGGGAAATATCAAATAGAATAATAACCTAAATGCAAAACACATTTTAGTACTGCACTGAAGAGAACATTCTAGTCTTTCAGAGAGAGACTCATTGCCCCTAGACTTATTAGGGATTAACTAGACACTGTGAAAAAATGCCTTTTCCTCTGTGGACCGGAAACTCCACGGCATGGGCACGACTTCCCGGAAAGGCTTGTAAATTCAGAGAGAGCTCCGCAGGGTGCTGGGAAACCTACAGTGCTGGGAAGAGGGAAGAACCTTGCTGAAGGAAAGGGCAGGTGTGTCCAGTGTCCCTGCAGGATAGTTGGTGTCCTCCAAGCATAGGAAAAGTTCAAGGGGACTTCTAGTTTGCATTTCAGAAGGGACAAGAGAACCATGGACCAGACACCAAAGTGATAAAGATTTGTATAATCCTGACCTCTTTTGATACCTTCCCTGTATTCCTGTTACCTTCTGTTTCTCAGCTAAGATGGGCATTAAACACTTGGCCACACACAAAAGGTCTGGGTCCTTGTATGAGGGACAGGGAGAAAGCAGAAATGGTCGGGGAAGACACTATCTCAGTCTAAAGAAAACCCGAGGCAGAAAACCCTAAGTGAGAGGGGAAGTGGACAGACAGATAAAAAGCGATCCAGGTCACTGAGGACTGTGGAAGAAAGAGAGGAGAGCACAAATACAACGCAGAAACAAAGTAGTTAGGTCACAGCTTTCCAAAACTTAGTATCAGCAAGTGGAAAGAAAAACAACTTCTTTCCACACACACCTACTTGTGACCACCCAGAAGGCTAGGCCCCTTTGTTGTGACCCCCTCCCTCGTGGAGGTGACTGGAAGAACTTCAGGCCACAGAACCTCGGAACTTGGAAACATGAACGTTGCCAGGACTCTAGCTCTCTCAAAGACACTTGCAACTTCTTTACAGATCCAAATGTCTGATCCCAGAACCAGAGATAGGATATAAAACTTTGAAAAAGGAAAACTCTTGTCTTTTAATGACAGTTTGGAAGGAAAAAAAAAAAAAGTGAGAGAGAGGGAGGGAATTAATAGAGGTCAAAGATCCTTTTCTGACTGCAGAGTTCACATTTAATTAACTGTTTTTACTTCTAAGGGCAAAGAAAGACCAGGAAAGATTAAATGGACTTCTTTTTTCACAACCAAACCTGTTTTCAGACATTCAACATTCAGAGAGCACTGAAATTTTGCACTGTGCTAAGCTCATCAGGTATACTATGTCATGCAGTGCTTGAAATAATTTCATGAGACAGGCATTCCTACTATCTCTATTTTACAGATGAAGAAACTGGGGTTCAGAGAACTCCAGAAGCTTTTTTGGGGCAACACAGCTAATAAATGGTAGAGCTAGGATCTGAATCCAGATCAGAACGCCTCTACAACAGCGGTCATCATCCTTTTTGGCACCAGGGACTGGTTTCATGGAAGACAATTTTTCCATGGACCAGAGGGTGGGGGTGGGGATATGGCTTCAGGATGATTCAAGAGCATTACATTTATTGTGCACTTCATTTCTATCATTATTACATTGTAATATATAATGAAATAATTATACAACTCACCATAATGCAGAATCAGTGGGAGCCCTGAGCTTAGGTTTTGATGTGAGTCTACAAGCAATTGATTTACGATGGTCTCTGTGCAGTCACCTCTCTCTGCTAATGTTAATCTGTGTTTGCAGCCACTCGCCAGCACTAGCATCACCACCTCAGCTCCACCTCAGATCATCAGGCATTAGATTCTCATAAGGAGCACACAACCTAGACCCCTCGCATGCGCAGTTCACAATAGGGTCCTTGCTCCTATGAGATGTGATCTGACAGGAGGCAGAGCTCAGGTAGTAATGTGAGCAATAAAGAGCAGCTGTAAATACATAAGTTTTGCTCGCCCCTCTGCCGCTCACCTCCTGCTGTGTGGCCCCATTCCTAACAGGCTGTGGACCAGAGCCACAGACCACCCCGGTCCGTGGCCCAGGGGATGGGGATCCCTGCTCTAGAGACCTTCATTGTGAGCCACAAGGCTACACTGGATGGAAATATGTCAAAATGAGGGTGATCGACTGCAGGACTGCCTTTGTTTAAATGTTTCTGGACATTATAAAATGTTGACATTAGATGTTATAAAACATTGACATCAGATGTGTCTTACTTTGATAATCTGGAATAAACTTATGAAGAGCTAATAAATACCACATGCAGCTTTGTGATTAGGCCATGAGGCCTAGAAAACTTGCTGTACAGGATGAATGCTGTTATTAGAAGGAGCTCCTTTGCTTGGCCATGGGTTTGCCTTCTCCTTTCCTTGCAGTTGAGATGAAAGGGTCTCCTCACGTGGTGCATGTCTATTTTAGCTCCTCATATTTTCTCTAGAGAATGCTAATTACCATCCCCCCACCCACCCCCAAAACAAAACAAAATACTTCACCGACTTTGGACATTCTATATCAAACCAGAAATTGTTAAATAACAGTGTCTAGATGTTATCAGAAAATGTAATTTGGGGGGAGGGGGTGGGAGAGGAGGGAGGGGGAGCTAAAAATAAGGTGATGAAAAGAGAAATCACATTAGGTTGTGAACTTACTATACAACAAGCTGACAATGCACTGTAGAATTGTATGCCTGAAACCTATGTAATCCTTGCTAACAGATGTCACCCCAGTAAGTCTAACAATAAAAAAATAAATTAAAAAAAAAGAAACTTAAAATATATATATAATATATAAATATATATAATATAAATATATATATTTATAATACATATAAATATATATATATATATATATATAATCTGACAGAAACCTGGAAAAAAGAACTGGAATATAATATGCATGGCAAACTATAGAATTCATTCTTCCAATTTAAGCTAAAATGAAGATCTTTGAAGGCTGTTGGGAGAAGATACAGCAGAATTCCTAGTTTTATGTATATTCATTTTTAATACTATAACAGATTTATAGATGGAAGATAAACACTTCTTTTCAAAACATAATCCAAGGAATGGAAAATAAAATTTTCAGAATTTCTTAAACCACCGGGAGTTTTTAAAAGACTAAGTAATACACTAAGGTAAATTTCATTCTAGATTGAGTCAGCCAATACATCAGAAAGTCAAGCCCCACAGGAATGCTTTTGCTGAGATGCACTTTGGCCTTCCTGGGGGAATGTTATAAGAAATGACCTTATGGGACACGGCTGTGAGTTCTTCGGTCCATCACAGCATGGCCGACGTTACCCTCGCAGGTGAAGAGCCACAGGAGAAAAGTCTCTTTGGGCTCAGTTCTCAGAGAAGCTGTGTCTCCAGATTTTACCTTTTGACCACCAGCTCATGAATCTAATTGTGTTTATGTCAGCATTAACTGCTGGAAAGTATATCCTCATCTGATTCCATGTCACTTTCTTACATTTATTTTTCTCTTTCTCTCCTTTGTCTTGCTTATTTTTAGTTCACCTTTGTCCTCTGAACTTTATGCCTCTTGTTAAGCTGCCTTAAATCCTTTTTTTCTTAAACAAGGTTACGTACAAATAAACACAGGCACATATGCTGCACGTGCCTATAAAACTATTTATGTAATACTGCTATTTGGACATAAAAACCACCCAACATGAATCAGCCAGCATGTCTCCTACAGACCCAAAAGGAGAAAATAAATGTTCATTCCTGTTTTAACAGTGAGATCCAAACAGTCGAAGGTCTGTCACCCACAGTCCACTCAGCAGACTCCAGATGACTATCTGACCCTAACAGGGTTGCTGGCTTATCTGCAGGGTCTCAATTCCATCACTATTATGTGTTTCCGTGCCACTGTGCTCAGGAAGCAAGTGGTCAGGGTATGAGACTTCCAGCTATGCTAACCAAAGGGACTGTCAAGTTAGAGATGTGACATTTCAAAAACAAACAGAGTGGATGGAGAAAATGCAAGCAAAGGCCTAAGTCAAGAGACAGGATAATCAGGAAAGAGTAATGTCTTAGCGGCCAAAGGAAGAGGAAAAACTCAAGAAGGAAGGGTGAAAGGATACATTCTTTAAGGAAAAACTAGTATTTCTGGGGCAAATATTTTTTAAAATATAAATGTCGATTTCAATACATAATACTCCATATTTTATTCTTCCACCACATTAGATTAAATCCTTTAAAAATGGTTCTTTTCAAAAGCTTTTTTCTTCCCTTTACAACTGTACTCAAAACACATGGTATATCTATGGTGGACACACCCTAAGGTGACCCACGATGAGTCTCACACACACACACACACACACACACACACACACGTACAGCCTCTTCCCTTGTGTGTGGGAAGAACCTGACACTTGTTTCTGACAAAGGGAAGATGGCAATGGTTATAGGACATCAATTCCTTGATTAGGTTTTCTTAAATGGCAATGGTGAAGGGATTTTGCAGATGTAATTAAACTGGCTTAATCAGGCAGACTCTGAATGAAGCTGGAGGCCAGAGACTGGAAGGAACTGAGCTCTCGCTCTTGCTCTTGCTCTCGCTCTCGCTCTCTCTGTCTCTGCCTCTGCCTCTGCCTCTCTCTCCATTGCTGACCCTGAAGTTAAGAAGCCATGAATTCTACCACAAGGAAATAAATTCTGTCAACCAGTAGAAGGACATTGGAAGCAAGTTCTTCCCTCGTCCAGCCTCCAGATGAGAACGTATCCCAGTCAACGTTGCAGTCTGATGATGCCCTGCACAGAGAACCCTCTAGGAGTGACTGGAATTCTGACCTATAGACACTGTGTCATAGTAAATGGATGCTTTACTACTAAGTTTGTGGTCATCTGTTGTGCTGCACAAAAAACTGACACATCTGAAGACAGTCAACTTGCGTGGGAATTGCCTTACAATATTAACTACAGAAAAAAAATAATAAAATAGATACTTCAGACTCCCTTTTTAAGAGTTTCTATCATTTACTTTTTTTTTTTTGGTAGCCTTAATGTTTATGTTTCAAACCACTGTACTGAGGTACGACTGACATCAGACTCTTTTCCTAACAGCTTACATCATACTTAGCCAAGCTCTCCCACATTACGTGTTTCAGATTCTTAAACTAAAGCCACTGCCACCACATCCACAATGCTTGGCTGGAGGACCACCCCACGCTGGCCTTGTGAGGATTCAGGACTTGCTGGCCCAGAAAAGTGTGCCTCCAGTAGGCCAGAAGCCGTCCAGCTGAACCAACCTGGGACTTGCACAAGTTTCTAGCTAGCCAACAGAGGATCAGGCTATCCAGTGACTCAGCACACGCTAGTCAGTGCCTTCAATCCCAAGGCTACAAGACCATTTGTTCCCCCTTCCCTTGCCATTTGGGCATGAAAACCACCACACACAGATGTGGGGCCAGCAAAATTTCCTACAGACGTAAACGAAGGAGCCAAGGTTTCATTTCCATTTTAACACTGAGGTCAAAACATATCCTAAGGCCAGGCTACTCGGCCAGAGCCAGTTCCATAACAGTGTGTGCTCTGGGCTGTGTGCAAAATTATACCCTGATGATGTCTTTCCGCACCACTCTGCCCAGAAGGTGGTTAGGCAGCTATGGCTGTAGTACGGGTGAAAGGGTTAGGCATGTGAACATCTGGAAGAAAAGGAGGATAGGGAGAAGAGAAAGGCTGTCCCTTTTCAGTGAAGCATCTTTTTGTCATTTAGAAATTGAACTTGAAAATTCTTGTGTTATAATTTGTGAGTGGTGAATATACTGTTCTTGCTAGGCAGCCCCAAGGCCACCAAAAGAATTTCCTCTTTTGAAATTATTTCTGACAAAGCAATTTTTTTTCGGAGTTGGGATTCCTGTATGCTAATTAAAACGATGACAACATTTAAATGTCTGAGACACAGCCAAAACAGCACACTTTTATTGCTTACAGCAGTTAAGGGGAATAACAATCATCTTTCCTTTTCCTTTTCCTTTCCTTCCTTTCTTACTTCCTCTTTCATTTTTAGGTTTTGAAATTGCAAAGGCAACAACAGAACACGTAAGGAGCAAAGAGAATAGCAATTATCTCTTTTCCTCTGTGCTCACTCCACCTTCCTTTTCCTCTTTTCCCCTTTCATTTTAACTTTAGAAATATTAAAAGAAAGCAGCATAGCAGGTATGGAGCACTAACACTGAAATTACAAATCCAGAATTGGGGTGTGGGCTCCAGCAGATACTGAATTATCCTCAACAATCCACACAATCTCTTGAGTCTCAGTTTTATCATCTCTATAATGGGAGGAATATCTGCACTGTCATACCTATACAATACATACCTATAATGTCATGTAAATCTCAAGAGATAACGTATGTCTATGAAAATACCTTAGTATGTATAAACCAAATGTTCCATGACAACTAGGTGTTTTTATTTCAAGATTGATGTTTTCTCTCATAAACTGGCAAAGACAGATACTAAATTCTAAAAATGAGTGGTTACTTTATTCCTAACAAAAATTAAAATATCTGAAAGCAAATTTCATGGTTGCGGTCAGAATAAACAGAAAAAAATCATCACAGTTAACATTTATTAAGTGCTTTAATAACATTTATTAAAGCCTGGCATTGTACTAAGGGGTACAAGATTCCATTTTATTTCATTTTATTTTTTCATTTGATTCTCCCACAAAGTAAGACCTATTATTACCTGCATTTTGCAGATGAGGAATCTGAAATTTCAGAAAATAAAGCAACAAGTGATAAACCTAGGATAGAAAAGCAACAAAGCTAGTCCAGAACCCACAGTGCATGACTCGGCTGCTTCCGATGCATTTTCTGGGTTGACATGCCAAGAACAGCAGCAGTAAGATGTGGTCTGGACAGGTCTTTGCTGTTACGTGGCAGAGAGGTCACCTGGGGAGCTGTGAGGTCACATGCGGAAGGCATGCCCATCCACACGGCAGTGAAACAGGTCAACAGCTAAAGATAAGCCATGTCACTGGCATGTCACTCAGGCAGCAGTGAGCTGAAGAAGCCCTGTAGGATTTGGAGCACAGTGACTGACCTACAGCCAGCTACTGAAGCATATCAGGGCCTCCGGGGTGACATCTAGGTCTGCAGAGGTCCAGGGGCAGACGCAGGCACTGCTGTTGCTCGATGGGGACTAAACGGAGACCGGCACTGGGTAAAAGGGGAAGGAAACGAGGCGGCTAGAACCAAGAAATAAATAAAAACAGGAACTAGGAAACAAGAAGAGTCAACTAGCCAGAAGAAAACAAAACTGAAGTAAAGCCAGCAACCAGGAATGCTGCAGGACCCTGGTCCCCAAGGTGGGTCCTGAGGTATTAAGAATACCTTAGGATTCCAAAGTGAATTTAAAAGAGCACAGCCAGACCTTTTCAATTTGAGGTTGACAGTGACACTCAGCATCTGTGAGGCCCCATGTGAACGACTAGCTTGAGGTAACTAAAGTTCACAGTTTCAACATTAGATGGCGTTACGTTCCTGTTGATGACGTAACCTTTGCACCATGTCTGCTGGGATAAAGCTTACGTAGTTCATAAAACGCAGTGTAGAACAGGAAATAAAGATAGCAGTGTCTGATCTGAGTCCAAGTTTTGAGAAGTGGTGCAGTGCCCAACAGGGACATTCATTCCTTAATCACTGCTGTTAAGAATTAGATAAAAATATTTCTTCCCAGTTACGTGTTTTTGTTTCGTTTGGTTTTATGAAACAGCTGCTCATTTATTAGGACCTATATATTATACTTAAGTTGATTTAATGGCTTAATAAATGAAACTGTTAGGGCACTGAAAAAATTATTGAGACAATGGGGGCCCTAAGAAATTATGGAAATCTCTACACTAGGAGTTTAAGTTGTCTCGGGAAGACAGAAACGTTGGGGACCTCAGAAGTGAGTTTTGCGTATCCCTTTCTGGAGTGTTTCAGGATTCCTTGGCAGGCGAGCACCATCCAGTACCAGGAAAAACTGTCCCACTGGGTTTGGGAGACCTGATGGGTCTTGATTCCTTGGGCCTGCCCCTTCTTTTCACAATATAATGAAATCAAGCATGATGAGGATTAATCCAGGGACTGGAGATTTCAACACAGCAATAGGATCAGGTGACAAAAACACCAAGTTACATAGTATTCTACAGTAGTGTCTACCAAGAACTTACATGCCTGGTGTCTTCTATCTTACTCAATCCTTTGAGGCTTCACTGTTTCAGCCCTGGCTCTTATACAGACAAGAAACCGGAAGCTTGGAGCAATCGACTACACTGCCCAAGGGGACTCTGCTGCGATGCAGTGGGGCCAGGGATTAGCATCCAGGCAGGTTGTACCTCAGATGTAACACTGTTATCCCCGCAAACCACACTGTTCAGCTGTTAGGACTTTGGGTCTCTAAAGAAATAAATGTACATTAGACCTTTCCATGGAACAAAGTACTTCAAAGTGGTACATATACTTAAACAACACTGAACACATTTCTATTTTTGTTTATTCTTAGTTTCTAAATCCCAGAATAGTTTCCACCTCTTTTCTAGGTTTGATGTCTATCCTTACCAAGAAATATAATGTGAATGGTTACAACATGACACCATTGAGAGAGGGGGGAAAAATGCCACCTAATACTGACATGAATGCAACAAAAGATTCTCATGCCCTTGTGGTAAGAGTGTAAATTGGTACAAAATTTCTGTAGAACACTGAAGAGGAAGGAAGGAAGATTCATAAAGTCTCAGTGAGGAAAGTGAAGATTCATATTGGATCAATTTTATCTCAATGTTATTTATAATAGCAAAGAGAGACGGAGAGGCGAATGCAAACACACACGTGCAGAGAGAGACAGAACCTAAATGCCCGGTGATGACACTCCATCATTCGGATGTGCTGTACTGCATTTTCCTCCCTCACCTCACGTTCCTCTACTTTTCTCTCCTCATCCTAGTAAAGCCAGTGTATAAACACAGATGCAGGGACAATCACAGGTCCTTCCCCACTGTGTAAGTGATACCAGTAATGTGCTCATTACCAAAAAAAATGGTGAAAAATAGACATTAGAAATGAGCAAGGATACAGTTTCAACCAAAGCCAGAGACTCCTATCACTGTCGCTCCTGTAGTTTGTGCGGTGGAAGTATAGATGGTGGATGCCACCACGAAGATTCTGCTTCAGCGGGTCTGAGCTGTGGCCCAGGACTCAGACAGTGTGACAGGTCTCCCGAGTGATTCAGTTGTGGGCTGTGCTTGGACCACACTTTAAGAAACACTGAAGTAGTGAAGCCCTTCATGTTACAGATGAGGAAACTGTTATAAAGGTTAAGTGGATTGCCCAAAGTCACTCCTACCAGTAAGTGGCGAATCAGGGGTAGGATACAGTTAATGCTTTTGCAACCACACTATATCACATTTCTTGCTTAGCATTCCAACCTTTGTGTGTGTGTGTGTGTGTGTGTGTGTGTGTGTGTGGTTACTACTCTATAAGCAGCAGCTGCAAAAACATTCAGAGCTTACATTTATATGACACTTCCTATAAAAAGAGCTTTCACAATCATTATCATATATGAGCTTCACAAAACCATATTATCTATATTTGGCAGATGATGGAACTGAAATAAAGAGAGATTAAGGTTCTTGCCTAAAATTTTACATTATATATATTTGGGGCAAAGTAGTAGAACTTAATGAGTCTTGATGATCAATAAGTACTCAAATATTAACATTATTATCTTTTGTTTTTTAAAAATTCTCATAATTATAAATATTGGCCCAGGAAATTTTAAAATTAACAGTCAAACTGTACATAGTAAAACTTAAAAACCCCCAAATCAAATATTTTTTATAAAACTTGCCTATAAAATAAGGTCAAGGAAAGTAAATGTGAGAGGAAAAACGAAAACTCACAGTGGTAGATACTTTGCTACAATCTGATGTGTTTAAAAAAAAAACTAATCAATAAATTAAGTCTTGGGGGTTCCCTGGTGGTGTAGTGACTAGACTTCGGCACTCACAACGCCACAGCTTGGGTTCGATTCCCAGTCGGGGAACTACCCACCCCCAAAATTAATTAATTAATTAATTAAGTCTTCCTTTTATAATCTATGCAAAAACATTTGATTCTCGTGAAATTTTCAGTTAAGTTAAATCTGCAAAGATTCAGCGAAGAAATGTTTTAACTGTTATATATCAAATTATGGGAGGGATTCAAGTAGACTAAAAATATGCTCCAGAAAATATACTCCTTCTCAACAAACAATGAATGGTACTCTAAATCTGACTTAAATATCTCTCTTCATAAAGATAATACAACAATGTCCTCAAAGTCTAATCAAAACAATGGGTCAAAATACCCCATAACCAAAAAAAGCTACATGGTAATAAAGCTACATACAATATTATTATTATTAAAGTTGTAAGTCAGTACTTACTGAGGGGCAACACATTGAACATGTAGCATAATGTAACAGCAGTAAATCATTTATTATGTAATATATTATAGACAGATCAATACATATAAATGAATGTTCTAATTGTTTCCGATTTGTTCCATTCCTGCTTCTAATATTTTTTAAATTGAAGTATGCTTTAGTGTCAGATTTCTTGCCTTAAAGGTGTTAGGATCAATTCAGAATCAAAATATTAAGACATTTCCTGATAGAACTATATCAATCTTACTATCTTAGCACAGCAATCTATATTACAGTCAAACTTACTATTCAGATTTGGTTTCTAGAGCATTTCCTTCCATTTTAAATAAGTTGTCCTAGTCTTAGTAAGTTGTTCTTACGTATTGGCACTTGTAAATATGGTAGAGTACGAGCTTGGTGTCTTAGAAATAGTGTTTTTTAAGGAAAACATCTTCACTTTTTCCCTCCTCAAGGCATTAGAATTTGCCAAATTAAATAGAGCTGGTGCTCTAATCTCTACAACAGTTGTTTATTTGATCATTATATATGTACTTTGTAGGTTGTCCAAATACAGCTTCTCCTGTTTTCATTCAGAAACCCACTGATTCCAGCTCCTCGATTGATAGCTCGGCTTTTCCTTTTGGGCTGGAGTCATGCACGAAGCAGATACTCCCGGGCATCACATGCTCAGCAAGGTTAGGAAAGCAAATGCTGCCCGCACAACGCGGTGAGTCATCTGCTGGCTACAGCAGAAGCTTGTCAACTTTCACTTCATCTGTCTCCTGTGCGGGTCCTGTAAGACAGGGCTCCCAAGGGCTATCTTCCCTCTCCCCAAAGAAGGGAAAACAACTCAAGCAAATGAATTCACGCCTGCCACAAGAAGAGAATCTTTTGGAAGTGCAGAAATACCTGTTCGGAATGAACTCATGGAAAACCCTACTTAAAATGCAGCGTTCTTTGTGTCAACAAAAGTCAACTTGGGCAGGATAAATAGGTGAAGCCATGAATTTCCAGTCTCCTGGTGCCAAATTAAACCCCACTTCTTCAAAAAGATCCTGTTATTGCTGTGTCACCCCACTAGAACTTCTTATTTGCTTTGGATCATTAAAACACCCCCTCTATGGGTGGCGGAGCCCTGCCAGGGTTTAAGTAAAGCCATGACCACACTCAGTCTAGACACTATCATCTTCACTAAAATACATGAATAAAAAGTAGCTTCTCAGAGGCATAAGCTGTAATTTGGACCTCAAAGAAGAAAAAATTAAAATCACAGATAGAAACACAAGAAAGGAATCCTTTGTTTATATGGAAAGACAAATTTGATTAAAATGTTTTCAAAGAGCAAGACAGAATATGTGCAAGGAGATAATTCGATTTGAACTGGAGGTTCATGACCTATTCATAAGCATGGGTAATTTCTGAGAAACAAATCTAAGATTCTACAAACTGGTTATGTCCCTGTATTCATTTCTAGACAACTCAAAAAAATCAGAAATAGTAAATAAGTGAAACTCCACTTAAATTGATCTCCAGAATATTATGAAAACGTGTTAGACGAAGAGGAAAATCTACGTATAAAGTTGTCGTCTAAAATGCTTAATTGCCATCCAATGCTGGGTGTTTTGGTGTTGTCAGATAAAAACACAATGCCCAGTTAAATCTGACTTTTAGATTAAAAAAATGAATACTTTCATTAGTATAAGTATGTCCCATGAGATTATTTTTACTTGCTAAATGTGGCAATTCGCATGTGTGTATATGTGTATCGTAAGGGGCGGGGGGTGTCAACATCTCCTGGCAATGATATCTCAGTGATATACATGTCACTATAGAGCCCCCCCCTTACTTTCGACAGGATGTCACATAATTTGCACATGTAGAGATTCATTACTTTCCTTATAGGTCAGTAATCACTCAAATTCACTTACTTTATTTGATGATGTGAATCTTCTCACTATGGTCAATTTAAAAAAAAATGAAGATGTTATACCAGTGAAAACTGTAGGCAAAAATATTATAAGGACAACATTGCCTTAAAATCATGCAAGCCTCCCCTCCCACCTCCAACAATTGACATGAGATTTGAGATCTACCAGGAGTTACTGTCATATCTAAGTGACAGGCTAACTGCAATATAAGAAGGTGACCGAGTGCTAAGAGTACCTAATGGAAGTCATTTCTTTGCATGGGTTCACATGACGAACTCCTACACATCATCTAAGATGTAATTTCAATATCGCCTTCATCATGAAGTCTTTCCTGACATTGTCCAATCAGAAGACAGCACTCCCATAGCACCCTGCATACATTATTTACCGTACTATACTGTATTTTTTTATTTATCTAAATTATCTATCATGAGCTACCAAAATGAGAGCTCCTTCAGAACAAGGTCCATATTTTCATTTATCTTTGCATCCCTCCTCCTCCTTAACAGAGGGCCTAGTAGACATTCAATACTGTTTGTTGACAAAATAAACTGTGATGAACATATTAAGAAGCTCACACTGGAATGCCTTAAAAAGCGTTCTTGATAGGCAAGATGTGGATCTATCTTATAACTACCTTAAAACAAACATTCCTTTGACTGAAACTCATTATTAAGTCACATTGAATTTCAGGCTACACAGGTATATTTCTATACATCCAGAATTAAAGGTATGCTTCATTTATTCATTCAAAAAATAGCTAGAGTTTGCTAAGTGTTGGGCCCTGTTCTAGGTGCTAGGAAGTAAGATAAAGCCCTGCCATCATGCAATATCCACAATAATGCTCTAAAGACATTCGTGAAGTAGCAGTGAGGGATTAGATGAGGAATTAAGTATCTTTTTTCTCTTCGCTGAACAGTGGTGAAGCCAGAATAAAGAAATCACAGGTGATCGATCACACTGTCAAGTTGGGACCAGCTGGAGAAGAGCAATAAGGTCTCATGACCCCATCCAATTGCCACATCTTCCACTTATGCCAGACAGGGTCCTTCACAGCAGATCAAAAAGAAACAGAACAAATGGAGCCCTCAGTGATGGCTGGACTGCCAGCCAGCTGTGCCCTAGCCTTGCAAGTCCATCTGAAGGAGCCAACAACGCTTTTCTAATAGATTCTGACAAAATGGCCTGGTGCATTTCCAAATTCATTTTCACGGTCAACACCATTTAATTATCTCCAGGGAGTTACCAGGCCAGAAATGCCATTTCTTGCGGTGCAAACAGGAATTTCATACATAGGGCAGAAGCTCTACAAATAAGATGCTGCAATACAGATGTGTCTTTGGAAAACCCAAGGTCACTCAGGATAAAACTTACAGCCTGTTATTAGAGCCAACAGGTGCTGAAACACGACAGTGCTTTGATACCATGTCACAGAAAGGAAGCACCAGCTCAACCAGCAAATTCACCATTACATGTATGCTGGTATGTGGGTGAGTGTGGGTGTATCAGAAAGACAAAGAAGGAAGGTGGGGAGGAAATGCACGTGCAGCCCAGACCTACTAGTAATGCTAAGGCTACCATTTAGTGTTTTATAGATTAGCCAGATCCTGGGCTAAGTGTGCTTTACACGCATCAGCAGCGCAAGTGCTCACCATCACTTGACGAGAAGTTTTACTATCCTTACTTTATTAATTCTAAAACTGAGGATCAGCAGAGAGGTCAATCATTTACTCCTGATTATGAAACTAGTAAGTGAGGGGTCAGGATTCAAACTCTAAACTTTGGCCTCTTTTATTCCAAATCTAAGCTCTCAAGCCCTAAGCAACCATGATTCCCATATGATTAGAAAAATCTTTGTATCTCTTATGACTTTTAATGATACAGACAAAGGACTGTGCAGCATTTATACTGAAAGTGACAGGAGTCTCAGCTAGACAAGGTCTGAATCCCTCTCATCAGACCTAAAAAAGGAAGGGCTTCATGTCCTGCCTGCTCTGTCCACACCTCAAAAGGAACTCTGTTAAGTTAATGGGGTATTTTTGGTTTTCGTTGCTGTTTAAAAGTTTCTTCTGAGTAAAAATATTTGAATGGAGTTGGACAACAAAAGGGTATAAAGAGCTGGTATATGAAACTTGTTTTCTCTCTTGACTGGGGCCCAGGATTAGGGGTCTGGGCAACACTGTGGGGCAGGGTGTCTCTCTTGCCCACAACCACGGCATCCCGCCAGCGCTGGCCAAACAATCAAGGCACTCATGAATATTCTCCAGGTCCTTCCTCAAAGAGGCCTTCAGTGAGATGCCACAGGGACCTGAGGAGACTTGGGGTAGCTTTGGTTTCTCTTCAGAGAAACAGGATGTGCAGCTAGCTGGTCACCTGTGGCCAGGGAATAAGGGACTCTTGCGTCCATTCCCTTCCCGTAGCAACAGGACCAACTGGGAAGACTTTCCTTCTTGCCATTTGGCTCTACTAAAGAGTAAAGCGAAAAGAATCATTTCTTTGAGACTATCCTCTATGGATGTATCGCTCCCTTTAATAGGGAATGGTACATTTAATGCTAGTTATTAAAGAAGCTGGTGTGGAGAAAAATCACAGTCCCCTGCCTGTATTCCAATGCCATTTACATTTTCCACTAGAAAATTCTACATGACTGATCCATCATAGTTATGCCCTTATTTTACTTACAGAGTAATAAACAGAGCTCTAAGTAATCTTGGAAATCAAATTGGCCAACTTCATCTCATGGATGAAGGTACAGAGAAATTAATGCATCAAGAAAGTAACTTGCCCAGAATCACCCAGATAGTTAATAGCAGAGTCAGGAAGCATCCTGCCTCAGTGATTAAGTGGGAAAGCATGCGCACATGCACACGTGCACACACATGCACACACACACGTGTGCGCGCACACACACAGTGGATAAAACATAAACTTAATTTAAAAAGATAATTGAAAAACTAATACAATACAACGCTATTATTAAGAAAGCGAAGAGGATACTAATATGTATAAAAACTAGATAATGTGCAAGTCATCGTGTTTCCAATGAGTTGTGTCCAAGTTTCATTACAGAGATTATCAGTTGGTTATAAAGAGATCAGGTTCAAGGTGACACTTTCTGTGGTTCCAGGCACCCTGATAGTCAGTATTTACACCTAATCCTGGCTAGCCACATAAATACATGTTTATGTTCACAAGGAAGAAAATGACAGAAAATGTGGATAGGATTGAACAAGGTGGGGGCATAGGCAGTAAGAACAGCATCTTACTGGAAGTCAGAAATCCTGGATGTTGATTGGGCCACCAGTTAACTCTGACCTAAATTTCTCAATTAACTTGAGAACTTCAATCTATTTCTAAGATGAGCGTGTTAGATGGTGTGATTTTTAAGTACCCTTTCACCTCTAAAATTCTAAATCTGGACAGATCCTGGCTCTAAAAAAAGTTCTTTACCATCTACACCAGTGGTTCTCAACCTTCCCAACGCCGTGACCCTTTAATACAGTTCCTCACGTTGTGGTGACCCCCATAAAATTATTTTCGTTGCTACTTCATAACTGTAATGTTGCTACTGTTATGAATCGTAATGTAAATATCTGATACGTGTTTTCTGATGATCTTAGGCGACCCCTGTGAAAGGGTCATTTGACCCCTAAAGGGGTCGTGACCCACAGGTTGAGAACCGCTGATCTACACAGTGGAACAAGTCCAGGGTGAGTTGAGCTCTTCATTTAAAAAGCCAAAAGAAAATGTAGGAAGAGTATTAATCAACAAGCAGAAATCAGAGCCTAGAAGGAGGGTGACATACACCCTGGGTTGACCAGACCTATCTTGGTTGATGCCTACTGTCCAGTGTCCCAACCACATAGTGCTGGTTTTCCCTGAAAGAGTGTCTCAGTTTGGATGACAAATTAGAAGGTTACCCCTATAAGGAATTGGTGTTCGTTATTCTGGGGAATCCTGCAGTATATCTGATCCCCTACAGGCAAAAGCCCAAATTCCATAGTATGTTATGAAGGTTCTGACCGCTGCAGTCAAAATGTCATCAGGGGTCCCCACTATCTGCTCTCACACCTGACTGCTTTCAGCTCCCCTAAGGGGAGCACCACTGCTCCTGCTCCTGCTTAGCATCTCCACCCCCATCCCCCAGGGTGGCGAGCTCCTCCACACTCAGGGAGGCTCCCGTGGGAGGTCCTCCCTTCCCTCCAGTCCCGATAACTCTGCCCATACCATTGAATGAATGCTGTTTACCTCATTCCTCCTTTTATCCCCTAGCACACCATTAGCACTCAATGGCATGCTTGATAGAGAAGTACATAAAGTTTTGCTAACACGAGATTGGCTAAATTATCTTTCATCAGCATGAACAAGAAAATAATGGACTTAAACTCTTCTGGACCCACCACTATTCGCACCACTAGTAATAGTCTCTGATATGTGTGCCTCATTGGTGTCCCATGATGGAAGGCCACTACACTACAGCCATCCTGCAGCTGAAGTCCAGTTCTGCTGCTTATGAAAGTGATCTTGGACCAGTTACTCACCCTATCTTAACTCAGTTCCTTTGGTATAAATTGGGGTAAATCCAACTTTGCTTGGTGCAAAGTTATAAACAGTGCACAAAGAGCAGCACCAAGGACTGACTCTGGCACACAGGACACAGGTAACAAGGGGTAAATTAGCTTCAGGGGTGATCATTTCCAGCCAGAACAGATCGAATAGGAAAACAGTGTCCCTCTTCTTTCCCAAAAAGATAAGCCCCACCGGGATGTGTACTGTTTTATGTCCCTCACCCTGGCCCAGGGCTCAGAGCAAAACCTCCTCCCTGCGACTATTATTCTTCTCTTTCCAAATCCTGCTTTTCCTTTTTTCTAATTATCCCCCCAGAAATGTCAGCACAAGGACTTGAGCAGGAAAAAGAAGGACTTACAACTCAAGACAGACTGTGGTCAAATAAGGAAGAACTTTTTGACTGCCACTCTGATTCAACAGAGAAACAGACTCAAAAGGAAATCTTGGGACAATGTCAAGTAGGGAGAATTCAAGCCTGGGGAAGGATGTGTATGACTTCATGCCAGGATAATAAAACCTCAAGTTGGCTATACCTAGAACAAAACACTCCCTCCATCAGAAGCAATCTGTTATAGGCACTCCAACAGCAATCAGTGGAAAGGGCTGCTAAAATCAGAGTCCGAAGGGTCATCACGGGAAACAACAGAAGGAAAGAAATGCCCCCTTAAGGTTTTCTTCTACCCAGGAAACAAAGCACAGGCAGTGAGGCAGTGCCAACAGAAATGAAAGGGATCCCTATGTTTCAGTCTAGCAGCACAGTACTGCTTAAACGTTACAACAAACACAACAGGTGCTGATAGTTGTTTTTATTATGGAGAGATGTGAGCAGAGATGTGAAAAACACTCATGTTCTGGGACCTGAGAGAAACTCCTGCTCCTGTACTTAACTAGCTGTGTGACCTTGTGCAAGTCACCTGACCTCTCTGGACTTGTTTTTACCTCCGGAAGATGAGCATAGCAAATAGATAATGCTACCTATACTCCAGAAGGTTGCTTTCTACAAATACTAATTTGTAATTTCTAAGACAGAATAGTACGAGGCAGATGGTTAATGCTACATAAGCGTTTGATAAATAAACATTAAGATCCAGTACTCACTCAAAAGCTAACTTGTGCTTAAAATCTACTACTGGTATTGCCATCATAAATCTCAAAGGTGCCTTTATTTTGTGTTGGCTCTTAGGAATTTGACTTGTTGACCAACAAATCCTTTTCTTGATCATGAGGGCTTAACAGCTTTAAAACCCAGAGGTCATTTTGATGTGATGACATGGCAACCGAAGGTTTTCTATACAGTTAATCAAACTGTAATTGTCCCCAGAATAAATAAAAGATCAATATTATTTACTGAGTGTCCATGTGGCCAGTCACTTTCCAAGCTGTCGTATTGTGACAGGAAGGTAGTGTGGAGAAATGGACACCGCATCACTCCCATCCCTGCCTGCCCTCACAAAGCTGACAGCCTGGCAGAGAAGACAGATGTAAAAACCAAATAATAAAAAGACACTGTCAGTAAACTAATTTACAATGAGAAGATCTTCACGTAGACTAGAATTCGCATTCCTACAAGACCAACCAACCCATCTCTTCCATGCGATAGGGGTTATCAAACTCAAACAGCGGGGTAACATGTGTGAATCGTATCAGATGAGCACCTGTTTAGGACTGTGGATTCCCTATGATAAGCTTTCTAACCACCCACCTCCTCACCTCACCCATTCTCCCATTCTTGCTGCTTTTCTCAAAGGGGCTATGATCCAGGTAGTTAATTTCTCCTTCCTGTATCACAATCACATCTTGTCCCACTGAATTTCCTCACCTATCACCCTGATTCCAGTTTTCCATGTTCTAAAATTCCTTCCATCACACACCTATAGACATGACGTTATTTATTCCAGGGGTTACCTGTTACCTGTATTCAGTCTTTTTAGAGTCTACTAGTTTCAAGCTCAGAGGGCAACTTATTTCTGTTATTTTGAAGTTTGAGGTGGGCTTTCTTGGGAAGAGGCAATTAGGACAGATATACACTGAAACTGTTGCCCCATAAACCCTCAAAATTATTCTCCTTCAACCTGCAAAGCAACACAGTGAGACACAACAGTTCTGCGTGACACGGAGCATATGCACACCGGAACATGTCAGGCACTACACAAAGGTCAAAATTAAGCCGGAACTTGGCAGGTCCACGCTCCAAGTGCAGCAGTCCTTACCTGCTGGCGGTCTATGAACTACATAAGCAGCATTGAGTGTAACAGAAAAAGTGAGCCCAGAGGAAACGTCTCAACCAATGCTCAGCTCATCATTAAATAAATAAACATTGGAGTCAGTGCAGAAGTAAAAATGGCATACAAAATTTGCATCCGTGGTGGACTGTGTCTCATCCATTATCACGGAAAATACGTCCTGTGGCACAGGTATGCTCAAGGTTTATGTTGATAATTAAACATATAGGGAAATCATTTTTGTACTCCAATTAAGCTTCGCTGGATAGAACAAGATAATCTTACATCTGAGAGGATGGATGGGTACCCCATGGAAACAGGGCTTTGGTTGTGTCAGCAGTCCCAAGGTCTTGTCCTCATCCTTACACGTCGACATGAGGGTCACCATCAGGTTACCCAGATATGATCTCTGTGATGCCCTAATCAGAATAGATGGGACCAATGCCTCACCCAGAATGCTAGTTTATTTAGTGATCATTAGGGCTTTATCTCTTTCCAGTGACTAAATTAATGTAACTCCCAGAGTTTCCGGGGAGCCACATAATCCCAGGTTACATCCATTCAGCACGGCCTTACCAATCGGAGCAAAGAGCGTTAGAGGAACTTCTCACTGAATATCCACGGGGAAAACTGACATGCTAAAAGAGCTTCAAAAAGATTTTAAAACCACAATCAAGCATTACCCTGAATAAAGTCTATGGAAAAAATGTAATTCATTTTTGGTAATTATTTAAACAAATTCTCACTGGGTAAACTTGTCAAAGAGGCATTCTGAGCTCCAAAAGACACGATCTGTGTGTGCCCTTCTCGTGGGTTCATCTCCCGGAGTCAGCACAGGGCCTGGGACTTAGATGCCCTTTAATTTTCTGAGTGTATAAATGAAGAAATAAATATATTCCTCTTGGTCATTCTCATGAATTTTTCATCCAGGAAAAACAAGTTATTTAAAGGCAAAAGCTACTTGAGTGTACCTAAGTCAATAAAATCTTGCTCTTCACCTGAAAATACGAATTGCTATTGCTATAAACAAAAAATTACTGAAAAAAAAGCGTAAGTTTTCATAAAGATGACTATCAAATGTTACTAATTTGAATTCAATTTGTGCAGTAAATCTATATAAACCCTTGATATAGTTACTTGCATGTATGTAGTAATAATAAGAGAATGTGAATGATAGCTTATTTAGAAGTAGACTCATAAAAATAACTATATAAAAAACACCTTCTATCTGAAATCTGTAATAAAGAGACCACAAGGCAAAAGTTCCACAACTGGGCTGTAAGAAAACTTGTCAAAAGCTAAAATTTTCAATACTTGATAGTCAAACTTACCCATGACATCTCTCACACCACCATTTTTGTATACCAAATCACTGAGACACGTATTTCCCTAAAGCCAATCCTATAATTGTAGAAAGACCGGTATGTTGACTTTGCTAAAGATTTGATGAAGAGTGATTCATCCCCTTGTGATTCCTGCATACATTCCCGGTAAACCTTCACAATGCTGTTTACCACTATGTGAAACAAATGTGGTTTATATTAAGACACTGAGAATCTATTAAGTAAATGAGAGTCAAGACAAAACTTACCGAGCACAATGACCACCGTCTTCAGGAGGCTCATCATGGTGTCACGATTCCGCCGGGGTCCAGAACTATGCCGAGACATTCTCATAGTCCTCTGGCGGACATAGCCAAAAATATGAGCATAGAGAACCACCATGACGACAAAGGTCACCAAGTTGAAAATGGCCCAGAAGACTAAGTAAGAGTCGCTGTAGAGGGGTGCCATGTTGGAACAGTTTTCAATATCACAGATGCAATTCCAGCCCACACTGGGGATAGCACCCATGACAATGGCCATGGTCCAGATGACCACAATGACCACCACCACCCTCCTGTTGCTCATCCGCGTGTGGAGCTGCATGCGGAAAACCGTAATGTGCCTCTCAATTGCAATAGCCAGTAAGTTGGCCACAGATGCCGTCAGGCTGGTGTCAATGAGGCCCTGACGAAGGAGCCACGTGCTGACCGTCAGTCTCCGAGTATTAGGTCCTGTATTGAACATTAGGTAGAAGTAGGCCAACCCGGCAAAGAAGTCCGCAGCAGCCAGATTAGCCATTAAGTAATAAATAGGAAAATGGAAGCGGCGGTTGACATAGATGGCCACCATGACCAGTAGGTTGGCCAACATGATGAAGATACAAACGGTGATTCCAAGTCCCATCACCAGCTTGCTAACTGTGTTCCATTCTGTGGCGAGGTACTTTCCGCTCCGGTTGTAAAAGAAGGCGATGGACTCGTTGTAGAAGCACTGTGGTTCGTTCATGGCTATGAACTGAAAAAGAAAGGAAGGAAGACGAAAAAAATAATAAACATAAAGGAACCACAAATCCAAATTTAAAGACATAGAGATAACACAATACTTCTATGGTAAATGTGGCCCAAAAAAGGGGGCAGGGGGGCAAAGAATTTGAAAATCTGATCCTGAATAAGGTTCTGTGATTACGTTGGAACGTTGAAACCCCAAGGTCTCTCACTGTACTACTGTCCTCAAGATCAAAGACAGTTGGAATCAAATAAATGACAAGGTCTGTGCTTGGTGGTTGCTCATCATTGAAGTCCACTAGAAAAGCCACATGGCCCAGAAATCTTGCTTAAAATACACCAAACAGATGAGAATTCTGCAAAGCACTGCAATTGGAATATTTCCCATAGTGGAATCTACTTTGACCTGTTATTTAGGGAATCTATAAACATGGTTGGTTTATAGATAGGGTGTTATTGCCCTATTATTCTGAATTTCTGTTCTCACATAGAATGTTCAATCTGTGACAGACATTTTTAATGCAAGTCCCCCAAAGGACCATCAGTCTCAACATTTCAAAGAAGTCACTATGCATCAAAGCTTCCTTCTTTGCCCAAAGCTGGCGTTTGCTGCCCAACATTCCTGTGGTCAGCACTGTCTACCCTCATAACTCCTTATCCTCAGAATAGCATTCATCAGCCAATCTATGACGTCTGAGAAGCATTTTCTTTTTTGTAGGATGTAAGAAATATTACCTAATGTAACCTCCAAAGAGAAGGTGACACCTTGACACTGCTCTACCAAAAGCAAAACTGCTTAGGCTACATACTTTTTAATATGTAGAGTGATAGTGTATTATGTGTTTTCTTATTTTTCAATACCATCAGTTAGAATATATTTGCTTATTAATTATTTGTACCTCACTTGAAAGCAAAAAGGATTGAGGAAGTTTATAATAGAATAATAAATGTAGTAGTAAACTATCAAAGCAAAATTAGAAAATAAAAATAATAGAAAATAGAAAATTACACATCTACTACAATAAATCACTTTTCCTGAGACTCCTAGAATTAGAAAATATTTCTTGAAAACAGCTCACATTTACCTTTTCTTTTTATCTTGCACTGCATTTTAATTACTTAGCAAATGTGAGTTTTCACCACTATTTTTTTAATTACTTTTTTATTTTTTAGTTACAGTTGACATGTGAATATTAAGTTAGTTTCAGGTGTGCAGCATAGTTAAGCACTATTTTTGACCAAATAGTCTGCTGAATAGCCACAGGTTGTGCATAAATGTTTACCAAACACGGAAAGTTCCAAAATCGTGTGAAACGTTTATTAAATGGTTAGTCTTTTACTCGTCCAGACATCTAAAGTCTCTTTCCTCATTTAGACTTTAATAGCTTTTATAGCATGCTTCTATCATTATACTTACCATGTTATATAATTACTTATAGCTTAACTTGTCTGTTTCTTAAAGAGATCAGAGTCCAAAGGAGGAGTGAAGACCTTACCTAACACATGTTGGTATCTAATGTACCTGCCACAGAAACTCATTCACTTGAGATCGGAGAACTGGGCTTGTAGTGTTCCATTCCACCCAAATCTGGCCACGACTCTGGGTAGTTCATCTAATTTTATTGCCTTTCAGTTTCTTGACCTCATCTCTGATGATGTTCTCTTTTCATTACAACACAGCTGCCCACTCCCATGGTCACACCCTGGACTTTGTAACAACTCAGAACTGTCTTCCTTTGGAGATTATTAATTTATACATTCTACATACTCACTGAACTTTCCATTCTTCCAAATTTCTCACTTGATCCCCAGGACATCAGTTCTTTGAAGCACTCTGTTTCCTTAAGCATCCTATTTTTTCCATGTGGATTTCCCTTCCTGACTTCCCCTTTTTCCTTATCCAGTTTAGATTCCATAGTATATTCAACAATTTTTGTGGTGTTAAGACCGGTTACATGGTACATAATCAATATGTGATATAACAGCCCCACCAAAATTTGGGAAAACATTCCATAATTATACACATTAATTTCTAAAACAAAACCTATGAATAAATGTACTAAATTTGATAAAGGTTATAAATAGCCTCACATCAATTCATTCAGAGCAAGTTTTGCCACTGAGTTATGGAAAAGTTCAGTTTTCAGATCCTCTTGAATTGCATAATTTCTGATAAGGAAGCAGAGACCTTTATATTTTAATCTACTTGCCGCACTGTACTTAGAACACCACCAGTCTTGACTGAATGTAAATGGTTTCTACTTCCATCCCTACACTAAGGCTTCTGAAAAGTGTCAGAGACCATTAACATGTCTGTCAGATGGATTATGGTATAAATTCATGATGTCTAACCTCAAGTAAAGCATAAGAGAAATCTCATTTTCCCCCTAATTACTCTGCTCTATCTTCTCCCTAGTGACTGCTTGAAACTTAAATACCATTCTCTTTTGAGCCCCGTCTTCCTTCTCTCCATCATCAGTTTGCCAAAAGAGGAAAATAGGAATCATCTGATTCAAGCCCCTTCACCTTTCTCCCACCAAAAAGTCAAAATTACCTATTTAGGAATCCACCCTGTTTTCCTCTTTCGGTACAATGGAAAAGGCGTACCCTTTGCCACCCAGGTGTTCTGAATGCCATTCACTCGTACTAGTTCAAGAAACTTGTTTTATGAATTGCTTCCTTCCTCCTCCTCCAAATATCTTCAGTCCCCTGCCTCCTCATCTCTCTCCTAAATCTTTCCTATCCACATTCAAGTTTAGTCTCTGCCATCTTAAAAAAAAAAAAAAAGAAAAGAAAACAAACAAACAAAAGTCCCCCGTGACCTCATTCCAGCTTTGATCATTTTTCTCCTTCATGGCCAATGGCTCTCTACCATCTCTCTTACGACGATTTCCCAATGAACTGGAGCATGGCTTCCCGATCCCCCTCCATCAAACCCACTCTAGTCAAATTCTTGAATTCCATATAACTTCCTGAAGTCACACCAATCTTGTGGCTATTGCAATGGAAACTTCTCAGTCCTCACCTTAGTGACCTCTTTGGAGCAATTAAATACACGACTGACAGGCTCTCTTTAGAAATTTCTCTCTTTGGCTTTCATGACATCATGCTCTCCTGGGTTTTGATCCTTCTCTCTGGCGGGTCCTTCTCAGTCATCTGTGGGTTCCCCATACGCCGAACACTATTAATGTTTCTACACTATTGATGTTCTCATTCAACATACTTTCACTGAGTTTTCTAATATGTCCTTCAAAATTTCAATGATCTCATAGATCCCAAAGACTCCCATATCTATTAAACCCACACTTCTTTACTGAGCTCTATGCAAATACCAAACTGCCTACTGGCATCTCTAATTAAGATGCCTCATAAGCAATTCCATATCTGTGTTCAAAACCAAACTCAAAGTCATAATCTTCCTCATAATCCCTAACTTGTTCCTCTGGTGTTCTCCATTCCGGAGACTAAAGAATCACTCGCTACCTTTCCAGTCGTCTGAGTGCTAAACCTGGGAATGCCTTCTTCTCCTCTTATCCTTATGATTTAATCAATAACCAAATCCTGTAGATTCTCCTTCCTAGGCAGGCATCTGCTCAGCCTGCCTACTATCCCATTCTCATGGCCACCAGCATTATTACCACACAGGTTTCCTAAGCATCCATTCTACCCAGCACCAATCTTTCCTCTTGTGATCTCACTAAAAGACAAAGTTGACCATGCTGGTCCCCAACTGCAAATGCTTCAGTGGCTTACAAGCGCACTTAGATAAAAATGGAAAACTCTTCAACAACCTTATCAGGCCTCCCTTGCCTCCCCAGACTCAATGCCAGCTATTCATGATTGGAAAATTCTGATTTACTAGATCTGAGGTGGGGCCATGCTGATGGTGCTGGTCCAAAAACTAGATGTTGAGTACCACTGTCCTAGAACAATATTCCACAATTTCACCTGACTCCTTCATGCACTGACTTAAATGTTATTCTTTCTAGTCATTTTCCCTAGACCTTCCCATGTCTGGGCAAGGAGTTTCTTACCACAGTTCCTTGCATTACTCCTATAGCAACACTTACCACACTGTATAGTAATTGCTTAATTAGCTATTGACATCTGTCCATACTAGAGTATAAGAACCGAGAGCAGAGATTCTAACTTTCTTGTTTATTGCTCTATAGACCCAACTGTTAGATATTTTAGATGCTAAATATACAATGATTGCATAACAAATTAAAGATAATTCCAAAAATGTTTACACTTCACAAGTTTCTGCAAAGGATATACAAAAAAAATTATAACTATAAATGCAAAACTCTGTTCTTTCCTTTAGCCCCCATCACCATTTACTTTCTCTGGACAAAAAAAATTTAAGTCAAACATGAAGCACATTGTATTTCAGAGCACTCCAAATTCTGAACACCAACTGCCAACAATGTCAACCAGTGATAGTGCAACTTCTTTGCTCTTCTGTAAACGAACAAAAACAAAACAAAACTACATATTTGAGGATGATAAAATATAGTGAAAGTTGTTTTTCTAAACCATAATATACTAAGATGAATAAATACATTTACTCAGCATATGGCATGTGACCCAGTCTTATGCCATGTCTTAGTTCTCAAAAATGAGTAGTGACACCATATTTAAGGACATAACTTACATGATTTTTTTGAACCTCAGTTTGATCATCTATAAAATGAGGAAACTGGATTAAATAATACAGAAGGTCTATTTCAGATTTAAGATTCTACACTAAGAATTCTGGGTAAGAACCCTGTATTTCGGGAGTTCCCTGGTGGTATAGTGGCTAGGCTTCAGCGCTGTCAACGCTGCGCCCTGGGTTCAATTCCCAGCCAGGAAACTACCCACATTAAGAAAAAGAAGAAGAAGAAGAAGAACCCTGTATTTCACAAAAATTGCCAGCTAAATATTAAAACAGTAGAAAATATACGAGGAATTAAAAATAGTAAGGGTAAAATGCACCTGAGAATAAGCCAGGGGAATTTCAGTCAGATTTAGTACAACTGGACTGAATTGAAAGCAAGATTAAATCTCCTGCCCTATGATCTGTGAAAACCAGCACATCTGGGGTAAGTGCCAGAGACCATGACAGAACCTCCAATAGCAGTCAGCAGGGTAGTTGGAATGGGCTCTCTTACTTCTTCAGGACCTGATGGATTCAGACAGAAACTCGCCTTCAGCTCTGAGAGAATCCAGTTCAACTATGAATAAGTCGTACTAGTAAGTCATTAAGGTAGCATGGCTATAATGGTATCCCAAACAGGAAAATACAAATGCATTATCTAATAATCTTAGACATTAGAAATCCAAAATGGATCTCACTGGGCTAAAATGGCATGGTGTGGGCAGGGCTGTGTTCCTTTCCACAGGCTCTGGAGGAGAATTTTTCTTGTCTTTTCTAGCTTTCAGAAACTGCCCACATTCCTTGCCTCATGCCCTGCCCCCTATCTCAAAGCCAGCCATGGCCACTCAAGTCCCCCTCAAGCTGCAGCATCCTGCTAACACTGACTCTCCTTCCTCCTCCTTCCACATCTAAGGACCCTTCTGATTACACGGAGCCTACCCACAGAACCTAGGATAAGCTTTCCATCTCAAAAGCTTGAATTGAATCACATCTGAAAAGTCCCTTTTGCCATGTTAAAGGAGCACATGTACCATTTCCAGACATTAAGTAATAAACATCTTTGGAAAGCTGTTACTGTGCCCCCCGAAAAGATGAAAAACAATTTCTGAATTAAAAACAGCAATTCAGGCAATGAAATAAAGTATATAAATTCCAGAAAATTGAAATGGTGACCAGAAGACACACCTAACAAATTCACCCACCCCTCCCAGAAGGTCAGGGATGGTAAGAATGAAAGGAAAGGAACCACACAGGGGAGAAAACCGAGGTATACTCGGAATCCAAGAAAGCCTAGGACAAAGCTAAAGCAACACAGCTTGAAACATAAGGAAAGTGACTGCTTAAGAAGGACCTCAGATTACCATTTAAGTGTATCTAAATTACAAAAGAGTTCATTATTAAAAGCACCTAAAATTTAGATGTAACTTGGTTAGATTTTAGAATCTCAAAGGTAAAGTTAAAAATTCTAAAAGTACAAAGAAAAATAAAGTAAAATATATAAAAAGCAAACATCAAGTATCCAGGGAAAGAGAGAGAACAGGATTATTACCAAGCCTGTTTTAGAATTCCAAAGGACAGAGACAAGCAAATGACATCTCCACCGTACGGAGAATTCCACAGCCAAGGACAGTGTACTGATGTTCTCATGCAGTGACAATAAAGAATAGTCCCAGAGTTGGGGGAGCTCAGACATCACATTATCTACATGTCCTTCCTAAGGAAAACACAAATGCAAGTAAGCCACAAGAAAAGTACAAATAAAAAAAACAACAGAATAAAAACAGTGGCAGCCAGCATCCAAAATGCACAAAACCTGAGTCAAGTAATTGCTCTTCGTATGGTTCTAAAACTCAAGCAAATATGCAAAACAGTTCTTGAAAGTATAATTAAAAAAATAATAATCTAATTAATCTGGAATTGAAATCACTGTATCAATAAGAACTTGAAAATAAGGAAACGGAAGTATGTAAATATCTGTTCATTTTAATATTACTCAGATAAGAATCAAAACACGCTATTTAAATTGTGACAGTACTTTTCAAAAACAAGTTAACATATGACTCAAAAACCATCAATTTGCGTAATTAGTGTACTCAAATAGGATGACTACTTTTCAGATTACTGGAGAAACAGAGTAAAAATAGGGGGAAAAGACAATGTATAGAATGACAATTTTGTGAAATTCATCTAGGTAAGACTATACAAGATTTTCTTCTTTAGAAATGCAACTAATATTTATTGCAAAAAAAAATTAGGGGGAAAAAACAAAGATGTAATCAGACAAAACTCAATACTTTTTTAAAGTTTATTATTCTAAAATCCAAATCACTATAATTAGAAATTTCTCCATAATAAATTACAGAAAACTGTCCTGCCTGAGAAACAAAGATGTAAATAAAATAGGATTAAGCCAAAAATAAATGTCCTCACAGCTAAAAAAAAAAAAAAAAAAAAAAAAAAAAAAAAAAAAAAAAAAAAAAAAAAAAAAAAAAAAAAAAAAAAAAAAAAAAAAAAAAAAAAAAAAAAAAAAAAAAAAAAAAAAAAAAAAAAAAAAAAAAAAAAAAGAAGAAGAAGAAGTTCACATCCATGCCCTTTTCACATCCACCAATTACATCTCTGGATGATGGGGTGGAGGGAGGAGGCCTCGTTGGCCACTCTGCAGCACAGAGGTTCCAAATCTCAGAAATGTACCTCACCCTGTCACGGGATTCCAAAAGAAGTCACGACAAATCTGCCAAGCCTAAACGCTAAAGAGGCGCTCAGGGCTTCACTATGCACTTCGTTTATCATTTGCACATTCACCAACATTTTTGGAATGCCAGGGATAGGCGTGGCAATGCACTAGACCGTGCCTTCAAGGGGTGCAAATGATACACCTGAGTGCTGGCTGTGGAGCCACTCACGGCCTATCCAACGTGCTCCCTAATCTCCTGAGAGACAATTACATCCTCATCAGCCAAGTGGGAAAGGGTACACGTGGCCTGAGCTCACAGACTAGTAATTAAACCTGTTTGATTTAGTAAGGACTCAGATAAGAATGTAAATATGGACTCAACTGTCATTCTAAAAGAGAGATTTTAATCTATGCAGGATACAAAATCAGTAATAAGACATAAATCGAGCCAACTGGGTTTCCCACTTCTGTTCTGCTGAAGCAGAACAATGGAGTGGGTCAGGACTGCTTCCTGATTCTGATGCTCACCAGCTAATTTAATCTTCAGGAAGTCTCACAAATGTTCTGAGTGTTGACTGTCTCATTGGGAAAGTGAGGTCTGAATCACCTCTAAGGCCTCTTCAATTCTAGTTCTTAAGTCTAAAATAACCAGAGAACCTTTCACACATGATTACAAAAGAGACAGCATAGAATTAAATGTCATTAAGTCTCCATAAACAAGAAAAATAGTTCCCACACTTTTTATAGCCTCAAATTAGAAACAATGAAGACATGGAATAATCCGCCACTAGAACCATAAAGCAGGCCACAAAACAAGGCTGATACAAACTAAAAATATTTTAGAGCTCGACTCCTTAAAATAGCTGAAGAATATGAAGCTATCAGATTGTTAAGGTTTATTTGAAAAAGTACATAAAATGCTACTTCTTATAAAGCAAAAATGTATATGAATATGATGTACACATATGTAAAAAGAAACTATGGAAAACCAAATATAAATTAATGAAAATACGCAGTATCTTTTACAGCCCCTTGTAAAAGGCTGTGATAAAGTGGGCAATATCGTACTTGTCAAATTTCCAAAGAGTGAATTTTGAGCTGGTCCTAAAAGGAAGGAATGGAAAAATACATGAAAAAAGTAAAACATGCCAGAGAACTATAAGGGGTCGTTTAGATGCACTGCTGAGCTAAAAGGGAACTTTTAAAGGAACAAACCAAGGTGATAGACTGCTCTGGTAGCAGATTGTCAGATTATGGGGGCAGGCTATGAAATATCACTGGGAAAAGAAGCTGAACCCTTGGCCTTAACTGAGGCACTGAGTTAGAACTGAGACCTAATCATTAAGCTAGGAGTCCTGAAGATCTCCATATCAGCAAAAGACTAGACCAGAAAAGAATAAAATAATCTACCCAGTTGCAAAGGAGAAAACAAGGAAGTTTGTCTATTTTAGTTTAGGCTCCAGGCTGGGAAATAAATAAAAGACTCCCTTCAGAAATCAGGATCCCAAGCCTAAAAATCACACATGGTTGGTATTTGAACTTCGACTGTTTGTCAAGTCTGGGAACCCACAACGGGGGGAAATGAACGCAAACGTGGTCCTGAGCGTGTGATATGCCCTGTCCCCTTCCACTCCCTGCGCCTGGCACTGTCAAGCGTCAGGCCTCCCCCGGAGCGGGGTGGGGCAGACCTCCGTGCAGACGCGCAGCACAGCTCTGACACCAGCCCCTTCGAAGACGAGTCATCATCCGAAAGAACAATACGCAGAAGGGATATCGTGTGCGAGAAACCGCAGCACAGACAGCAGCCGGATTAGACCCAAGAGTATCAGCTTTAAGACAAAACTAAGCCGGCTGAGTTTCGGTATTCCCTTTTCCACTTCAACTGGTTCAGGAGTTCCGCTTCTATTTCTGTTCTTCCATGCATACTCTCAGTATTGTAACATGCACACCTGACACGAAGGCTAAAGGTCATCCTTTTTCCTCGGTAAGTTCTCACTCCCATGCCTCTGCTCCATGCTGCATGATACTGAGGTTGAGCATTTTTACTTCCATTTGTTTTGAAATATAAGTGTGTGATATTACTGTTTTGATTTTATATTTTTACAGTTTATTTATGTGATTATCTTTGTATGAAGCTAGGATAGCCATGTTATAAGAAAACACAAGCTAAGTAAGAGTAAAACCATCAGCCAATATTATTTAAGAACATAAATGAAAACGTTCCTAAATAAAATGTAATATTTTATATTTACAATATATTGTATAATTATATTTTATACATATTATATATAATTACATATTATAGCATATAAATAGTATATGTTAACATAATATACATCATAATGACTAAATAAGGCTTATTCCAGAATGCAAAGAGGAATGCAAACATTTTAAAAATCTGGTAATATAATTCATCACATGAACAAAGGGAAAAAAAGGCCAACTATCATCTCAATACACATGGAAATGTGTTTGGTAAATTTTAATGTCCTTTCACAATAATTTGGCCATCTAGAATTAGAAGGGCACTTCCTTAACTTGATAAAAGGTATATATGGCAGTCATCATAGCTGATGGAAGTACGCCCCTCATAAAAAAGAAATGAAACAAAGTTGATTGAATTACCAATGGCTTTTAGCACATAATGGTGATCAGAGCCAAAACAATAAGAAAAACAAAACAAAAAGGAAAGAAAAGAATCAGAAAAAGAAAACTTACTGTTTTTCACAAATGATAATCACTTACACATAAAATGCAAGATCATTTGTAAACCAACTGTATTAAGAGAGTTAAGCAAATTTGCTGGATTCAATATCAAGTCATATGAATTAACTGCATCCTTACAGAAACACCAGAAAAAAAGCATTTTTAAGTTATTGCAAGAACAATACATTTACAACAAAAGCTCTAACATATCTAGAAATAAGTCTAAATATTCAAAAACTTACAAAAAAACAAGTAAATGAAGAGAGAAAATATTTCATGAATAGAGAAAGATGCTAAATGTCAATTTTCCCAAAATATATAAACTCAATGTGACAAAATGAAAATCCCATTTTTCATGAAGTTTGAAGGCCTCCCTGAACATTGATATGGAAGCCCAAAAGAACCAGAGTATCCAAGATAATCTGCATGACAAAGAACTAGATACTCTTTGGAAAAGCACATGTTATTTTAAAGTGATAGCAGTGAAGACATGTTACACTGTCACAGAAATAGGGAGCCAGAAACATGCACCTAAACATGGTAACATGAGATGAGATGGGGGTTTACCCCTCAATGGAAAAAATGGCATAACTATTCATCTATGTGAAATAAATAAAATAAACTGAGTATCTATGCCACTTTATACACAGAAATCAATCGCAGGTGACATAAAGACACACGTAAGGAAACAAAGAATTTATAACTCATGAACATGGGGACTTTTCTAAACAAGAACAAAACACTGACAAAATTTGACTAATTAAAAACTCATACTTCCGTGCTACAGCCTTTCTAATCCGTGAAAAGAAAAGCCCAAGACTAGTAGAAAGTTTGGCAGTGCACGGTAAAAAGAGGATTACTTTACAGGGAAACATAGCCTTTCTACAAATCAAAGAGGAAAAGCCAAACAATCTAATAGTAAAATAGGCAAAGGTTGGGACAGGTAATTTACAGAAAAGGAAACAATGGCCAATTAATCAGACAAAAAGATAAGTACCCTTTCTAGAAATCCGAGACAGTTAAACACAATATGCGGTCAGAGCCAATTAATTTTTCTATCAGGTTGGCGAAAATTAGCAAGTCTAGAAATACCAAGGACTGCCACACAGTTAAGATTTAGTACAACTGCTTTGAAATCAGCTTAGTAAAAACCACTAAAGTGGGACATGTTCATATACATGACTGAAAGGTTCTAACCCTAGAAAATCCCACACGTATGCCAAAGGAGACATTTATAACAATTTTCATTGCTACTTGATAGTATCAGAATATTAGAGGCAACATAAATATCCATCAATTGGAGAATGAATAAATTACAATATAAGCAGAAAGGCACACTATAAAGCAGTTAAACAAAGTAAAACTTTATGTATGCTGATGACTACAGTGATTTGCACAAGTATACACACAGTACTTGTATGCAACGTCTACAAATGTCCACAAACGCATGTGGGGTGATAGTAAATATCAATATATGATCTGAGCTGAGAGGAAGGTTAATAAAATTGAAAAGTAGCCTGGGCTCCAACTTTATAATTAATTATTCATTTGGCTTATTTATTAAAGTCCAAAAGATTTTGAAGCAATTACATCAAAGTGCAAAAATTTTACAAAGCCTGGCAATAGACAATAGACATACTGCTGTATTGCAGTACTCACCACATACTTCTGTGTGCTTGACATATATTTTTTTAAATACCTAATTTAATCTAAGACACAGGAAATGGGTTCTGTTGTCCATAACAGAGGGAGGGGAAGAGAAGTAGCCTAAGCCCACAGAATGATTAATAGATAAAAACTAAACTATGTGGTGTAAATTTCTATTTCTTGGGAGACAGAATATGGGAGATAACAGTATAGATTTACAGTGGCTGAAAGCTTAGGCCTTAGAATCGATGAGACCTGGATTTAAATTCCACTCTAGTAGTCTACCAATATGATTTCAATGAACCAAACATCATCTCTACAACATAGCCTTCTTGAACTCACAGATCAAAATAATATAATTAAATAATCCATCCCATGAAGAAAATGAAAAATTCTTTTCCATTAGCCCATTTTTCTTCATTAGCTAATAGCAGACTGTGTTTCCTCATTATCTTATCCAATTCATTGTTTTTACAATGATATGTGTGTAAAGTTGGTGTTTAGGCTCTCTATTTCTTTCAGTGGATTACTTATCCCTGCACAAATATCACATTGCCATATTTATTATGACTTTATAATATATTAGGATATCTGCAAGAGCAGTTTTTCCCCCCTAGCTCTTCTTCAAGATTTTATTGGTGATATTTGGCTATTTGCATTTTGATATAAATGCTAGTGAGAGGTTTTTCTGAAGGGTGGGGAGGCTTTTATTGTAATTGCATTCAATCTATAGGTGAATTTGCAATAATCTTACAATCCATTAACATGGTATCTATTTAAGTCTACTTTAATGTCTATTAATAAAGTTTTATAAAAAATCTTACACCTACCTACTTTGTTATTATTCTAAAGTACTTGACGCCTTTAATGCACTTGTATATCACATTTTGGGGTAATTTTCTCATCTAACATTTGTTTATTATTGAAATATAATTGACACATAACATTGTATTAGTTTTAGGTGTTCAATATTTTTAAAAACCAGAATTGTATACCCATTGAAGTTTTTGTTATATGCTACTACCTATACTTATTATACTCTTTTATTCTTACAGTTTGTCTATGCTTTCTTTTTTCATAACCAGCTTAGAGGAAAGCAATAAAATATATAACCAAAAAGAGGTAGCATTTAATATTTAAAATATTTAAAGCAATTCATTTTTAATAATTAAAAAAATTATATAAAAATTCTCTTAAGAATAAATGTATATTCCTGATCCACTAGGTGAGTTAAACATCCCAGTGTAATTAACACTATAACCCCCACAGATTCCCTCTTATTTGCCACTTATTCCTTGTATCTTTTCTTTCTCTACTGTCACAGAGTTCAATTCCCACCTGCTCATTCAGTGTTGCGTGACTTTTCCAAGCTAATCTTGAGTAAGACAGGGGATGATCAGCAGCCAGTCTCCATGTTAACATGCCTCACAGAGGTGGGATGTAAAAGCCTGACTGTGGCAGCTGAGTCCTGAGTTCCCACCCGTCATCCGCACACACTATTGCACGTCAGAGATAAGCCCTGAACACAGGCCATAGGGCTGGGATTCTCCCTGGGTCCTCCCCTCCATTGTTTTTCCCAGGTTACTTCAGTAACCTGATCAACTACAAATGAGTTAATGCTCAACCGAGTTCTTGATATGCAAAGCTTTTAGAGTTGGCCCAAACTGAAATCCAAATGAATATCTCTTCCTTCCAGACACGAACTACGGCTCCAACCTACCTTAAACTGGCTGACAGAGAGTCATCTAAGCAAATATTCTGAAACCAGGTAGCTACCTAATTCACCAACAACCATCTCCTAACCCCTCTTCCTGCAGGACTTGACTTCTTGCTCCCAGGAGTTGTCTGAATCTTTGAAAGATACTTTATTGCCAGCCTTGCCTTTCAAACTACTCTTTTGTCTGATGCTAAAGAAAAGGTATCAACCACCATCATTTCTCTCCCAGCCTGAGCCTGCCTGGGATAATCATTTATGAAACAGGATAAGTTTAACTTAAGGACAGTTGTTTAAGTGATGCTATGCAATTACCAAACGTTAGCATGATCACACAGCAAATGAAGGTTGAGTTTTTTTGTTCTTTTTTTAAATGACAGTCTTATTGCAGCAAGGTACGGTTCTCAAAAGACATCCATCTCCTGACCCCTGTGATTACGATCTGCTCAGTTGGTAAAAAGAGCAGGGTGTTGTTCCACCTTAGTGTTGATTCATGGAAAAGCTGCAAAAGACGTTCAAAGAAAAATAGCTGGAGAAGCTAGGAGTGGGGGAACACAAACAAACAAAAAAACAGGGAAACAGCACCACAATGAGCAGGGAGAGGGAGAAAGCGACATTCTTTGAAGGATAACCAGATCGCTCCATTAATCATTAAGGACTAAACCCATTAGAAAGGAGGAATCAGAATGAAAAGGAAACGTGAAATGTCTCGTCTGTGGTTACCCTAGGTACCTCAGTACAATCTTGTCTTATGAACAGAAACCTCAAAGTGTGCCCTCAGATTCCAAAACATGATATCCTCTCAAACTCCATCTGAATTTATAAACACAGAAGGTGGCACAGATGAACTTAAATTGCAATATGAGAACACATTTAACTTCTAATGGAAACATGGTTCAAGATGGAGTAAGTCAGAAATCTCAATGTTTATCTCCACGTGCATTTATTCCTGGCAATACACTGGAGCTGTCTGTCGAGTGTTTATCTAACTTGCCTTTCCTTTGATGGATCTTCTGGCATATTACATAAGCACATCCTATACAGACCATATGTAGAGGTAACCACCTTCTCCCTACAAAGAACCCCCAGAATAATTATAGGGGAAAGGGGAGGAACTAACATAGGGGAGTATGTGAGGTATCTATTAAGGGCTTCAAAACACTTAAAAGATAGTTTGCCATTTTATCTTGTGAGCTACAGTGCATATTATTTAAATTTTAGAGATTAAAAAAATAAAGCTAAAAGAGATACCCATATTAAAAGATCCCCCTAGCTATAGGATTTGAACTGGGATTTGAACCAAAACTCAGCTGGGCCTAAGCCCATGCATTCATTCTCTTTTCCTAGTGTCATGTTAGGTGAAGCCAGACCACACTATGTCTTTATTGTGTGGCACTAGAAACAGACTTCATACTACAATTACTTGTTCACACATTAGTATAAAAGAAAGTACCATCAAGACGTCTGTGAACCCTTACTTTTGAGACTGATAATTGAACAGTTACAATCATCTCCTTATATTAGAGGCTCTACTGTGTGTCTTTGTATTTTTTTATTCTTCAGTGGTGAAATATTCTGGTTAATATCACGATCTGTTTCCTCTCTTAGAGAATAAAAGGGGGAAACTATTTAAACTTTAAAAAGTCTTGAATAGTTTTAAGCAGAAAAAGTAAACTGATATAAGTAATGTTTTTTAAAGATATTGCTGAACATACCAACTACTTTTTAGAAAAACAGTTGTGGAAATCTGAATACGAGTGAGAATAAAATGATATTAGAGTTTTCAAATGTTAAGTATAATAATGGTACTGTAATGGTTATGTGAGTGAATTATTTTTTTAGAGATTCACATCAATGTTAAGGATTTGCTTAAAATATTTCATCCCCAAAATAGGAAAAAAACAAATTAAGTATGGCAAAATGTTAATTAATTGTTGAGTCTAGGTGCTGGTTTATTCTGATTCATTGTATTATTCTTTCTATTTTTGTGAATGTTTGAACACTGCCATAACACAGATTCTTTTTAAAAAAAAGTCTTTCAATCTCAAAAAAAGAAAGAAAGAAAGAAAATACAACCCATTTAATATGGAATTCAATTACTTTAATCCACAAGTATCCATTCTCTAACAATCAGAAATAAAATCTCTAAAACGTACATTTTGGAAATACGATGGATTTCTGTTAGGATAACCTATTGGAAATGATGTTCAAAAACACCTGTCTGTCAACAGACAATAAGCAGAGACCTATGTGTGTTAGGGCAAAACACTGAATAAGAACTAAAGAAAAAGGCTGTTGTTTAAGACATTCAGAATCTACCAAATTCATGTCTGTAATGAAAGTTGCAGGAAATCTTGTAGGAAGTTGGAGAAATCAAAATATCGTTTGTTTCCTTGGACTAAAACCAAGACAGCCACTTAGCAAATGACAGTCGGAATGAAATACCTTGTGAAATACTGATGGAAAAGAATCCTTCCTTCCTGAAATCACAGGTGTGAGATCTGAATCCCTTTGAAGTTTGCAAACAACTATCTGGTCTCTAATACCAGTCCTGGAGCAGCCAATCCACTCATTCATGTATTGAACTATTGACCCTTCCATTCAAAAGGAAAATAAAACTTGCAATCCATACTCTACCCACAGTAACTAGAGGAACTGCAATTAAAGTAATGCCAAACAGAGTTCCAGAAACAGAAAACAGTCATTAAGAGTGGCAAGTTCTTTGGTTTCCCATCCCACCTCCCTCCCTCACCATATCCACAAGGTATGAACACAGTAACTGAATGGTGTGCGTGGTCCTGTCTGCAGACACATCCTTGGAGCTTCCTTTCAATAAGGAAGCTCTTTGTCAATGTCTGGACAAGCAGTCCTATAAATCAGCTACTAATACAGAGTCTTCCTGCTGTCAGGCCAGTCTTGCCTCTCAGTATGCACCCTGCTCCGTAAGGACAAGGTGCTCTCTGGGCATAAGAAAACAAAAATCCATTTTACATAAGTCTAGGCAGGAGCAAAGCAGGGAATACAAACTTGTCCCACTTCAAAGCACAAGGCATATCTTTCACTAACTAAACAGCAACCCCAGCGGGCGTGACAATGAAAGCTTTCTTCCTTGTTATTGTTTGAAACAACCACAAGCTATTTGTTCATATTAATTAGTTTATATCTAGTATTAGGCAGCCTTGATTGGAAAAATGTTCTTTGTTACCAAATGAAAAGAGTAACAAACAAAACCAAAAGCTTTTTTCTTTTAATTGTTGTTTTTGCTAGAAAAGGGGTTTTGCCTTAGAAAAGGATTGTCAGGCCTTTCACACTTGAATATGAGCTTATCTCTATACAAGTCCCTGAATTCACTCTAAAAGAATGCAAGTTGATATGCCAGACAATACCAGGCTAAACTGATTGAGTGAACTGCTTATTATGCCTTGCCCAAGGAGATGCTGTATTTAACGTACTTTTACCTCCTCTGAACCTGGGGAAAACTTGGTAATAGGAGAGAGAACATCAGTACAGTTTGGGGATGAAGACAGGTCAGTCTTGGACGAAAAGTTGATTGCTCAAATTACACGTAAGGAGTTGACGTATAATCGGGAGGCCCTCGTTGACCATATGACTCTGGGAAAGGTAAGCTGCCCCTCCCTGTGACCCCTTCCATGTGGACTTGAGTTCCCCCAACGATCAGAGGCTACAACTGTCCCCAACATACGGTAAGAATAAAGGGGTTCGCTGCCCTGATTGAGATTAACTAAGGAACTTGTTCAACAGAATTGTTAAAAGTCAGGGTTTGAACCCATGTCTAAGACTTAAAAGTTTACAGAGGTTTCTTCAAGATTAATGTTAAATTCCTTCATGTGGCTTGCAAGGCCCTGCAAAATCTTCTCTAACTTTGTAACCTAACCCATCTGCCTCCTCTACAACCAGAAGTACTTACTCTGCGCTGATAGGTGTTCAACAATGGGCCCTTAGAAGTGAGGGACTGAGCTTGCCAGTTTCCATGATGTAAATGCTCCACCCTCCCTGGCTGATTTCAAGCTGCAAGCAGGAAGACAAGGGGCTCACTAAATTCCTGAAAACTGAACAATCAGATCTGCAGGGCTGGCAGCGTCAACTCTACCTAGCACAGTGGGTGCCAACCTTTTCCCACTCCTGTACCCATTTTAAATCCATTTCTATAAATTGTACCCCTTGTTTTTAAAATGGCTGTCTTTAATATGGACATTTTTGTTCAATGCCTATCTTAATGTAAAAAAGTGGAAATGAGGTAATAAGTTAGGGAAGAAAAATTACTACATTAAAAATACAAAGCACAGATTTCATTTTATAACATTTGTAACACAGTTAAATATCGATAATGATAATCGAATATTTAAATATTAAATTTAAAAAACTACTTGAATCACAATTAGACAACACACTTACTTTGACTCAGTCAATAACTAAACTGATCAAACAGTCTGTCTAGGGATGTTCTAGAATTGGCGCGAATGGATTGCTCTGAAACCGTAAGTAATGATTGGTAGAAGAGCAGTTTGGGGGAAGGGTTCATAGCCACACCCTCCCCAATCATCATCCACTAAGGTGATCTAATTTTGAAGTGTCTCCATTAACAGTGATTCAAACTTAATATTTATTGTTCCAAAACAAACGTTTTGCATTTTTACTTTGTTTTTTCGTCATTACTGATTATTTTTCAGTACCCCCAAACAGCCCAGCACGTACCCCTGGCCAGGGGTACACGTACCACCGCCTGGGAATCGATGACCTAGCACACCACTTCCTACAACCTCAGGCCCCACTATACTGGAACTCTCCTGAACTGACATCCAAATGCTGTGCTTTCTCTGGTCTGATATTCACACATGCTATCTACTCCTTTGCAAGCGCCCAGCCTGGTGGTCCTCCTTCAAGAAGTCTCCTCTGATCCTCCAAGTTTTTCCTGGGAGCTCCACTTTACTCCTAGAGCACCCATACTTCTGGTATCACAGCATTTGTGACACAGCATTGAAATTCTCTGTTTCCTTATCTGTGTTATTTCCCACTGCATTGCTGAACTCTGGCAGAGCAAAAGCCTTATTTAGCTTATTTATTCTCATATCCCGAGGCCTGCCGCAGTGCTTGCTGAACAGCACCAACTCTGATGTATTGAGCAATATGTGCCAGACACTGTTCTAAGTTTTACACATATTATCTATTTTCATCCTTTAAAAACAAACCCTATGAAGTTGGCTTTATTATGATTAGTAATGTCATGTTGCAGATGAGGAAATGGGAGGCACTGAGAGTGGGGTAACCCTTCTTCCCCACTCCCCATTCCCATGTGCTCAGTAAACGCTGGAGCCAGGATTTGAACCCAGGCAGAGCCTTGTACATTCTTCTAGACCAGGGTTTGTTGACTTTTTCTTCCCCCGCCCCCCACTGGTGACTGTCAAGGAGAATGTTTTAATTAAATTTAAATTCTCCCTAATGAGAGAAATTAAGTATGGAAGAAGAAAGTTTCTTCAGGTAGGGTGAAGCTTTGGAGGGATTTTTCCATATCCCAAGATCCAAGTGTTGCCGTCTTGGGGGCAATAATCATTCCCGCTGACCATGTGTGTTCTAGACCTTTCATATGCATTTACATTAACATACCATACGTTTATCCCTTAAAAACTTATGGTCTTGTTTGACAGGTTTAATGATATCTTCCTGTCAGTATCATTCTGTCTCTTGCTTTCTTTTCCCTCCACCAGAAATCTTGAGGAGATACAGCTGTGTTGAAATATATATTTCTCATTTTTTAACTGCTTTGTGGTATTTAAATCATATCAACATGATTGAACGTATTAAGTTCTTCCACAATTGTATATTCAGAAAGTTTTCTATCTCTTGGCCTTCAATGAAGGCTTCAAGAATATCTTTATGCACGTCTCCCTGGGCGCATGTGTGAGTGTTTTCCTAATGTGCATACTAAGATAGGAATAGGGTATGTGCAAAGGCCTATCATTTTAACAGGTACTGTCAAACTGCCCTCCGGAGTGACAGTACCCATTTATTTTCCCACAGAGCCTTCATGAGAGTACACATTTCCCCAAGTGTTTATATAATATTAAATATGACCTCTTCTTACCTTGGGTAGTGTTGAAACATTTTAATTAAATGAGTCATTTAAAAATATTTGTATTACTCACCAGCTGATAGGAGCTTGTGTCAGAGGGAAGGTGTGTAGATAAGATGCTGCTGCCGGAAATGCTGACAAATGACAGCAGCAAGGCTGAGATGCTGAAAGGCCTTGTCGGGAAAACCTGACTTGGGGCCTAACTTCACAAAAGGCTAAGAATAGTCCATGCCTGGGAACAGCTGCAGTGGACTTTGAAAGGGTGACCTCAGGCAACAGGCACGAAGTCTTTTCACCCATTCCCCAAGTCTCTCGGGCACTAACAACACTATTGAGGGGAATGGGGACCAAGCACCTAAAGTAAATGAAGTATTCCAAAGGCAATGACCCAGGTACCAGAAAGAGAAACACGCATGATGACAGTAACACCACGCATTCTGAGAAATAATACTAAAAGCTTCAGAAGGTTACTGAACAAGGACTTTATATCCATGGGATAAAATGCCAAGGTGTCTTTATTGATTTAGTAAATAAAGAAAAAGTGCCCTTTTCTCCCTCTCCCTCCTTTCCCTACTTGAAATTCGTACAAAATTTAGTTGCTTGCAAAATAATACAGAAAATAAATGAGTGTGGAACCACATGTTGTATCATTAAGATTTGTAGTTCAACCAATATGGCTCTTTCTCAAAGGTATACTTTTTTTTTTTTTAATTCATTTTTATTGCTAGACTTATTGGGGTGACATCTGCCAGCAAGGACCACACAGGCCTCAGGCATACAGGTATACTTTTTTTTAACCTTGGCCTAGAAACGAGTGTCATGAATGACATGGGAGGTCATCGCTTAGAAGGAGGGAGAGAAGACGAAGGGAGAGCAAATGGGCAGGTGCACTTGTTGAGCACTTACTATGTGCTCTGCATATAAGTCTGCCCTTGAATCCACATAACCAGCCTGTGAAGTATGACTGCAGAAGCAATGGAAGCTGGGCGAGGTTCGCATGACTTGGGCTCCTTATCCAACAATTGGGATGTGAATTCAGGCTAATGACTCCAAAGTCTCTTTCCTCATTGGGCCATGCCGCCTGCTAAAACTGAAAGAGTCCAGGCAATACGTGGATAGATCAGATTGTAGAACCATCTGGACAAAGACGATATTCCTGCCGTATTAGTGTTCTTCATTGGAGGGGAAAAAGTAACTCATATTGTTATTGCTCAGAAGTTTCTAAAATTGCATTTTCTTTTCAAAGTTGCTACACTAGGTCAAGGCATAATAATGTAACATTAATTATAGCAGGAGGACAATGACACAGCACTCAGAAAACTTGGTGTAGTTTAGATCTGTTCTGTATTGCCTTAAACCCTAAAACAGTCAAAAGAGGAAAGGCAGTAGGACTGACTTCGGACTGTCTTAATTTGGAATTTGATGCCAATACTAACAGCCCAACATCCTAAGGGGCCAGTGAAAACCAAGGCCCCCAGGAACGGAAGCCAGTTGACTAAAATCACTTGCTCATTGTTTCAGCTGCTTCTTGAATGAAACAGCACTGCACCCACAAAAGCACTATTATCCGAACACCCACCAAATGGTAATTAGAAGAATGCACATGGTCCCCAAAGTCTAACACACCTTCTGGAATGCAACTTCAATACTCAACAAAACTACGATTGGCCCAGACCTACGTCGGTTTGCTTCACTTACCTGGGGCTGTGAAATTACAGGGACGGAAGTTGGGGCGGCAGCCATGGCAGCTCTGTATTTGTGGGCAGTGAGCAGGCCCCAGCACCACCGCGCCAGACACAGGAGTCAGGTTCTCGTGGTGGCTGATCAGATCTCAGTCATGGTAGGAGAAACTGTGTACCTGGAAGAGGACAGGAAAGCCCACATTTAGCCTAAGAGGACTACTACATGGGAGTGAAGTACCAGTGGCCAGAGGAATCAAGAATCCCTTACACCAAATGCCAGCTACAAGCTCAATAAGAAGTGATGTTAATGTTGCATCTAACATCTCAATGCCAGAATTTCTATTGATGTATGTTTGTAAGCTTGAATCCAATTTTGCATGCTAGCTTGATGTTTTGGGGAGGTAATATCAAGTTGTGAAGGTGGGGAGAAGGGGTCAGAGGGAGAAGCCATCCTGTCATTCAAGAATGAAGGAATTAAATGGTCCACAATCAACAGCTAAGAGTTTATATACAAAGGGCAAAGAGAATAATACCATCAAGTCTTAGAGCTCACTCAGTTCAAACCCATCCATTTAGCAGATGAAAAAAAAACTGAGGGTTGGAGAAGAGAAGGAACTAGAGTCATGCATTTCATTAATGGCAGAACCAACACTGGACCTACCACCAGCCTACTTTGAGAGTGTTACAGGACCACCAACCCCAGTCCACTATGCAACAGAAGAAAGTGTGTACCATGATCACATTTCCTCAGGGAACTTAGTTACCACTGTCAAGATTAAAGAAAAGCAAGGCACCCCAAAGTTACAGGGATCAGTCACAGGAATGAGTCAGGTGCTCAGGTGGCAGGGGCTTCATAAGTCAGACTTCCACACGTGTGAGGAAGAGCACATGTCTAAAATCCTTTGACATCCTCAAAGAAGGGATGCTAGATAAGCACAAAGTGTAACTAAATCTTCCGTTATTAATATGTTTAGTAAGAAAACTCAAAAAACTGCTAAATTCCCTGCAGTAAAGCATGGCTCAAATTCCATCCAAAGATTGATGTGATTGTTTCCATGTTGCAATTTGGTCCAGAAGGAAAAAACTCTCTTCATTTTAAGAATGTAAAAAAAAGGTTTCATTTTAAGAAAAATTTTCATTGTTTTCATACCACCTAATAATATCCTTTTATTCAAAAGCTATTTATTGAGCATTTATAGTGAACTAAGGGCATATGGAATAAAACTAACCCGGCCCATGCCTTCAGGAAGTTTTTGTCTGTAAATACACTTTCTGGTTTCACCAGCATGTAAGATAATTCAAGCACTTTTAAACTATTAGAAAATGATACTTTTAATTACAGTGAAAGTACTGAACCTGGCTCACAAGATCCAAGTCTTGAGCAATAGGGATAGTGAAGCTGGACATTTAATCCCAGTCACTGACCCCAAATCCTCTGGTACTCCTCTGTCTTAGCAGGATGAGGGGGAGCAAGTGACATAAGTTCAAAAGAACTGTTGCCCAAGAAATAATGTAGGTACGGCAGAAACGTCTACGAACTTTAAATTTTGATTTTTATCCTGTCTTTGCATATTATCCTTCATACTATAGTTTATAACTGTTTAGAACTGTGGCACCTTCCTATCTGCTTCCCTCTGTTGCTGACAAATAAGAAGCAAAGCTGTCCATCTGTACTGGTATAACATTCAACACAAAATTCCACAGGTGCCCTGAGACAACACTGACGTTCTCCTTGGTCCCAGTTTTTTTGTTTTCTGTTTTCTGTTTTCTGTGGGGGGGGGACCAGGGTGGGGTGGGGGCAGACCTCTTGTTCATCACACTGAATTTAAATGAGCAGCCCAGGAGAAAGGTATACTCATAGGCACGAGGGCTGTCTGGAAAGTATTCAGCCACATAATGTGAAAAATACAGGCATTTATGGCTGGGTTTTTTCCGGACAGCCATCCTCTGCTGGAGTGCCCCTCCCTTTCATGATGGCTGCTAGAGGGCGGAGCCTGCTCTGAGAGTATTGCAGGACCCCATGTTGTGCTGTTCTGTACTAAGCTTATTCCTAACATCATTTTGTGCTCACTCCTACTTCTTTATTTTTCCTTTTTCCTTCTCACGTATTTATCTTCACATTACCTTGCTCTATCTTATGTAGGATACACAGATGAACATATAAATAGCATAATAACCAAAAAAGAAAAGCAGTAAGTGAGATTTCATCCTTAAAGATTCGCACTGGGTGCTCAGATACAATATCATTTTTGCAAAGCTAAGTCATTAAGCAATATAACCTTCATAAAGTTTCAATAGTAAGAGTACATGGAGTTGCCCAAAAGGTAAATTCTGGACAGCTAGCCTACAGTAAGAACAGGGATACACTCTAGAATTGTATGCCTGAAACCTATGTAATCCTTGCTAACAAATGTCATCCCAGTAAGTCTAACAATAAAAATGAATTAAAAAAAAAAAAAAAGAACAGGAATATAGAAATCAATGTGATAAATATACCATGTGGCATAATTGCTGACAGCAAAGGGGGTTGGGGGGGCACGTGGGAGACTGGGATTGAATGAAAGCCTACTTGAGCAATCATTTCACAGATGGAAAACCCAAGGCTTTGAAAGGTTAGGCAATGTACCCAAAGTCATAACAGCTAGGAAATGAGGGTGTTGAGACCTGAACCAGGACCTATGATGGGGCCCAGGCTCTCCCCACACACTAACCCTCTATGGGAGCTAAAATTAAGAAGAGACAAAGTGCCTGGAGTTTTGGTTCAGCAAAAATTTCAGTCAGTCCTGAAGAAAGCAGGACCCAAGTCAGATGGCCTACAGAGTAACTATTTTCCCCAAACCCTGAAACACAGAAGCCTGTGCTGCTCTCTCCTACATAAAACTTTAATCACACGTCCCTAAATTTGGTTTATGGTACACATCCTTGAGATGCATAAGAGATAGTACAGATTGTTAGTTTGATATCTTCAGGAAAAAAAAATAAGGTAGAAAATTAACTGCCTTCACCTAAAACATTTAAGACAGATCTCGTTTTGAGGCTTTCATCGAATATTATAATGTTAAGAGCATTAGAAGAGCTCTTTATAAGATGACGTATGGTTACTTAACTCTGAAGATACCAGGACTAAGCAGTACTACCTCAAAGGGTATAAACCAGCTCTCTTCTGGGAGTGATACCTGAACATTACGTTTGTGAAACCTATTTCCCAACTTATTTACAAAACTGGACAAATCATGGGGAAACCGGACACAATGACAAAAAAAGAAAAACCCTAAGTCGTACTACTATTCGGTCTCTAGCTAAGTAAGCTGGTTTACTACTTTGACATACTAGTCCCCTGCTTTCTCAGACTCCCAGACTGTCAACTACAGGGTTGCACAGATTTTTTTTTTTTTAAAAGAAATACATCCTTCTTGGATCCTGCCAAATATAATAGACTCTCAGTTAACCTGCACCCATGGGGATTGGCAGATGTGGATAAATGTCAGTAGATGTAGACTCTCTGTTAACTGGAACTCAAGCAACCGGCAATATTTTGGATACTTGCCCTGCTGTTCTTCCCATCTGTCATCAATCTAACATCCCCTTTCAGGTACTTGAGCTCCAAGACTGTGCTCCAGCTACACAGGAAACCACAAAGCAGTGTGGTTTCATTGCTTCATTGCTGTTGCCCCCTCTTTTTCCACTCTTAGGTATCTCTTTTCATCTTTATCATTCTTTGCAAAACCACAAAACTACCTCTAATGCCCCTTACTTACAAAAGATGAGCTTTGTCACTTATTTATTTACTGGCCCATCCATTTATTCCCCTATTGTCACTGGATATGAATTACCTCCATATCCCTCCCTACGATTAAAAACAGATATATAAAAATACTACTTACAAATAAGAAAGCTACATAGGCTTATCCCTTTGTGCCAGATCACTAGAGAACTAACCCACTAAGTATAAGAATTGGAAATATCCTGAATCAGCCCTAGAAGTCACAGATGGATCCCAATGATTGCTTAAACTTCCAGAAATGTACACTAGGAAAAATCAACATGGGAGGCTGACAGAAGGACTAAGGCACAGCATCACATTCATGTGAAGCTTCAACTGCATGGGCAGCAAATCAACAGACGAGACGCCAGCAGACGAGACGCCAACAGACTCGTCATGATATTCCTTGTTCAGCGGGATAAGGGCTGGAGGGAACTAAGCCAAGGAGAGTGGAGTACACGTAAGATACACCCACTCCTTAAGAGGGGTTCCTGGCTCCAAATGAGAGTGATCTCTGACTGCATTTACTTCTCATTTGCATGTGGCCATGATGACTGCCCCAGAAAGCATGTGGGGAATAAAACGCTACCAGCTGGCTTCTGATAAGAGCAACCGTGCCAAGTGACAATACCCTTCCTAATTACTGAGTGCCACACCAAAATAATTTCCTTTAGGTCCTAAAGAAAAGCCTCTGGTTCTGAGGCAAACTTCATTTTGATTACTTCGGCAGTCGAGGCTGTCTCCTTCCCTAGGCCTCACAGAAAGATGAATTTCTAATTTGCCAATTAATCTACGCTAAATCTAACCTTTTTTCTTCATCTGGATTTGAGTCAAACAATGACTCATTTGAGTCTCCTGAAAGAACACAGGGTAATACCCGATACTGATTACGTATAGACTCTCCTCTCTAAGGATAAGCAACAGAGAAAACTCCAAATCCACCAGGAAAATGAAAAATGCTACGGTTCAAGGGAAGGAAAGACTCTAATCAGAGCAAATATTTATTTAAGAAATAGGTATAGTACAAAAAAGAAAACTTAAAAAATATGTGAGATCAAAAATGAGTGCATTAACCAAAAAAAAAAAAAAAAAAAAAATCTGAATTACAAACTTAAGTGAAAGCAGTCAATAAAGCAGAAAACAGAATAAAAAATTAAGCAGAAAATGGTATTAGTGGGAGTAGTGGCTTAAGGCTTCAACACTGGCGCTGTCAGCGCTGCGGCCTGGGTTCAATTTCCGGCCAGGGAACTACCCACATACCAAAAAAAAAAAAAAAAAAGAAAGAAAGAAAATGGTATTAGTGAAGTAGAAGAAAAAAACACAGCTTGAGGGAGCAGGGGATAGTGCTACATGGATAAAGATTTTAAAACTGCCATCCTGAAAACAGAACAGGTGAACAAAAAGTGCTAAAGAAGGAAAGAAGCCATCAATGCTGAAATCAGAAAAGGGTACATTTATCCTCAAAATTTCAGGAAAGCGTCACACATACAGTAGACTCTTCATTAACCAGCACCCACGGGGATTGGTAGATGCCAAATGTAAGTAGACTCTCCCTCTGTTAACTGGAACTCAAGCAACTGGTCCTCTCAAGCTACGGGAGCTCTATAGTCTGGCAGAAACCAAGCAGAAAAAAATTCTGACCCCTAAACCTGGAGGAATAAAATGACCAGATATAGGAAGGCCAGAATTATAGCTTAGCTTTCTTAATATCTACTCTTTCTACCAAAGTTAAATAGCACCTGAAGCCAGCCTTGTATCATCTAAGGCCTGAGACTGGACAATTCTTCTCTCTGGTCTATGAACAGATGAAAAGACTTAAATATAGCAACATCAGGAAGAAGACATTGACTCATTGAGAAAAAAACAAAATGCTTAAAAACTGATCATTTGAAATTGAGTAGAAGAACTGGAAATGTAAAGTTCCAAATGTAAAAATTCAAAATGTAGAGCAAAAAACAAAGTGAGAAAGCTGGAAGACTGGTCTCAGAGATCTGATTACCAGATCTAATAAATCAATTCCAGAATAAAAAAAAAATAAAGGAAATAAAAGGAGGGGAAATGAAATAACTAACTCAAAACATTTGCTGAAGTGGGCAAGTTCATTGGCTGTACGGGCCCACCAAGTGCCTACCAGCCCACCTCAATTGTTTTTATATACCCACACTAAGCACACCATCATGAGGGTTTTTATTTTTGTTGTTGTTGTTGTTTTTACACTGGAGATTAAAAAAAAGAACTCCTATGAGCTATCAGAAAGTGTGTGTGGAGGAGCTCATAAACAAGGATTAGGCATCAGTCTCTGGACTTCTCAACAGCAGCCCAAAAGCTAGAAGACAATGGAGTAGGGAGAAAAGTGATTTATGACCCAGAATTCTACTGGAGGATGTTCTCCAGCAAAACAGGGAGGGAAGTGAGAAAAAGGAAGGACTGTGATACAGGAATAGGAATTCGATCCAAGAGAAACACAAGGAGACTTGTGAACCGAAAGCTATTGATGACAGTAAGAAGATTCCCAAAGTAGCCTTGACAAGAGTCATGTCCTTTGGATATCGGTATTATTAGTAAGAGCAGATTTCTAGAACTGACAGAGTGCTCAGGACTGAATGAGTAATAAGCACATAGAAAACTAAACAAGCACAAAAAGAATGAATAATTTAAAGGAGGACAAAAATTTTGCAGAAGAGGAAAGATTCATAGAATTTCACAGAATTCTAGATGGCTCAACTATGAACTCCACTAACAAGTTCATAAGATGAGTATGTTATCATGATAACACATTACATTATGTTTAGCACTAAACGATGACCTAATCAAAATCATGAACTACCCATATTAGGACAAAGACGTATAGAATGGCAAGATGTGTATGGCACAACTACCACGTGGAAAGTCTATAAATATTTAAAGCTGATATATCAAAAAGGACAGCAAAAAATCTTAGAAATGCAATGCAAAGCAACTGAAACAAAAGAAAATTGTAGCTATGGTGAAGATAAAATAGTATGTAGCTATGGTGAAGATAAAACTTCTATAGCTACTTAGCACCTTAAGTTATACACATTTATAACTTTGATAAATAAAAGCAAAAAAGGAAAGTTTTTAAAAATAATAGCACTGCTGAAACAAAAAATTAAAGCTACAACAGGCAGAAGTGCCGCAGCACAAAACCAAATTGATACCATAGAAGACTGGCATGATAAACATCACACATGCATATAACAATAAAAGTTACTAAACTGATGAGAAATTATGGCTCTAGAGCACAGAAAATAGGGATTTAATATAAGAATAATTGGTATGCCTGAGAAGAACAAACAGAAGTTATTTAACAATAAAAGTAAACTTTTCTTAAAAGATGTTAAATTTGGAAGTTTAAAGAGCTTAGCATAGCACAGGTAATAAAAATAAATGCACTAAATCAAAATTGAAAACCTACGTATATCAAAAGACACAATCAAGAGTGAAAAGGCAACCCATGGGAGAAAATATTTGCAAATCATATATCTGAAAAGGAGTTAATATCCAGAATATGTTTTCAAATTTTTCTACAGCTCAACAACAAGAATCAAACCCAGTTTAAAAATGAACAAAAGACTTGAATAGACATTTCTCCAAAGAAGGTACACAAGTGGCCAAAATGCACAAGAGAAGATAGTCAGCATCACTAAGCATTAGGGAAATGCAGATCAACTTCACACCCATTGGAATGGGTGTTATCAAAAAAAAAAATTAAAAATAGAGAGAAAATAGTGTTGCAAAGATGTGGAGAAATTGGAAACTTCATGTACTGCTGGTGGAAATATAAAGTGGTTCAGGGGCTATAGAAAACAATATGGTGTGCCACAGGTAATTAAAAACAGAATTATCATATAATCCAGCAAACTTCTGGGTATATACCCAAAAGAATTGAAAGCAGAGTCTCAAAGAGCTATTTGTACACCGATAATCCTAACAGTATTATTCACAATAGTCAAAAGGTGGAAGCAACTCACGTGTCAATGGACACATGAACGAATAAATAATATGTGGAATACACACACAATGGAATATTAGTCATCCTTAAAAGGAAGGAAATCCTGACACATGCTACAACATGAATGAATCATGAGGACATTATGCTTAGTAAAATAAGCCAGTCACAAAATAACAAATGTTGTGATTCCATTTATATGAGGAACCTAGAGGAGTCAAATTCATAGAGACAGAAAGTAAAATGGTGATTTTCAGGGGCTAGGGGGTGGTAAGAATGGGGAGATGTTTCTTAATGGGTAAAAAGGTTGTTTTCAACAACAATAAAACAAACAACCCAATTAAAAGGTGGGCAGAGGACCTAAACAGGCACTTCTCCCACGAAGAAATACAAATGGCCAGCAGACATATGAAAAAATGCTCATCCTCATTAGCTATCAGGGAAATGCAAATCAAAACCACAATGAGATACCACCTCACACCTGTGAGAGTGGCTATTATCAACAAGACAAGGAATAACAAGTGCTGGAGAGGGTGTGGAGAGAAAGGAACTCTGGTACACTGCTGGTGGGAGTGCAAACTGGTACAACCACTGTGGAAGGCAGTGTGGAGGTTCCTCAGAAAATTGGGAATGGAGCTACCATATGACCCAGCAATCCCCCTTCTTGGTATCTCCTCCAAAAATCTAAAACCTTAGTCGGCAAAGACTTAGATTCCCCAGTGTTCATCGCAGCACTGTTCACAATGGCTAAGACATGGAAACAACCAAAGTGCCCTGCGACAGATGACTGGATAAAGAAGCTGTGGTACATACACAGAATGGAATATTACTCAGCTATAAGAAAAGATGACATACTGCCATTTGCAACAACATGGATGGACCTCAAGAACATCATTCTAAGCGAAATAAGCCAGACAGAACAAAAACAAGAGTCATATGACTTCACTCATATGTAGAATATAAAACTAAAAGCAACAAAGAAAAAACAAATAAAAAAACTCATGGACAATCGATAGTTTAGTGGTTGGTTACCTGGGGGTAAAGGGGGAGGAGGGGAAGGAGGGAGGGGGACCCAAATATATGGTGATGGAAAGAGAACTCACACTGGGTGGTGAACACATAATGTAACACATAGACGATGCACTGTAGAATTGTACACCTGGAGTCTATGTAATTCTTGTTAACCAATGTCACCCCAGTAAGTCTAACAATAAAAAACTTTTAAAATGTGCTCAGAAATGGATGGACCTGGGATCATCGTGCTTAGTGGAATAAGCCAGACAGAAAAAACAAAGAACTGTATGACTTCACTCATATGCGGAATATAAAACTGAAAGCAATAAAGAAAAAAGAAATGAACAAATAACCCATGGACACAATCAATAGTTTAATGTTTATTTGGGAACAAGTGGGTTAGGGAGGGGAGAAGGGGGAGGGGGTGGGAGAGGAGGGGGGGAAGCTAAATATAAGGTGATGGAAAGAGAAGTCACATTAGGTGGTGAACTGATTATACAACAAGCTGACAATGCACTGTAGAAAAGTATGCCTGAAACCTATGTAATCCTTGCTAACAAATGTCACCCCAATAAGTCTAACAATAAAAATGAATTTAAAAAAAATTGTGCTCAGGAGAGCCTCTATCTATGGAAACACAGAATATCTGTGATAATAGCAGTGACTCATGAATGCAGTTATTATAACTATTAAAAGAAAAGCTATATAATCGGAATATATATCTACATCTGTAATGAACTAAGATTAAAAACTCCAGGAAATCATAAGAAAAGGGAGAAAATTCTTCACCTACTGAAAAAAAGGAACAGCCATGCTACATTTTTTTTCTGAGTTTCCTATCCTCACCCCTGTTTCCCTAATACCCATGAGGCAAATGGTCCAGCAGGGATGAAGACAGATGTGATCACTTTCAGAGTCCATTGGCTTCACAATGCAGAGTTAGAACAAAGAAATTAGAAAAGCACTTGAGAAACCAAATAATTTCCTCATGTTTTGTTTTCAAATAACTGTCTCTACCTGTGGTGGCAGAAACTTCTCTCTCTTAAGATTCAGGCCCAAGATCTTGCTTCAGTATGCCCATAGGAGACAACAGAGTTCATGTTCTTAAATCTTTGCTTTTCTACACATAGAATCAGTTTTTCCATGTGCTTCTCCAGCTTTTCAATCACATCTTTCATTCTACATTTGCCCCAAAAGTGTATGCTTTCCATATGGCACTCAGCTGATGCATTCAAGGAAGGAATACAGCTAGTCTATCCTGCTCACGCTGGCCGCCCACAGAAAGAGAAATGCTTGCACCACAATTGCACTATTTCACATGTATTTTATTGGTTCAAGGTCCAGTGTGGTACAGATGGAAGGAACTGGCCAAAAATTATTTAAATAAGTTCACTGCCTTGATTCCAAAGAGTGTATGGACAGGCACACAGCTTTCACTTTGAACAGTATTCCTGATGAGGACAGATACTATCCTGAACCTTGTCAAAGTAACTAGGAACTGTAAAACACAATTTGCAGCAAAATCTCTGAACAGTGGTCACTGTTAGGGCAAAGAATGTATTGGCGATATTGTTTACAGGCCCAGATTTAAGCTACTTTGTGTTATATTGTTTAGAAAATGAGGAACATCTCTTGTTTAGGAATAGTGGATCAGAAATGAGATGGAATTACAGATTTCTGAGTTAGAGAAAAACTCGAGTGTGCTCAATCATGAAGGGAGAGAACAAGAAAAGAAGGGATGAGAATTAAGGAAGGGAACTCAAATAAAAGGACTGAGAAAATCCTCTTGGAAGGTAGGACAACTAGAAGAATTACCCTTTGTGTAAGAGACAGACTTACTACTGCCCTGTTTCTTTCTATTGCCCAAGGCCCACAATGTCTCAATTTTGGATTGTCTTCATATCTGCAGCCATGACCCTGCGCCATTTGCATAGGGACCCAGAGCAGTACAAAGACAATGGCAATTAGGAGTTCCACCCAAGGGAGGGAGTACCTGAAGCACAAGGTAGACACATGTTTGTTGAGGAATGCTTGAGGAGGGAGCCTCTGAGCCAAGCTGAGCATCTGCAATCCACAGGTTTCAGGACAAGCAAAGTTATACTCAGGTCAAGCTAGACTCTCCCAACCACAGCTGATGGAGAAGTCTTGGGAGATGTTTCCTTCCAAGAGCAAGTCCACATTTCTAAAATCAGAAGTAACCCCCAAATGACCGAGAAGAGAAGGAATATAAATATACATTTCACATTGGTGGAGGTGGGGGGAAGGGAAAGGGGAAAGGGGAAAGAGAGCAAATGGAAATGAAACCAAAGTGTTGAAACAACTGGCCAGAGTATAGAACGCTATGGCTGTGACAAGAAAAGTGATTCGGCCCAGAGTAAACTTTTGCAACAGCAAAAGATTCTGTTGGTAACGGCATTCTCCATTATTGACAGTTCTGAGTAGCCACAACTTTAAATAGCTCTCAGAGTATAAGTCAAAATCAATTCTGAGTGCTTAAGTTGAAGAATAGTGATTTAAAACTGTACCTCAACATAAAAAATGTTATGCTTGAAAGGTAATTTTCAGATGTATTTGACACAGGGTAGGAAAACAGGTACTCAAACTGATTTCTAGTACAGATGAAACTATTATCATCTTTATGGAATGCAATATGTGTATTCCTGGGGGTGGGGAGTGGGGAGTGTTGCATCAAGGTACTAAAACATATGCTGAATCAGAGGATATGTCATTGCACAACTAGGAATCTTACTATGTAAAGAATTAATATTAAGGGCAAAGATTTTGCTACAAGGATACTTAATGCAGTATCATGTATAATTGGAAATTTCAGACACTAAATGGCCAATAATACAGTGCTTGGCAATTGAGATATTAAAACTATGTTTACATGAAATTCAATTTTATATATCCAATAAAACTTAAATTCTGTATCTATATATTTATTTTTGAAATTATGTATTTATATATCTCCCCCATTTTGGAAAACATACAGATGCAGAAAGATAATATACGAGGGCCAGAAAAAAAATCCAGCCATAAATGCCTCTATTTTTCATATTACATGGCTGGATGCTTTCCAGACAGCCCTTGTATATACATGTATTATACCCTGAGGTGGTAGAAGCATTTTAATTTTTCTACAGAAAAAAAGATTGTATGGGGCTAAGATGTAGTAACAGTGACCAGATATAGCCACCTGTCTAAAACAACCCTCCCCCCCAAAAAAGATTAAAATATACAAAACACTGGACATCAGGCAACAAAGAACCATGATCATTAAAAAGTGGGAAAAGAACATGATGAGCCCTATGACTGCCCCAGCTTCCTGTTTCAGAGCCTCCAGGCCACAGTACAGGAGAAATTCAGGTGGAACCCAGAGAACCCACTGAGTTTAAGAAGCAGATCTAAGAACACAAGAAGCTCAAGGCAGCTAGAGTTCAGAGTATCATTGAGGAGAGAACACCAGAGATCTGCAGTTCCCCCTTGAATATTCAACAGAGAACTGATCAACAGAGAGAAAATTGTTAGAGGCTGGACTGATACTCATCTGAATAGTTTCTATTCCCACCAGCAAGACTGAAAAACCTCATAATCCACAGAACACTGGGTAGAGCACTCAGAAGCATCTTACCTCCGAAGTAGGAAATAATTAGGTCTAGACTAAACACTAAGCTGATCCAACTCAAGAAATTTTAAAGGCAAGTCCTGAAAAAATTAAATTGTTTCCAAGTAACTAACCTGTGACTCAAAACAAAGCTTGAAAACCTTTATAGGACCACAGAAATATCCAGCATCCAACAAGATAAAATAAACAGTCTGGCATCCAATCAATCATTACCAGTCAAGAAGGAAAATATGACTCAGAATGAAGACAAAAAAAAAAAAATCACTAAGATGAAATATACCCAAAACTGACACAGATGTTACAATAGACAAGTACATTAAGAGAGTTACAACTTATTTCAAGTGTTCAAAAAGTACAGACATAAAAACTATTTTTAAAAACAAATCAAATTTCTAGACTAGAAAAATATAATGTATAAAAAGAGAAACACCCTGGATGGGATTAACAGAAAAATCTGACATTGCAAAAGAAATGATTAGTGAAGTGATAGAAACAGAAACTATCCAAAGTGAAACCCTGAGAGAAACAAAGAAATAAGAAACATTAAAAGGACATCAATGAAATGTGGGAAAGTTTCAAGTGGACTATTATGCATCCAATGGGATCCCCCAAAGGAAAGAGGGCAGAAAAAAATACTCAAGAAATAAAGGCCAAAAAATTCAAAATTTAATAAAAACTATAAACGCAAATATTCAACAAGTTTAATGAACCATGAGCACAAGCAACTAAGAAAAAAGCACAAAGGCACATAATTAAATTTATCAAAACATAATGATAACAAAAAAAGTCTTTAAAGTCTCCAGATAAAAAAAAAACAAAGAACTGTGGCATAGTGAGGAACAAATATATAAAGATGACAGCAGATTTCTCATCAGAAAAAATGCAAGCAAAAAGATAAACATAAATCTTTAATGTAATTGGAAAAAGTAAGCCTATCAATCTAGAATTCTATACCCATGGAAAATGGTTTTCAAAAATAAAAGTAAAACAAAAATGTTTTTGAAACATAAGAAAGATAAAAGAATTCATCACAAGCAGACCTTGGACTACAAGAAATGTTAAAAAGAAGTCTATCAGACACAAGGAAAACTGTATCAGGTGGAAATGTAAATATTCGCAAACAAATGGAGAACACTAAAAATTGCTATTAAGTACGTAATTTAAAAAAAAAAACTTTCTTATACAAGGTCCAACAATTATGTTTACTAACTCATTTTAGAAAAAGTGCTACATACCTGATTGCTGAATATCATTATAGTCACCTCGAAATACTCCCCTTGGGAAGCTATGCACCAACACCAGTGCCTAGTCCACCCTTCAAATTGGGACTCTTTTTCTGGAAAGGCCATCAGAGCTCTCATCATAACCTTGCCAAGGTTATGACACCTTACCGAGTTGTTTGTACAATGCTGCTAATATAAGTGCACAGTGGCAAGTTTGCAAACTTAATTGTCTAATTTTGAGTATGATGACAGCTCTGATGGCCATTCCAGAAAAAGAGTTCCAAAACTGCTTTGAAGGGTGGACTAAGCATTGGCATCGGTGTGCATAGCTTCCCAAAGGGAGTACTTTGAAGGTGACCATAGTAATATTCAGCAGTGAGGTATGTAGCACTTTTTCTAGGATGAGTTTGTGAAATTAATTGTTCAACCTCATAAATGCAGAGTCAATCACTAAAAGCAGAAGTATTACACATAATACGACAAGGAGCTAAAATAAAATTTAAACACAAATACAAAAAAAGGAAGAGAAACAAGGAATATATGGGACAAACAGACAAACAGCAAGATTATAGACTTAAACATAACCATATCAAAACACATACACACACACACACACACACACACACACACACACACACACACACACATTAAATATAAGCGGTCTAAACAACCCAGTTAAAAGATAGAGACTGTCAGGTTAGATTTCTTTAAAAAGCCAAGACCCAACATACTCCCTGTAAGAGTCACACTTTAAATATGAAGACACAAATAGTTTAAAAATAAAAAGACAAAAAAAGATATGCTAAGCCAACAGTAGAAAATAAATCTGGAATGCCTAAATTAGTTTCTGAAAGGGTAAATTTTAGAACAAAATATATTACCAAGGATAAAGAAGGTCATTTCATGATGATAAAGGTGCTGATTCATCAAAATGATATGACAATCCTAAAGGCTCATGCTTCTAATAAGGTAACTTCAAAATAGACAAAGTAAAAACTGATGACAGGAGCAACAGACAAATCCCCAATTACAGTGAGAGGATATAATACCCCTCTGTCATTAATTAATAGAACAAAAAGTTAGTAAGAATATAAAGAACTTGAACAACACAATCAACCAACTTGATCTAATTGACATTTGGAGAACACTCAATCCATCACCAGCAGAATACACATTCTTCTCAAGTGCAAACAGAACTTGTACTGAGATAGAGCATATTCTGAGTCATAAAACAAATCCCAATAAATTTAAAAAGATTCAGGTCATACAAAATATGGCCTCTGACCACAAGTGAATTAAATTAGAACTCAGTAACACAAAGCTCTCTGGAAAATCTTCAAATGCTGGAAAGTTAACATATCTCTAAATACCTTATATATCAAGAAGTGAAAGAGGAAATAAGAAAGAATTTTGAATTAAAGGAATATTTTGAGTATTTTGAAATGAATGGAAATGAAAACAAAACACCGGTATTTGTGGGATGTCACCAAAGCAGTACTTAAAAGGAAAATTATGTCTTTAAACATTTATATTAGAAAAGAAGTCTCAAATAAGTGATCAAATCTTTCACCAGCAGAAACTAGAGTAATATGATCTAATTAAATCCAAAGTAAGCATAAAAAAAGGAAATCACAATGAAATAGACAGTAGAAAACAATAAACCCAAAAGCTGTTTCTTTGAGAAAAATCAATACAATTGCTAACCCTCTAACAAGGCTGGTTAGGAAAAAAGGAGAGGCACAAATTACTAATACCAGAAATGAGAAAGGGGTGGTCACTATTGAACCCCAGAGACATTTAAAAGATAATAAATGATAAAGACAGTGTAGTATGGACATAAAGAAAGCCAAATAGATTTCAGAAACAGACCTACACTTACACAGACAACTAATTTTTGAGAAAGGTGAAGCAGTGAAGAAAAAACAGCCTTTTCAACAAATTGTTCTGGAACTATTGGATATTCATCTGCAAAAAATCCCCAAAACTCATATCTCACATCACATACAAATTTAACTTAAATGGCTCATAGACCTAAATGTAAAACCCAGAACTATAAAACTTCTAGAAGGAAACACAGAAGAAAATACCCATGGACTTGAGTTAGGCAAAGTTTTTTTTATATCAAAGCATAATTCATAAAAGAACAAATGACAAAACTAGACTTCACCAAAAGTTCTGCTCCTCATAAAACACTGTTAAGTAAATGAAACAGCAAGCCCCAAACCGGGAGAAAATACTTTCAAAGCATGTTATCTAATGAAGGACTTATATCCAAACTATATTTTTAATGTCAAAATTCAGTCAGAAACCAAACCCATTTTTAAAAATAGGCAAAAGATTTAGATTCTTCACTAAAGAGAACACACAGATGGCAAATAGGCATAGAAGAACAATTAGGAAAACATAAATTAAAACCACAATGAAAGACTACTATATATCAATTAAAATAACTGAAATTAAAAAGACTGACCATACCAAATATTGGTGAGGATATGAAGAAATTACAGCTCTCACACACTGTTGTGGGGATGTAAGATGGAATTGTTTTGAAAAACTATTTGGCAGTTTCTTTAAAAGTTAAACATACACTTACCATCCAATACAGTCATTTAATTCCTAGATATTTACCTAAGAGAAAACATATGGCAACACAAAGACTTGAGCACAACGTTTATAGCAGCTTTATCTCTAAAAGCCAAAAACTGGAAACAGTTCAAATATCAATTCATAAATGAATGGATAAACAGATTGTTGTATATCCATACAATGAAATACTTACTCAGCAATAAAAAGAAATGAACTATCCATATACACAATAGCATGTATCAATCTCAAAATAATTACATTGAGTGAAAGGAACCAGATAAAACAAAGCACTTACTGTACGATTCCATTTATATGAAACTACCTAAAATGCAAACTAATTTACAGTGACCAAAAGCAGATCAGTGGTTGCTAAAGAACACAAGGGAAGGCCAGTACAACAGAAGGAAAGAACTTCAAAGGGACAGGAGAAAATTTCAGGAATGGTCGATGTGTTCACTATCTTGGTTGTGGTGATTTCAAAGGTATATACACGTCACAACAAGTCAAATTGTGCACTTCAAATACGTGCAGTTTAGGTATGTCCTCAATAAAAATACACTAAAAGAACGTCTAAGAATAAAGAAAAATACTATGTTATAGTTTCTTTTAATACAATATTTAAAGAACATTCTCCTTGAATAGAAAACACTGGCTTAAAAGAAAATTTGAGTCTAACAATAAAAATGAATTTTAAAAAAATTTAAAAAAAGAAAAAAAAAAGAAAATTTGACCACTAACTATAATACACACACACATGCACACACGCATTCGTAGCAATACAAGGATTAAATACACCAAAATCCAAACACACAGGGTGGCTGAATGGATAAGAAAACAAGAGACACATGCTGCCTAATAGAGACTCACTTCAGACAGAAAGACACACAGAGACTGAAAGTAAAGGAAATGAATGCTCATGAAAATGGAAGGGAAAAGGGAAAAAAAGGCTGGGGTATCAATACATATAATAGACAAAACAGACTTTAAAACAAAATCTATAACAAAAGGCACACAAGGACTTAGTAATCCCACTTCTGGGTACTTATCCAAAGACATCCAAAATACTACTTTGAGGGCACATGTACTGCTATATGTTCACTGCAGCACTATGTCCAGTGGCCAAGATATGAAGGCAACCTGGGTGTCCCTGAATGGATGAATAGATAAAGAAAAGGTGGTGGGTATATACAAGGGAATATTAGCCATGGGGGGGGGGGGGGGGGGGGGG
>PVJL010000710.1:0-206142 GCA_004026885.1 Lyroderma lyra | reverse complement strand
AGGGGGGAGATTGAGTGTGGCTGAAAAGGGAGAAGAAATTAAGAAATACAAATTGGTTGTTACAAAACAGTTATGGAGATGTAAAGCATAAGGAATATAATCAATAATATGATAATAACTATGGATAGTGCCAGGTGGGTACTAGTCAGGAGGATCACTTCTTAAATTCTATAAATGTCTAACCCAAGCTTGTCTAACCTATGGCCAGTCGGCTGCATGTGGCCCAGGACAACTTGGAATGAGGCCCAACACAAATTCATAAACTTCCTTAAAACATTATGAGATTTTTTTTGTGACCTTTCTTTAGCCCATCAGCTATCGTTACTGTGAGTGTGGTTTATGTGTGACCCAGGACAATTCGTCTTCCAATATGGCCCAGGAAAGCCACAAGATTGGACACTGCTGATTCAACCACTATGCTGTACACCTGAAATTAATATAAAAATAATATTAAATGTCAACTGTAATTGAAAAATTTTAAAAAGAGGGCCAAGGTGAAGGTGAATAAGAGGTTCAAGTTTCCAGGTATAAATCAAATAAGTCTTGGGGATGTATTATACTATACAGCATAAGAACTAGAACAATCGTATTGTGTGGATGTGGTACAGTGTCAGATGGTTGTTGAACTTATGGTGATCACTTATTTTAGCCATATAAATGTTGAAAAACTATGGCATACACCTGAAACGAATATAATACTGTATGTTAGCTGTATTTTAATAAAAATCATTTACAAAAAAAGGACAGGGAAACTAGCTTGAAGTCCAGCCCCCACCCACTCCCGCCCCTGGCTTAAATCAGGCACATCCAACCTGCAGCCCAGGATGGCTTTGAATGCTGCTTAACACAAATTCTTAAAACATTATGAGATTTTTTTTTGGTGACCTTTTTTTAGTTCATTAGTTATCATTAGTGTTAGTGAACTTTATGTGTGGCCCGAGACGATTCTTCTTTCAATGTGGCCCAGCGAAGCCAAAAGGTTGGACACTGTTGGCCTAAATGGAAATGTTTTAGCTTAAAATTAAATGACAGAACATTTTGTAACTCTTTGTATAAAATAGGAATCCATGAGTTCGTTTTTCTTACTATCCTAAGATCTTTTTTTATATTGTTAAATTTGGGTGACATTGGTTAGCAGAAATTACATAGGTCCCAGGTGTGCAATTCTACAGTACATTGTCCATGTGTTTCAATATGTGCTCACTACCAAGAGTCAGTTTCATGAGTTCATTTTAACGTAAATAAACCAATAAAAGTTTGACAAGAAACTGGATATTTACTTAGATTCAAATACTTCCCCACATAATTTTTATTAACTACAAAGGAAAAATAGTAAGTGGAGAAGTCTGGAAGACACCAGCTTAATCAAGTGATCAAAGTGACCACTGTCAGAAATTAGGCAAATCAACACTGTGCACCACCTGATAGAATGTAATGAGAAGAACACAGCATCACTTCTGTGATATTCCTGCCAAATTTTCAAACTCTGGGAGTTCCCTGATGGTGTAGTGGCTTAAGGCTCGGCGCTGGCGCTGTCAGTGCTGCGGCCTGGGTTCGATTCCCAGTCAGGGAGCTACCCACATACCAAAAAAAAAAGCAAAAAAAAAAAAAAAAAAAAAATTTTTCAAACTCTGAATTTAATCAAAAGAAAACATGAATCAAACCCAAATGGAAGGACCCTCTACAAAATAACTGTCCTATAATCTTCAAAACATCAAGGTCATAAAAGAAAGAGAAAACGGAGAAATTGTTTCATAATTTAATAAAGGAGACTAACAAGACATAGCAGGTATAACACAAGACCCCTGGACTGGAGCCTTTGCTATAAAGGATATTACCGAGACAATTGGGGAAAACTTGAATGCGATCTGGACATGAGCTGATAGTAAGATACTGATGTTACTAATTTGGATGGTAGTTTTTGTGACTATGGAAGAACATCCTTGTTTGTAGGAAATACATTAGAAAGTATTTGAGGGTGTTAGGGCATCCCGTTAGGGCATAATTCAGTCTTAATTGGCTTGGTGAGATCAAAGTTTCTCCGTACGTTTGTACTGCACTTGCAAGTTTTCCATTCAAGTTTGAGGGAGGAGAAAATGGGGGCGAAGGAGGGGAGGAGCAGGGGCGGGAGAAGACACCCCATCACCTAAAATAAAATGTGTTCAACTAGAAGAGTGTGTTCATGTGTCCCTACCAACTGTGAGAACAGACATGCCGAGGAATAAATTTAATTTTTAAAAAATGTTTTAATCTAGTTAGAAGTTACTGTTACAAATTACATGACTATCCCAGACACACATGTGCCTGATTTTAGAGAAGACAGGAAAAGCTGTCTCAGACAAATCGCGGAGTGTAAGAGGCATGTTGCCAAAAGTCAAATAGATCTTTTGAAAAAGGAGAAGTCTGGACCACAGTAAACAATGCAGGCAGCATCATACCAAGTTTTGCTGCATTTTCAAAAGCTAAAGAAATATTACAGTATGAGAGAGGTGCCTTTACATTCAATAAAACAAAGAAAAAGACAGAAGTCCCAACCAATCTGTTTCTTCTGTTTCCAGAATATAAGGAAAATGTGAAAAGGTACCATGTTCTTTGAAGATGGTGGATTATGAAATTGCTTCTGCCTCCAGTGACAATAATCTCTTCCAGATGTTGTTTGGCCCACAATGTGCTCTTCAAAAATATGCAAGTTTTGTTTATTTTCGAAATTCAAGAGCCAAATAAGAAACCTATTTTCCTTCAGTGTTCTCCAATAAAACTGGAGATAAGTTAACTTGGAAAAAAAAAATCAGGGTACATCCTAAGTCTAGACCGATACATCCTGCCAAGTGGGGGGAAATACCTGTCAAATACAAACCTAGTATCTACTTCGTCACGGGGAAAACAAGGAGGCGCTTAATTTCATTTCCTTTGCTGCTCTACCCCACTTCTCCTCCATGAAGTCCCTCATGGCAATATCTCTTTAAAACTGTAAGTATAGAGGGAAATCTAAAGAAAACTAGTATTGTGCTAGAGGATGAATTATTCCCAGCTGGGTTAAGGATACCTAAATACCAGAGTTTCCTGAGAATTCACAGACTTGCTTTTGTCAACTTGAGAGGTAAGTACAGGCTGGCCTCATTCATAAATATAAAGCAATTCCATGAGTAACATTTCGAACATTATCACCCCTGTTGAAGAAAATAGAAATTCAAAGCAAAAGGAATTAAATGACTTTTCTCCTTCATAATGATTTAGTAACTATGAAAACAAACACAAAAGGGCCCCTCCCTAACTTCTACAAATGGTATTCTAATCCTTCTTTTTTTTCCTTTTATGAAAGGATTTTAAAGATAACAGTGAATATCTTTTAAAATTATCATTGAAGCTGTTTATCACAAAAGCAGCAGAAAATGGAAAGGACCAGAACCCTTTTTATAAACTGTGAAGACCGAGTAGAACCACAAAGTGGCCGCAAAGCCCCCATGACCAAGGCACGACCTAAAAACCAACTGGGGACCTTAAAACAGCTGTGAGGCACCACTTTAAAGACTCCTAACCAACTAACCATTAGCCTGAAAGATGCTGTCCCACACGTCCAGGAAATCCCAGGGGAGATTGCAGACATGTAGAGAAGGGAGACTGGCATCCAGAAAACTCTGACTAGTGTGAAGGGGGATTATTATATGGCCACTCCAAAGAGATGATAAGGCAGTATGGTTTTAGAAAGGCCATTCTGGTACAAAAGGAATCACTAGGGGGAAAAAATGTTCCCCTGAACTGAGATCTGGGAGAAGAAACAGCCACACAGACTCAGTGCGTGCAGTTTTTACCAAGAATTTCCTGAGGCTTGAAAAGGAAGGAGTGTGTTGTAGGGCCAGGTTTATGTGTGACTGCTGTTTTGAGCCAAGTCGTGGAGATAAAATAAGCAGGCCATGTATCCATAAATCCTTTATATTCCAAGAATTCTCCATTTTACACTACTGTATTTCTGGGCTCCAAGAAACTAAACGCGGTGTGCTTAACCCACTGCAGAGACATGACTCCAGAGGGAAAAGGGGAAGGCCAATCTCTAAAGAAACACTCCACTTCCTTTGGGTGGTGGCTATGGAGGTGACCGAGGTGACAAGCAAGGAACCTTCTCCTGCTGCGGCCTGACGGTTTCGTTTTGTATCCTGATCTCAGATCCATGTTACATGAACTCCTCTCGGTTGGAGTTCAGAGCGCCACACTGATTTCTGTTGGCTCCAATCCTGCACTGCAGCTGTTTGTACTTATTTGAGGTATGGTGTATTTTGAAACAAAATGAACCAGATTTCCCCTACTGCCTATGTCAGTGCCTGGTTGTGGGAAGGATTAACTCTTCCACAGCCAGGCTACTGATGATCGCAACGCATCCATCATAAGGAGGAAGACGGAGGAGACACTGACCCAGAGCTGGGAAAGGTTCTCCAAACAGGAAGCAGAAGGCAAATATTCCATCATTTACTTTGTTTCTGGACCCCATCTACTTCCAAACAAGTTTCAACCAGATTACAGAAAACTATAAAAGGTCAAGAGTCATGACTATGAATAATTATATGCCAACAAAATGGATATCTAGAAGAAATAGATAAATTCCTAGAAATGTACAACCTACCAAGACTGAATCAGGAAAAAAACAGAAAATTCAAGCGGACAAACAACAAGTAAGAAGATTGAAACAGTAATCAAAAACCTCCCAAGATAAAAAAAGGCTGGGAACAGATAGTTTCACCATTTAAAGAATGGATGCCAATCCTTTTCAAACTCTTCAAAAAAAACCGAAGAGAAGGAAACACTCCCAAACTTGTTTTATGAGGCCACTCTTACCCTGATACCAAAGCCAGATAAGGACAGTATGAAAGAAGAAAACTATGGCCAATATCCCTGATGAATACAGATGCAAAAATTCCCAACTAAATTCTAGGAAACCTAATTCAACAGCACATGAAAAGGATCATACACCAGAAACAAGTGTGATTGATCTCTAGGGTGCTTGCTAGGAAGGTTCACCATGCAAATCAATAAGCATGATACATACACCACATTCATAACGGATAAAAGTCTGATGATCCTCTCAATAGAGGCAGAAAAAGCATTTCACATCCTTTCATGATTAAAAACTACCAACAAATTAGGAATAGAAGTGTACCTCAACACACTTAGTGACTCTACTAAGAACATGTCATTTTTGAAGAAGATTCCATCTCTGTTTGTGTCCATAAGAATAAGAGAGCTGCAAAACATACCCACCGCATCCTGATATGAAGCTATTTAATGCTGCCCATCTGAATGGTGAAAAGTATCTGCCAAAAGCAACAGCTTTAGTTTTGACAACACCCATAGCAAGCTTTTCTTTAAGAAAAAGACTGGCCAATAGGTCTGGAGCTTCTGAAATTCATTTCCTGTTCATGAGCGTAAGATCATACCATCTCTCTACTGGAAAGGCAGTATGTCTTTCACACCAAGATCTGTTTAAGTTATGAAACTATACGTTTAAAAGAAAGTAGAGGGATATGGACACAGATAAGCTTTCTATCATTTGGAAATGAAATTTGTTCTGTCAAAAGAATTCTCAGTGTGGCTATATCAAACCTGTCAAAAAAAAAAAAAAAAAAAACATGAAAAGTCTAAAACAAAATAAATTAAAAGCCTAAAGTCTTTGAAATCAGTCCATTCAACCCAGAGACATTTCATTAGAGTCAAAGCTGTGGTTAAATCAGTGAATCTTGCAAATGGTCATAAACTCACTTCTGCATAAAGATGACATCAGCTCAAATTCTGTGGTAGGTCCCCACCCAATTTCCAGTTAAAATACACACAAAGGACAAACACTCAAAATGGCTCTGAAACCAAGAATCACAGCCAGCCATTTATAGGAACCAGGGAGCAATAGCTATTAAGTTCAATTAAAAGCACCATCCAGTGAATGTGTTGCCTCCTGAGAAAGAACAGCTAGAAATAAGTAAGACAGTTCAGGCCTGTCCCACTCGGCTTCATCCTCCAAACTAAAGAGTGAGGACCAGTAAGAGCAGCCAGGAGCAGCCCTGCCCCAGGCCCTCTGCTTTCTGAAATAAGACCACGACCCTCTGTTGGCCCTGTCTCCCATCACTTTAGTTCTGTGCAAAGAAGTTTTTCCACACATCAGCAAACACAATCAATAATCCATGGGCTGTCTTCATGGCCTCCTGAATAAGAGATAACAGAAGTCCCATTTTAAAAGATCTGGGTACAGGAAGGCCTCTGACACGCAGAATTTCCTTGTCACTAGCCAAGTTTCTTAGCATTGATTTGTAACTCGGGAAAGAATGGCCCCACTTTGATTGGAAAGACTTCTGTGGGTGGGGGCAGGGTATTCCACTGTTGCAGCAGTCAAGGTACACAGCCTCAGGGGTACTCATGAGGATGGCCCTTGCTGATGGTGTCAGGTGCTTACGCAGGAGGAGGACACCTTGTCTGTGTGAGAGGCAGGGCTGGAATCTAGCCAGTGCTGCACCCAGCTATGTGCCTGAGTATGGAGCTCCAAAGGCTAAAGCCATCAGCAATCAGCAGAGACACAGCCAGTACATGGGGGATGATTTTACCCCAAAGTCTAGGCCTGCACTATCCAGGATGATAGTCATATACCATGTGTAAAAAGTACAAAAACAAAGCATTTCCATTTTTGCAAAGATTTCTATTAGACAGTGCTAGCACACTGTCCACAAAAATGGTGAAGTGAGAAAAGCTTTGTTACTTTTCAATTAAAATGGAAGTAGTAGTATTCTCTTGTACAAAATACAGTCTCCACAGAGAGCTCTGTCATTTTGGAGTCAGAATGAAATCTAACTAAATGCATCGAGAACAATGTACACATTAAGACAGTTTTAATAAGCCAATAAATAACTCTTCTTTGTTCGATGTATGTTTCCTAATTTTTAATACTTTAGAATCAAACACATGGAAATGCCAGGCTGTCCTAAGTAATATTCCTTAAAAAGGAATAGGGTTCTAATTACATATTCATCTATTACATTTTCCTTGTAAAATTCCCCTGAGAAATCAATTTTCAAACTTACTTCTAAGTCACCTTAATCTGTACACTAACAGTAAGCCACCCTAATACATATATGTATTGTAGATATTTTAAGGCAAAATAAATTTAATTTCACCAGACAATATTCATCGTGTGTCAAAGTTAATCACACAAAACCAGAAACAAGTGGGAACATACCTTTTAAAATGCAGGAAAATATCACATGATGTAAATTCACAATGGGGGAGTACTGAGGATGAATGTAAAGCAATATCCTTCACATTTCTGAGAGCTGCATAGGTGAGCATTCTCTCATTCCCTCATCAAAGTTGCATGAACTGAAACTCTAAAGCCGTAAATACAGAGAGGATATTTCCCACCAAGGCTAATAGAACAAAGCAATTAAAACTGTTAGTGAAAGAGGAATATGAGGGCCAGGCTCTAGAAAGATGTGTCTACCCGAAGTCTAAAGCCCTAGAGGTGTGATTTCTCTTTAAAATATGGAAGTGTGGGTTACAGGAAGCCTCATTTGCATACCCAGGTCAGGAACCCTGGGAATCCAGACAGGTAGGTCATCATGAGCTCATTTAGAATGGGAATCCCTAAATTATGTGGACTCAGTAAGAAAGTATTTAAACCATAGATTCACTCGCAGAGAAAAAAAGATCGTGGCTGCCCCAAAACCCTAGAGTTGGAAGGCAAGCCAGCACTCTCTAAGGTGGGAGAGAGTAGGTAGGTGCACACCTGCATCTCAAATGCCTGTGCAGATGGAAGCTGCTGAGAGGGAGACCAGAAGGATGGCAGGCAAGTCATCCTGGAGCCTATTCCTGTGGGGAAACGTGATGTCATTTGCTTAACAGAAGGTCGCACACACTGAAAGAGAAAGGTTAATTTAATAACACACAGTCATCTCTGAGGATGCCTTAAAGAGTTTGCCTGTATGAAAGGAAAGCTTCATTCCGTTGGGTAGGGGGGCTGGAGTAAGGTGAACTATTATTTGGGGTGCAGGGACTAAAAAGTAGTAGCAGCAATCACAGAATGGGCAGTCACCTGGAGGCCAACGTCACGCAGTAGGGTCAGGAGTTTCCTTTCTTCTCAGGAGCCCCACCCCACAGAGCTAGAGCATGAAAACGAAACCAGCCCTTATGGACGTGAAAGCAAGAGGCTGGAGACACATATCTTAGTAATCGTCCCCCAAAACTTCTGATGTGTACTTCAGGTTCCTGTGGCTTACAGAAACTAGAATGGACCGGAAACTAGAACTAGGCTAAGCAGTAATAATTCCAAAGTTCCTCAGTTTATTTACAGATTCTTGGACCGTTGTTCCAACAGACATGCAATATTCTCAGACAGTGAGTAGTGCCCAAGCCGTACTCCCTATTTCAAAATAGTTTATCCTGACAATTGAGACTGAGGGGGAAACATCCCACTGATGGCTCCATGAGGACATAATCAAGGCTCTGTCATAACCCCAGAAGACAGCTGCCACAGTTCACCATGCCCACACACAGCTGTAAAATGCTGGCCTTGAAAACCTGTCATCTTCCAAGGGCAGTGACAGTCACCAGGACTGGCGCACACTGACTGGGAGACATTGCCCCCATCCTAGTCCGCAGCTGGCCACACCCCGTTCTGCACTGAAGTGTGCTCCACTCTGCTACTCACTCTGCAGCACCTCAGCTCTGCTCTTCTGCCCTCAGTTCCTGGCCCGCGGAATAAAAGCGCGCTATTAATCCCACCTAAAAAGAAAACAGAGAAACGATGGGCTCCCTTCACACCAACTACTACTTCTTCCTCTCCTTGCCCTGTCCCCCATTCTCTCTCGTTCTTTCCAAGGTCAAGAATATTAAAGGAACAGCCTGTGCTTATTTCGTTAGCACCCATATATAATGCGCATGGCTCCTGCTCTCACCACTCAAAACTTTGAGAGAAGATCACTTTCCTCTAAAGGACATTCCTCTGTCCTTTTTGATTGACCTTTCAGTGGCATTTTACATTGCTCGTCATTGTCTTTTCAAACTTGCCGTACTGGTGACATCACGTTCCCTTGATTCTTATCCAATGTCCTGACTGCTCCTTCTCGGGCACCTTTGCAAGATCTTCTTCCTCTGAGGGTAGGACACGCTGGTGCCCCTCTGTCGCCCGAGTTCTTGACTTAGCCCTTTTCCATTCTACTTCTGCCCACCCTCCCTAGGCCATCTTATCCATTCCAATAGACCCACAGACACTTGCAGGCTGATTTGTAAATGTGCATTCCCATTCCAGAATATTCTCTCACACTCCAATTAACCTGTATTTCATTTCACAACCTCAAATTTAAAAACATGCCAAATTATTATTTTCCCATACTGAGCATGTCATTGAATCCTGTTGACTACACACTCCCCAGTGGATTCAAATCCATTCTCTTTCCTCCAGCCCCCACCGTCACTTGGTTCAGGTCATCTCCCCAGGATAATCGTAGGAGACTCTGTCTCTAATCTCAGACCTGACAAAACTGTGGAAATCCTTTCTATTGTTAAGAATTGGGAGTGCAGGGGCAAAATTCAGATTTCTCTGCACACTCCACAAGACCTCACATGATCTGGTCTCTGCCTCATGCATGAGCAAGTCTTCCACTATTTACCAACCAAACTACTTGGAGTTCTTAGAAGACCCTGTCATTTCGTGCCCTTTCATATTCTCTTCTCACCGAATGGAATGCCCTCTTCCACTGCCTATCCACAAGGTGAGCTCCTCTTCATCTCTGTCTTTCATTCTCACATGTCAGAAATCTCCTTCTTAGTCACCCACACCACCAGCACCACCACCCCCACCAGCACCACCACCACCACCAGCAGTAAGTTCGCTAAGCCCTCCTGTGTGTCATCATCTCTGCACTGTGCACGTAAGAGACAATATTCATCGCACTAAACTTTGTTCTTTTATGAGGCAACTACTGAACTTTGCACTCTGTGAGGACAAAGTCCGCACCATAATTATCTTTTTATCCTAAGGCTCAGTGCGCCTGGCGTATAGACCATCCTCAATAAAGGCATGTTAAATAGCAAAAGGAAAAATTAGCCTAGACATACAGCCACTACAAATTTTAAAAAATGAGCTAAAGAATTGCTTTACCCTGAAGTACAAAGTAATTAAACACAACTCTCTTTCCTAACCAGTGAATCTCCCTTATTCATTCATTCATTCATTCATTCATACAACAAATATTTATTGAGCACCCATGGCACACAAAAGGCTATACTATATGACAAACAAAGTACCAGTAATATAGAGTCTCCCCAGATTTCTCAAACCTCTACAAACCCTGACAATTCAAAAGCCTTCCGGGTAAATCACATACATTGTTCTTAATGGCCATTAGGAAAACAAACACGTACACTTATGCACACAGACACACAAATGGGTGGGGGAGTGACCCTGTTGACGGTAAAGTATTAGAGTTAACTTTCTTCTTTAACACCTCCCTTAACACATTCCATCTTCCTTAACACACTCACCTGCTGCTTAATAAATTCCATTCATTAACAGTTCCAAACCATCCAATTCCATTTTCAGAAGTTACAGTCTCAACACAAAAATATCCCCAAATGATTTGGCTTTCTCCAAATCATATCTCCACACAGGTACACAAGCAAACCAACTTGAATAATAAATTCACAGTGATAAAAGGTGAGAGATAGATCTTTACATCGCATAAACAAACAGTTTCCATGAAAAAGAAAAAAACCTTAAGAGACCTAAAAGAAAACATAATAGAACATTTACATTATCCTAGAGTGAAGGGGGGCTATTTTAGCATAAGGCCAAAGCAAAAACCAAAAAAGAAAAGATTCATAAAGGTGACTACCTAAATATACAAGATCAGACAATTAATTTTGTGAACTCACCCTAGAAAAAGCACTACATACCTCATTGCTGAATATCCCTACGGTCACCTTCGAAGTGTTCCCCTTGGGAAGCTGTGCACTGACACCAGTGCCTAGTCCACCCTTCAAAGTAATTTTGGAACTCTTTTCCTGGAATGGCCATCAGAGCATAACCTTTCCAAGGTTACAACACCTTACCAAGTAGTTTGTACAGTGCTGCCAACATAAGCTCACGGTGGCAAGTTCGCAAACTTGTTAGATCTGGTACGATGACAGCTCTGATGGCCATTCCAGAAAAAACAGTTCTAAAATTGCTTTGAAGGGTGGACTAGGCCCTGGTGTCTGTACATAGCTTCCCAAGGGAAGTACTCCAAAAGTGACCCTAGTGATATTCAGCAATGAGGTATGTGGCACTTTTTCTAGGATGAGTTTGCGAAATTACTTCTCCAACTTCATATACATACTATACACACACACACACACACACACACACACACACACATCATATATATGTTATATAAAGAAAATACACACTGGAAAAATGTTTTACATCACAAGAAAAGCCATTGATACCTTAAGTTTTAAAAAGAAAATTTTATATATATATATATGTGTGTGTGTGTGTGTGTGTGTGTGTGTGTATATAAAATACACAGTTTAAATAAAAATTAACCTACAAATGAGCATCCTAATAGAAAAATGATGAACAAATATAATTGGAAAATTTATAAGAGATACAAATGGTCAACAAGCACAAGAGAAAGTTGTTCTTAACCTCATGAGCAAAGAAATTTGAATTTTAAAAAGTGCCATTTTCCCCAATATATTAAGGCTTTGTTTACATTTATAATACTTGGTGTTAATGAAGCATGGCACTTTCACATATTGCAACCAAGGGTTTCAGTATGAAGCAATTATTCTTACCCTTCAGGATGGCTCTAGCAATATCTGTCAAAAACCAAACAAGCGTACCCTTTGACCTAGCAATTTTGCTTAAAGATATTTATCCTGAGGAAATAATCAGCTAAGATATCTATATAAAGACATCCTTGTAAGAGAGAAATTGAAAGCAACCTTAAGGTTCCAAGTAAATAAAAATTTACTCAAAGAATAAAATATGCCCCACTATTAAAAAGTTATACTGTAGACTTTCTTTCCAGGAATACTGAGGACAAAGTACCCTAAAACCCTCCCAATACAATAGCCAAAACTTCTGGGTGTGTATAAACATGCAGTCACACACGCACACCAGCCCCCAACCTTTGTCAATGCTCCTGAGAAGCCAAAATCGAGGTAAAAGAACACTGAACCTCGTGACCGGTTATATCCCAACTCCAGGTATCTTCTAGTTGTTTGTTTGTTTGTTTGTTTGTTTTTTACTTTTACAGGCAGAAATCAAGTGGATAGTGAGGCACATCAAAGCCCTCTGCAGAAATCTGAAACAGCCAACCCTCAACAGGTAAAGTGGGGGGAAAAATACTGACCCATTTCCCATAGGGAGAAGGGAAAGAAATGTGTCAAACTTGGACCTAGATAGGAAAGGGTCTCCACTGAGAACTTGTATCCAGACAACTGCCCTTAATAAATCGGGGGCCTAAATTCATATAATTGGTGTGACCACCAATAAATCTCAAGCTGAGTATTTAAACTGATGTGGACCTGATTTGATAGTGCCTTTAAGGTATCCAGTAGAAGCAAACACAAGTTCTTTCTGAACTGATTCACCTTAAGAATTTCCAGCAAAAAAAAAGTTCCTAGAAACATGAGCTCACATTAAAAATAAATATATCACAAAACACACGAGGAAGCAAGCCAACACATACAAGAGTCAACAAAAACAAGAAATGGCACCATCAGACTGACAAAGTCTACAAGTGATGGAATTATCAGATAGAGACCATAAAATGAAAATGCTTAATATGTTTAAAAATACAAGAGGATATATGAAAAGGATACTGTATTAAAAATGACCACACAACTTTGCAAAAAGATTCAAACAGAGTCTCTAGACAAGAAAACAGTATTTCGAATGAGAAACTCAAAGGGCAAGTCAAATCACTAGGTGCAACTGGTGAGAAAACTAGTGAACAGGACTATTACTACCGAGAAATTACCCAGAATGGGGGGGACAGAAGCACAGAGATGAAAATCAATCTGAAAGTGAGGCTCAGAGGCAGGAGGGGCAGCGAAAGCTCCTCAGAGGCATCTCCAAGGGCCACCCAGAACCAGAGAACAGGAAGACCAGGAGGCAAAAGCTATTCAAAGACATAATAGACAGAAATGCCCCAGCATCTCTGGTAGACGTCCTCAGACTCAGGAAGCAGCAAGATCAATAAAAAGAAATCCAGACCAAAACAAATTGAATAGAATGTGTATTGACACAGAAATGTTTGATACATTCCTAAGGTGAAAAAAACCTAAACACAAAGCAGTATATTCTCCAGGATCATTTTTATTTTCTTAAAAATGTGGTTTCATGGACATGGGTGCATACTTGAAAGCACCGGTTTTAAAAATTAGCTTATTTTTAATTGGAAAATTTTCTATCAGTTTTTTTTATTTATGCTTTTTATCTTTTCCAGGGATTCTGAATCATATATTATCACTTTTATAATAAGAAAAGTTACTAAAAATTAAAAGAAAATAATACTGACCATATCTATGTATTTGAGTATATGAAGAGGCTATATGAAAAATGTTAATAACTAATATTTCTAGTTTATAAGAGTTTGGATGATTTTTACCTATAGATTCTAATCAATGATCAAATGATAAGTAGAAATACAGAGCAAAAAAAAAAAAGAGTTGATATTTAAAAGTACTACTAGTGCTTTTATTATAGAAGCTAAGTTACCACATGATTTATAATTTTTACAGCTCAAAAATTTTCCTTGCTTACTTTATTGTTTATATTATTTACACTTGACACCTTTCATGTGTTATTTCACAATTAAGAAAAAAATTTTAACACATGTATATAGATACATAGGTGGGTCAGCTGGCCTCAGAATTCTGGATAAAACATTGTACAAGAAAATCCCATTTGGGGGAGTTCCCTGGTGGTGTCGTGGCTTAAGGCTTCCGCACTGGCACTGTCAACGCTGCGGCCTGGGTTCGCTTTCCAGCCAGGGAGCTACCCACATACACCCCCACCCCCGCAAATTTAAAAAAAAAATCCCATTTTTAAATAATCCAAATTTAAATCAAAAGTGTAGCATGTCCATGTATTAATACATAACTTTCAGAGACTTCCAACATTACAGGAAAGTGTTGCCTTTGCATGTTACAACTTTAAAGCACAGAACAAAGATATGTGCAGACCTCATAATGAAACTGCAGTGGAATAACGGACAGAAATAGGGCAAGAATGGTACCAGTGGCTATCCCCAGTGTTGCCATTTCCTGCTTGCATTGATATCTGGGGAGGGAGGGAACAAGGGGGCCAGTCAGGTCTCCTCAATGTTGACACACATCTGGCCTCAATTTTGAGTCTTGGGAACCAGAGCACTGGAAGCAAGAGAACCAGGAAAATAAGACAGGGTCTAAAACCACCTATCTTAAAACACATTTAAATTTACAATTATTGGCAGTTAGAGGGGGAAAGTCAACATTTACTATGGGCTTTTAACATATGGGAAAAAGACCAAAGTAACCAAGGAAAAGGGAGCAAAGCTAATAATGCTTGGCCGCTGCCACTTCTCTTTAATGACATCAAAATCCTCATCAGATATGTGATGTATGTGTTTGTGTACAATATCCTTGAACTAGAAACCCACAGATTTTAATCTCTAATTTATTCAGGAATAAAAATTCAGACCGCAGGCAACATGCTTTCATGTGACTTTAAATACATATTATTAGCTAATGATAGGAAAACCTCACATTGCCCAGTTGAGTTCACATGAAATATCATGACTCTCCCTCTCTTTCTATAAGCAGACCTCTGAAGATAGATTCCCTAGCCAAAGAACAGGAATATAAAATATCAGGAGAAAACTTTTCATTTATTCTATCCAGCTTCCTCTGATCTTTAAAGGAGCGATTTCTCAGTGCTTTCCAAATTCACAGCAGACCTGATGTATAAACATAAAATCATCAAAGACAGTTCAAGAGAGCACTTCACTCCTAGAAACATTATAAGCTAAAACTAAGAGCTTCTACACCTGCAAATAATAAACTTCAAAGGCAACCCAAAACTAGCCTGGCATTTACTGTGTGTGTACATAAGTGTGTGTGTGTGTGTGTGTGTGTGTGTGTGCACGTGCACACACACATGCTTGTACATGTATGTATAAAGTGAATCAACCCACTATAGTTTACCTAGTCTTATTTTAACCTTGGATTCTTATACAGTGCCCTAAAACTTTTAAGGGTTCTGTTCATAAAATTCATAGCATCTCACAATTGAAGGGAAACTTCTGAGGTCATCTAGCTCCACCTCGTATCCAACGCTTTAATCTCTTCTACATTCTTCAGTGTCGGCTGGAACACTTCCAATGACAGGAAGTCATTCTACCTTCCAACGCCAGCTGCGAAGTCCTTGGGCAGGTTGTTCACCAGGATTTCTCTCTTAAATGTAGTTCAAATCATCCTGACTAAAAAGCCCTTCTGCGGGACCCAGCTGTTCTACTGCAACCAAGTCTCCTTCAAAGACTTTGAGGTTTATCAGGCAGGTAAAGATAAAAATCAGGTCACCCGTTTCTTTCTTTTCTCTTTCTCAAAATTCCTTTTTCAGAGATCCTTTACAACCGCTATCTACTCTCCACTGAGACCACTACTTTTCTTAAATGATGACCCCTAAAACATAATGCAGTACCCTTGCTGGGTGGTTCTCACCAACCCAGACTACTGTGAAAACATCTCGCTTGTTCTCATGTTAATGGTCAGATGTTTAGAGAACACACTATAATGAAATTAGGTCTATAGTTTGCTATAACAACCTTTTCAAATGCATCCAGCTTTGGAAAACACTATTACTATGAAACTCAGAATTATAAAAATTAAAATCCCCCAAAAGATTTCCTTCGTTTTCACAAAGAAAATGTGGTCCACCAGTAGAGTCTGTTAATAATGCAGAATCTGGGATCCTTCCCCAATTAGCTGAACCAGAATCTCTGGGAGAGGGCCCAGGATTTGGCATTTAAAAAATACTAGCTAATGAAAACTAAAAGGTGAGAACCAATTCCCTATTCCATAATGTCCAAGTGTTACCACATGCAAAGGCATTCGTATTCGTATTTGTTCTCATTCTCATTCATATTCATATTCTCTCTCTCTCTCTCTCTCTCACACACACACACACACACACACACACACACATACCCCTACCTGGCAGCCCACAAAAGCAGAAGTGAAAAGACCAGTACAATTTGGCTTTGTTTCCCTTGATGGTTAACCTGGGACAAGAACTAGGGACTGGTAATCCCCTCCTTCTGGTTCCAGTCCATTCTTATCCCTAAAGACAAGAATGTAGTAGGAGAGTAGGGACAAGCACGGACGATCAAGACAGGGCTGAATTTAGGGAAATGAGTAGCCTACAACAATTATTCACTCACACTTGATCCTGAGAGTTAAGTGGTAAAAAGCTGATAACCTGTCGACTTGGAGGAACCCACCAAGAGAGAGGAGCGGCCAAGGAAGGCAGAGGAGGAGAGAAAGAGGAAAAGCCCAAGCAAGAGAGAAGGGGAATTCCTGTCACTGTACAGGACACGCCTGTTGGAGTCGTCTGCAGCTTTGTGAAAGCTCTGGAGTTCCACTCTTATAATTGTAATTTTGGGGTTTTCAGGCATTAATACTAATTTTTAGAAAAATGTTCCTCCCCAAATAAGCAAACTCAGAATCAAAGTAGTTGGTGTCTGCATTTGTTGCAACCAGAACAACAAAACTTCAAGAGTCATATGTTCTGGGATGAGGATCAAGTTTAGTTCCTCAAATATCAAGACCAAGTCCTAAGACGGAGCACAAAACATGCCCATATGATTCTTTCTGTTGTTTTGGGTCCTAGTTTTAAAAACTACACTTCATTCTAGTTCCAAATACAGATGCAAAGTGCAGACAAAACATCCTACCACAAACTAAATCTGAAAATGCCCAGGACCAACAAATCCACAATACAGAGGCTAAACTCCAAACCCAAAATGGTAAATGGATGAGCATAATAACGATGTCCCTTACTTAGTGGTAAAAGATGACTCCAATTAATGTTACCTTAAAAAGGACTTCAGTAACTCCTCTCCTGCCTGTCACTTTGGCCCAGTATAGGTCTCAGAAGCCAGCTGTTTGGGGGACAGATGAGTGATGTACAGAAAAGCATTTTCTGACCAATGTACTACTTTCACTCAGTGTGAACTCTATGAAACATACATTAATGGATTCCAAAGGCATTTAAAGAGGTCATAATCTGTCAAACATTTACAATTACAAGGAGATCAATAAAAATTTAACTGCTAAATGGTTACTTTCCAGATTGCTCTATTCTGATTCCAAAACAACAAAAAGATAGCAATGACTAAAAAAAAAAAAAAAAAAGGCATTTTGTTAAATCATAAAACCACATTACCCTCCATTCTCGCCTCAAACAACTGAGTCATCAAGCAAGTCATTATCAAGGGCAATTTCAACATATCCGAAGGTCTGACCTCTCTGTTTAGTCCCTCGTTACCCAGAGTTGCCCCGTGACACTTCGAAATCCCCTTTCTAACTGGAAGTGAATATCCGTACAGATGTTCACACTCACATACACTGTATCTGTCAAATCTAGCTTCCTGCTGCCTCCATTTCCCCTGTTCATCAGCCCAGTCCAGACTCAGTTCTCATAATGTCCAGCCTAAACGTCATGGGCTTCGTCATGGGCTTCCCCATGGGCTCCCCTCACCCCAGCCTGCTACCTCCCGCACTCCTTTCTGCCCTTTACACCCCATTCTGATTCAAAGCCAAACTTCCCATTCTGCTTCCATTCACAGCCTCCAGAGGCCCCATGGAGAAAACTTAAGGACAATATAAGGATGTCACCATGAATCAATGTATTCTAATCTCAGCAGAGTATACCACAGGAGCCATTAATGCTGCCCTTTCTCTCTACTCTCTTCCCCCTCTCAGAGTTTCTCTTCTAAGCCTTCAATCTCCTCATTGTTCCATAACTTTCCCATCAGTCATGGAGAAATCAGGACTTTAAAAGCCTCTTTAAATTCTGCCCTTTCCCCCTTCTTCTCCCCTGTCTCACATAGCTTGAATGATCTGGGCTATTCTTTCACATTATCCTCTCTGGCTCACATACCACACTCACCCTAGACCACTTCTCTCAAACCTGGGTGCACATTAGAATCCCCAGACGGCTGCCCTGGTGTCTCTCCCAATGACTGGGTCAGTTGGTCTGAAGTGGGGCCCCTGCATGTGGTTTATTTTAAAAGCTACCCAGATGATTCTTAAAATAAGCCAAGTTGGGGTACCTCTGGCCAAGACACCTTTATCCACTTCCATGGTTTTAACTACTAAATCTGGAGCTCTTTTCTGAGCAGCATTCTTACATATCTAAATGCATTCTAGAACCACTAGCGACCCCCTGCATATTCATAAGCATCTCAGAGTCAACAAGTGCCAAACTAGTTTCCTTATTCTTCCTGTTACAGGCTGGACTGTGTCCCCCAAAGATTCATATGTTGAGTTTTAGAAGTCCTAACCACTAGTACCTCAAAAACTTTTGTGGACATAGTCTTTAAAGAGGTAATTAAGTAAAATGAGGTCATTAGTGTGGGCTCTAATTCAATATGACTAGTGTCCTTATAAGGAGTGGAAATTTGGAGACAGACGTGCACACACACTGAGGAAAGATCACGTGAAGACACAGGGAGATGACCATCTAACAAGCCAAGAAAAGAGGCTTCAGAAGAAACCAACACTGATGACACCTTGATCTTGGCCTTCTAACCTCCACAACTATGAGAAAAATTTCCCTTGTCTAAACCACGTAATTGGTGGTACTTTGTTGTGGCAGACCTAGCAAAGTCATACACCTCCCAAGCCCTCCTACTCCCTCCTAGGTCTCCATCTTAGTCAATGGAATCACCATCCATTCACCATTACTGCTCCCTGTCCCTCACCCACCGTATCTACTCAATTATACTAAGTTGTGTCCATTCTTCCTCCTAAATACCTTTCTCATCTGCCTCCTTCCCTCCAAACCCACTCTCCCTGCCTTAATTCAGGTCCTAATGATCTCCCCTTGCATATTCCAGCCCCGAGTTCCTTTCACTTCCACCATCTCGCCTGGCTGTGTGAAGAACTTCCTGAAACAGCCATGCTAACGCTCTGCTTTAAACCCTTCCGGCATTCCCCAGTCCAGCCTCCTCAAGCACAGCAGACTGAGTCCTCCCGCTACTTCTCACTTCAGCTATAACCTACCTTGCTCATTAAGAGGCAGCACTTTAAATCTACTCAGAATTCCCCTAACACGTAATGCTGGTCCACACAATTGTCTTCACAGGCCTCTTCCTAAAGTACCTACCCTTGTCCGAATGCGGTGCCTGGTGAAAGCCTACTTCATCCTTTCAGTCCTGGCCTCAATGAAAGCTTTTACAACCCTCCTCCCTAACCAGGTTAATCACTACCTGTAACGTATACTACTTCCCATTATACTGGGACCATAATTTGTCAGGTGTCACAAACACAAATACCCATAGGGACCAACTAAGTAGCAAAAATAAATAAAGTACCTAGTGAAAACAGATCTTAAATTTGCATGACAAAGAAATTGTGCTTGCACATCATACCTACCTGGCTATGTCACCTTTTAAAACTGTGTATTGAGCAAATAAAATGTATTTGGGGCCAAATTCATTTAGCACACAGACTGCCAGTTTTGCAAACTCTGGCCAAAGGCATAAAACATCAGAGCCTTCATTTTTCTTTCTTCAACTCCTTCAAGTGAAAAGACTACAGAAAATGTGGGTTTTCCCATAGCCCATCCATTCCCAAGCGATGGTATGCGTACCCCCCCACCAGGGTACGTGCTGGTCCCTTCAGAGGTACGTGAAAAATAATCAGTAATGGCAAAAAAACAAGTAAAGTTTAAAAATGCAAAACATTAGTTATGGGACAATAATGTTAAGTTTGAACTACTGTTAATGGAGACACTTCAAAATTAGATCACATTAACAAGTGGTGATGGGTGGGGGCGTGGCTATGAAACCCTTCCCCTAAACCACACTGCCATCAATCATCACACAGTTCTCCAACAATCCATTTGCAACATTTCTAGAACTTTCCCCAACACATAAATACATCCATAGCCAGATAGTTTGATCAATTTAGTTATTGAATGAGTATAAGTAAGTGAGTCATCTTTAATTGTGATTCTTCTCAAGTAGTTTTTTATTTCATGTTTAAATACTTGATCATCATTATCAATATTTAACTGTGCGATGGAGATTGTAAAATTAAATCTGTGCTTTGTCCTTTTAGTGTAGCAATTTTCCTTTCCTAACTTATACCTCATTTCCATTATTTTACATCAAGATAGGCACTGAACAAGCGTCTGTATTTAAAAACAGCTGTTTTAAAAACAAGGGGTACAATTTACAGAAATGGGTTTAAAAGGGGTACACAAGTGGGAAAAGGTTGGGAACAACTGATCCAGAGTAAAGTTGAAAATCATTAGCATAGAGTCATTGAATAATACAATGGGCAGAATGATTTGTGCAAATTTATTCCAAGTTCTCTATTTTAGGACAAAGACCTAAAGGCCTGGACAGGTTGGGGACTGTCAGTGACCCCTTGGACAGCAATGGGAAAACTGGCACTTGAAGCATGGCCTCATTAGTCTCAAACTAATTAAGTCATGGTCTCAGGAGTCTCAAACATTAGTCTCATGTCTCATTTTGTCTCAAACTTACTTTATGACTTTCCAATTTAAAATAATTTTTTAAAACTTCATATAGTTTTAAAACAGTGGGGGATGGGAATGAATCCTAAAATCCTACCATGGCAAAATAAGTAAATAGAAAGTAAAACTCCTCATGGCAATAATTTCAAACACCATTATTTCTAAAAACCCCCTAGGAAGCTATGAAATACCCAATCATCTGGCTTTCCCTTACCAAAACTTAACTTCCGCATTCTACTGTTTTACAAATGATGCATAATTACTAAATGGTAACTCCACTGTATAAGAATATTTTTTAATCCGACCAAAACTACTTCTACCTATCCATGCAGAGCTTTGTACACTTCCTAATGCAGAGCAAGCCTTCAATAAATGCTAGCTATTGTCATTTAGCAATACACAAAACTGCTTCATAAGAAACTGCTTTGACACATACCTCTAGTTACCTCCCCAAAGTATGCTTTCTACTCCTATTTGACTTTTGTTGAGTGAAAAATTTTAAAAGCCACACACGGGAAGGTCCAGTAAGTATCACACAAAAAAATGCCAAATCATCAAACAAAAAGCCGGCCTTCCATCCGTCATTCACTTCACGACTCCACTTCTTTCCCATTACTCAGTTCTTTCAGAGTTCCACAATCTCACCCCGTCACTTCACAGCGCTAACCCCTCCTCATTCTGCAGACCTAATCAAATGTCACCTCCCTAGCAAAATCCTGAATCACCCCAAAGTCAGATGGGGTCCCCCATTTAATCTCTTTTAAAACTCCCTGTTTTTGCCCTGGAGCATTTATCACATTTTGTACATATGTACTTCTGTGATCATCTGGTCAATATCCTCCTTCTCAGGAGACTCCATGCTTCATGTCTCCAGTGACAACGACTGCTGTATTCACTGCTCTATTTCCAGCTTCTAGCACAGGAACTGGTACTGGACATAATAAATACATGTTGACTAATGAATGACCCTAATTCTATATAGAACAGCAACAGACTAGATCAGTGTTTTTCAAACTGCAGTTTATGACCAGATCAGTGTGTTCAAAACTTCTGAGTTATGGCCAATACTTTTTTAATGAAAATGTATAATAGTAGAAAAAAATGAGGGGGAAAAAAATCAGAGTTTACTGTATATAGTAAATGGCATGAAACTAGTTTTATACAACTCTTCCAACTTCCCATCAAAATGCTAAAGAAGGTGAACAAAACAGCAGAAAAATAGTACTAGACAGAGTGGGGTGGGAGGAGCCAAAATTAAGGCATTATTTCCACTAACTACACTCTGTTAAGGATGAGTAAGAAGCACATTCTTGGAGCACATGAATCCAAAAGATGCACATGGCCAACCTTTTGAACTTTAACAAGACATGTACTCTAATAAATGTATGAAAAATCCTGAGGCGAACTCAGAAATGCAGATCAACTGACCAGATACATATGAGGTCACTCCCGAGCTACATGGGAGGCACCTGCTACACCAGCCAAGCAAGGGGCCTAAATGGCCCCAACTGCTAATGAAGGCCCAACCTGATTACTGGCACATATAAAACAATGTTGCAGATTTCATACAAAATGGAATACAAAGTCTGAAGTCTATACTCAAAATTTATGAGGTGAAATATATAAAAACTTTCTATGTATGTGTGCGAAATGAAAATTGGGAAGGGGTAAGAAGGCAAGAAAAATAAAGGCATATTAGATTTGTTGTGCAAAGTTTTTAGTTCTCTGGCTTTACAAACCGGAAAAACATAGGTTTATGAGTATATTTGGAAACATTAAGGCAATCACTAGTGAAACTGAAAACTGGACTTACCCATTTCAAAACATTTTGGATGTATGAAATGAACAATACACAGACAAAGACAAAAAATAAAAGCCCAGGAAGAGTATTAGACTGAACCCTACAAAAATATCAGTTTTATAGGTCAAGAGTAGACAAATATTACAATTTCACATGAGTCAACCTATCAACAATGGTAAAAATGGACTCTAACACAGTGTGCCAGGCATCTTTAAAGCATTAATTGAAGACGTGTGTATGTGTGTTGTTTTTGTTTGTTTGTTTGTTTACAAATAGAGAACTGCAGGCTTAGAGACATTATGGAATTTATCTAAGGCCATGTAGCTAATAATGTTGAAAAAGCAGCCAGTGCGCTTTTTTACATTATCAAAGAGAAAAGTTAAGGGTAAGAATTAGGACCAAGCATGTTGGTTATAACAATAAATGTAAAAGTAGTAAGTTTTCCTCTAAGAAGTAGGTTAAAAGAAAATAAATTAAATGTTGTTCACGGGCAAAAGAAACATACATAAATAAAATAACACCCAAAGTTTAAAATCAGAAGGATGAGTGAAGGCATTTCAGATAAAGACCAAAAAAAAGACGGGCAAAAAAAAGATCAGGAGAAAAGCAGAGTACAGTCCCCAAGGGAGAGAAGTTTATTTTATATTAAAAAAACACATCGTAAAGGCCTAACAGGAACCTTTATATATTTACTATTCCATTAACATATAGATATTGCTATAAAGAAATTGCCAAAAGCCCCTTTGTAGACAGAGACTAAGGATCATTATCAGTCTGTGACAGCTGAAGTACACAATGAGGGCATGGAGGATATGAGTAAGATGGCGATAGTGGCTGAATTAATAAACGTGTCTGTACTCGTCACCTAGAGAAAAAAATCATGCTCTTTTCAAGCATCAGGGGACAGAAACCTTTAATCAACAAGAAAAAGAAATTGTACAAACCTCACTTAGTTACCATCATAAATAAAACCAATAACGTATGCAAAAGTTTACATGTATACACCAAGGCAATATTCAGCCAAGTCATATTGAACCACTAGGATTCCCAAGGAAGTCAGATATTAACAAGAATGTTTACTTTCCCTGCACTGTTTTCAATTTTTACAACGATCTGAATGAGCACAAAACAGATTTAAGCCAGTTCCTTTTTTATTAATGTCTACTTTCAGATGAAAAATTCCTCATTACTCAATAATGACTAACTGACTCAAAATTGAAAATAAAAATGCTGCTGATTATTTTAAAGTTATTGAAAAATGAAGTACTATGCATCACAAGTCATACAAAGTTGATCCATTTCTACCCTCCTGTAATTTCATCATTTAAAACAAATGACCTAAATTCAACTCAAGAAGTGAGAATGAGACTTCTGTTTGTTGATTTATTTTCAATCAGATCAGCATTTCTTTTCCTTTATCAACATTTCCTTCCTCTTCCATTCTCTCCTCCCAATTTCACTTAACTAATTATCTTTCAAATCTCAGTATAAATGCTACTTTCTCAGAAACTTCCCTCACCCCTCCCAGACGAAGTGAGTCTCCCCATTATACTCTTCCAGGACACCCTATTTGTCTCCCTAACTCTAGTCACAGTTGGAGTTACTTGTTCAGAGGTTACCTCCTTCACTAGACCATAAATCTCATGCATTCAAGACTACATCTTATTGACTATTATATGCTCCGTAGACAGTAAACATAAATTTTTTATTCAAAAAAAAAAAAAAACAAAACAAAACAAAAAAAAACTCAGTTCAAACAAAATTTTTATTCAAAAAAAAAAAAACAAAAACAAAAACCTGAGTTCTACTATGTGCAAAGTATTATACCAAGCATTTGGAAAACAGCAGTAAATAAAACAGGAATTTTTAAAAGTTAAAACTTTCCCTCATCTAAGAAGAGATTAAAAGCAGACAAATATGATGGAGAAGAAAATATCAAATCAGATAAACGGTAAGTGTCATACAATTTTAAATGTACTGAATACAGAAGGCCTCACTACAAGGTGACGTTTGAGTTCAGACATGAAAACAATGAGAACAAGCATATGGATGCTTGGAAACAGAACATTCCAGGCAGAGGGGAGTCGATGGCAAAGGCCTAGGAACCACAGTCTACTGTGTAAGTAAGTTCATGGAGATTATTCAGAATAAGGATAGGACTCTGGGAACATCAGGACCAAAGATGGACAGAGAAGCACAAACCCTTAACGGAGACAGAAAAGAAGCAGAGAAGGGGATGATTAATATGATACATACTAAATATTGTGACTCTTAAGCAGTCATTGGAAATTAAAAAGAAATAGATCTTAATGGCATGGGTACTATGACACAAAGCAGAATGCCATTAATATTAAATCGTCAGCAAAATCAAATGTTTTAAAAACCATAAGAAATTATCCCCAAATCGAATAAGGAAGTATTCTTAAGTGGTGGAACTCTGAATGAATTTCCTGTACTTTCCAAATTCTAAAATGAGCACAAACTGCTTTTACTATCAAATGGAAATGAGCATTATTTTAAATAACCAAAATGGCCTAGAAGGACAAAACACTAAGAATAGGTAGATTTATCTCTGTTTTACCTTACATGCAAGAAGGCGTGCCAATATAATGATCTGAAATGGAAATACATTTTTAATTGGAAAAGGTATTTTTTAACCAGGTGAAAACAAAGTTATATAGTACATCCAACTTTTACCTTAAGCAGGCAAATAAAGCTTACATAAATTTACTTGACCAGATTTTATACACCCCCATAACAAACCTGTTGGAGTTTCTCAAAGTCTAGGCTTTAGGCTATGGGGGTTTCCAAAGCTTTTCTGAGAAGTCTTTCAGATTGTCTTTTATAGCAGTAATGACAGTAATAGGACACCCACTGCTGTTCATCCCACAGTAAATTAAAACTACATTTGTAATTCCTCTCAGCCCCCTAATCACCACCAGTCTTGCAAATATTTCCAGAATTTTTTTTTTCCTTTACTGGAATGAACTGTTTCATGGACTTTTATTCACTTCAAAGAAACATCAAGCTGAAACATCCATCTCCTTATCATCCCAGAACTACCACATCAGGCTAAGCCAGAGCAGGTGCTCAATGAATGTTTGATAACCTATAAAACTATTTTAATCACTGACTAGAAAGAAAAACAATGTGAATCAAAAGGTGTCTTCTTGTCTTTGTTAATCTACCAAATTTCTCAATAGCAAGAATCATTTCCCAATGTCTATGTATATCAAATCATCACATTGTACATTTTAAATCTTACAATTGGATTTGTAAAGTATACATCACAAACCTGGTGGGGCAGAAGTAACAGGAACACATTTTCAAAAAACTGAGTATATATATCACTCTTCTTACACTCAAAATTCTCTCCAGCCAATCACATAAATTTTACTAGCACAGCCATGCCCCACCCACATTGAGACTTCGATCAATGACAGATAGTGTATACGGTGGTGGTCCCATAAAGATTATAATGAAGCTGAAAAATTCCTGTCTCCTAGTGACACTGTGGCTGACATAACATCCTAGCACAATACATTATGTGTTTGTGGTGATACTGGTGTAAACAGTCCCACTGCATCGCCATTGTATGAACATAGAGCACATACAATGAGGTACAGTACGTCGTACTTGATGATGATAATAAATGACATTGTTACAAGTTGATGTATTTAATACACTATACCTTTTATTATTAAGGTGTACGTTTTCTGCTTATAAAAGAGAAAATGTGCTGTCAAACAGCATCTGCTGTGTTAACACTGGCAGCAGCCTCATACATCTCATGTTTTCCCATGTCTCTTGATTGCACAATGTTCTCTGGTGCTTGATTTAATCTCATGCTGTTTTAAAAGTTTAGTATAGCCTAAGTGTACATTGTTTATCAAGTCTACAGTAGTGTACAGTGATGTCCTTCACATTCACTCCCCACTGACTCACCCAGAGCAACTTCCAGTCCCCCAAGCTCCACTCGTGCATGGGAAGTGCCCTGCACAAGTATACCAGTTTTTATCCTCTACACCCTATATTTTTTACTGTACCTTTTCTATGTTTAGACATGTTTAGATGCACAAATGCCATTGTATTACAATTTCCTTCAGTATTCAGTGCAGTAACATGCTGTACAGGTTTCTGTCCTAGGAGCAATAGGCTATTACACCACATGGCCTAGGTCTGTAGCAGGCTATACCAGCTAGGTTTGTGTACGAAGCATACTCTATGATGTTCGCACAGTAATAAAATCACCTAAGCACGCATTTCTCAGAACATATCGCCATCGTTAAGGGGTCCGTGACTGTGTTTACTTTGACATATGACAATTGATCCTGAGTACTCCCAAACTCTGACTTCTCAGCTAAGCTTAAAATTCAGATTTCCAGCTACCAGCTGAAAATCTCTGCCTACATGCCTTGCTGAACAATCCTCACACTCTCATGTCACTTCTCTCTGTTAATGGCACCAACATGCCCTTTTCTTTTTGTCCCCAACAGCTTCCAACACCTGTTGACCCTTCAAAATTGACAGAAATGACCAAAGTGACATACCCCCACACTGCCACAAACCGTAGCTGCTCACGCACAGGCAGTGCCTGGGCCTTCTGTATATTATTGCTCTTCCAGGTGGAGTGAGCTTCTAGGCCAACTGGTCCATTGAAGATAGAATCCTACCACAAATCTTTCCTCCACCCCAAAGCACAGTTACTCCATCCATCCTCAGATATTCAGATGACACACGTTTGTTTAAACCTCGGTTTATGATACTGATCACTGTCTGCCAGATCTCAGGCATTTGTATCTATGGTTCTCTGTGTTTATGAACTATGTGAGCACAGAAGTCATACTTTCTTGGTGGTTGTTTTGTTTTGTTTTGTTTTTTTTAATTTTAATATCCTTAGCCAAACATATGGACATAACCACAGAAGTACTCAAGGATTTCAGCTGCATCAAGCTGAACCGGCAGGGTCTCATCCTAGTGAATTTGGAAGTCAGTCATCCCAGACTTTGAACCTTTAGGTCTCCGTGTCTACTCAGAACCTAAGGAAAGCTCTGTGGAACTACAGTGCATGCTGGGTACAGAATGAATGCCTCATTTTCTTGACATGACAATAATCCCTCTCCCAATAAATTGTAATCCAAAATGACAAAGCAGCCCCTCAATAAAAGGCAATTCTGTTCCCTATCCTCTGATTACCGGCTCCTAAAGGGGTCCTTGTTTAATACGCCCACAATGAAACCTGCCTACAATGTGTAACTCCACCTATCTTCTCTTCTCCAGAAGTGGTTGATAGGCCTTCCACGAATGCCTTCTTCTCCACCTAACAAAAGGTTTGCAGATGCCAAATACGTACTCCAAAATGCCCCTCCTCCCCTCGCCCAAGATCCAGATGGAGCAGAGTCTTTGTGGAAATAATATTCTCTGCAATGATATTTGTTGTCCTGATGGTCACACAGCTGGAAATAGTTTTCTTGTTCCTTCTTCCTAACAGCCAGACATTCATATCTCTCTGACAAGAACTCTTAACTGCGTAGTATCACGCTGCACCAGACTTGGAACTCTGACCCATGGTGGCAGCCTCAGTAACAGCCTCTCTAAACCAAAGAGAATAGAGGCAGAAGGGAGTGTGTGCACATGCACATACACACATACAAACATATACATACACACACACACACACACACACACACACAAACATATATGAGGTCTGACTATTAAGTTATAAATTCATCCTAGAAAAAGTACTACATACCTCACTGCTAAGTATCACTATGGTCACCTTCGAAGTACTCCCCTTGGGAAGCTATGCACCGAAGCCAGTGCCTAGTCCACCCTTCAAAGCAGTTTTGGAACTCTTTTTCTGGGATGGCCAGTAGAGCTGTCATCATAATCGTGCCAAGGTTATGACACCTTACCAAGTTGTTTGTACAGTGCTGCCAACATCAAGTGCATGGTGGCCAGTTCGTGAACTTAACTGTCAGATTTTGGATACAACACTACCTCTGACGGCCATTCCAGAAAAAGAGTTTCAAAGGGTGGACTAGGCACTGGCATCGGTGTGCATGGCTTCCCAAGGGGAGTACTTCGAAGGTGACTGTAGTGATATTTAGCAATGAGGTAGGTAACACAATTTCTAGGATGAGTTTGAGAAGTTAATTGTCTGACCTCATATGGGCACATATAAACAGAGGCACACACACACATATCCACACATGTATCAATACATATAAACACAACATTTTTGTACATTTCTATAAGCAAAGAGAGAAGTATAAAAGGCTAGGTAACAAATTGATGACCAAGGGGTTACATCAGATGGGTAAGGTTGAAATGGCAGAGGAAGATTATTACATTTAATTTACACACATCTTTATTTTTGAATCATTACAAAACCATGCACTTTCATTAATGAATGCAGCTATCTGCCTCTGGTTAGAACACTTTCCACTGCATCCATATCCCTGAGTAACATAAGCAAGATAGTAAAATGCATTAACAAAGCAGAGTACCATGATAGTATGACCTCAAAATAAGCCTGAAAACACTAGATTTGGATCCTCCTAGGAAGCAAGTCACACACTGAGCGTAGAATTTCAAACACAAGTTGGGTCAAAATTAAGAATATCCAAAATGCTATGGAAGCAAAACAGCATTACAGATATGACACAGCTACGGCCATTTCTAGATTGACAACTAGCAGGTAAATCTGGGCAAAACATTTCAAGTTTATTTTTAAAAAAAGATGAGAATACAAGGCTGTCTCCTTCTTCTTTACTTTTTGACAGGGAAAATCTAACTGATCTGAAAATACTAAGACTAGTTTAAAGAAAACATCCCTAAAGTTGAAGAACAGCTCAACAAAGATGCTCCATATTTGAAGGAACTTCAAAAGAACTTCTGTTGTGAACATAATATTATAGAATGCAAGTTCCCTGAGAGAAGAGACCTTACTATATGTCTTGTTTTCTACTGTTCCCCAGTATATGGTAGGCAGTCATTAATAATTAACAACAAAGCTACTCTGAAATTATACTAGTCTGCTGGGGAAAAAAATGCCATGAAATTTAAATAAAAATCACCACCACTATTCCTCCTTTCACCCCACCTCCAAAAAAGAACAAAATCAAAAATGTATCCTTCTAAGAAATAAAGTATACTAACTTTGGGCTCCTTGAACATAATTAACTTAATTAATTGATTAAACGTGCCAAACCCACGTTCCCTTGCAGATGATTAAAGAAACTGCTGGGAGTAGCCTCCATTCAAATTGTATTCAAAGGTAGTAAAAAGCAGCTGACCTAATCTCTTTTAATTATCTGTCTCTTTGGGAACCCAGCATCTCCAAATTCGAGGGCAATTAGAACACAAACCCACATCAGCTCCACCTTCCACATGCAGCTGACAAGCCTCCATTCCCACCTGTGACAGAGGTACTTGGGCGTGAGAGGAAACTACAGTGCTGAGCACCCCTCCCAAATGGATCCCAGAGAGATTCTTTCTGATAGATATTGAGCTAGACACCTTAGCTATAGAAATTTGGGGGTAGGGGAGCAGATAACCAGAAAGAAGGATCTTAAAGAGGTCTTAGTTGGCAGCAGGAAAGTCCAACCTGCAGCCCAGGACAGCTTTGAATATGGCCCAACACAAATTCTTAAAACATCATGAGATACTTTGTGACCCCCCCTTTTTTTTAAGCTCTCTTACCAGCTATCATCAGTGTTTTTTATGTGTGGCCCAAGGAAGCCAAAATGTTGGACACTGCTGGTCTATGGGATTGAGCAAGCTCTATTTCTATTGGAGGGTAAGGATTTTCAGGGTGTGTCAGCCCTCACAGCAGTACTTAGGGTGCTATTTCCTCCCCACCTCCTCCCCACTATCATGCCCCTTACCTTACACAAAGGCATTGACCCCATTTCCCAACTAGTAATAATTCTTTCTCTCCTGTGCTACAAATACTCAACCACTGTGGTTATATGTACTATGTATAACATAAACACAGTCCAGAATGTTGGTTGCCATTGGAGTCATGTTTAAATTAGCATTAACCAGCAGACCCATCCCTAAACAAAACAAAACAAAAATGCCTTCTTGGTCAGCTCTGTGCCTGGAGAGTGATTTTAGCCCACATGCTCAAAAGGCCTCACATGGTCCAGACATAACAAAATAGCATCATGAAATTTTACTAAGTTACATTTCTCAAAAGTACAAGAGCACTATCACTTGGCGGGGGAGGGGGGGGCTGTGGGGAGAAGTCACACATTCATTTATTCTGCAACCTTTATATAATCTGGATAAACTGGCAGCAATGACCTCAAACTCACTAGCCATGAGTTACAACAGAATTTAACAGACTAAAAGCCAGGTCATCTCTCAGCCGTTTCGCCCTCACTATGCCCCAATGGTACTCAGTGTCTTCTTACATCTTGAGTTGCATAATACTTTCCCCTACCCAACACCCCCATAGCACAACTCCTTAAAACAACATCCGGGTCCCCCACAATTTACCACCTTATATCTTTCCAGCCTCATTACCCTAGACGCCAACCACATCTGCACCCCCAACATTCATCTTCTAAGAGACGCATCATTTTCATCCTGCAAGTCCCTTCTGTAAAGTCTCCCCCAGAGTCAAAATTTAATTTTCCATTCCCTGCCATGCCAGGGGCTCTTGGATTCTACAGCTGCTACCCAGCTATACAATCCAGTTGCTATATCCTGAAGTTGGCTGCATCATTTTCCACTCACTGCCACTCTTTCTAGAGCCTCCTTTTCATCATCCTCATACCTGCCACCAGAGAAGGAATTCAGCAATTGCTTATTAAATTAAAATGTCCTCCTTTTCTCTCCACTCTAAGATATCCATAATTGTTCCCCATGAAATAGTTAAATAATAACACGATAAGGACTTTTGGGGTAACACGGTATGTAAAAAATAGAAGATACCAAACAGGGGTATCATGCTGAGTTAACAAGGCCAGAGCTGACTTTCAGGCTTTAAATGAAGAGCTTATGTGCAAGTTTTTAATACATCACTTCACTTTTAAAATAAAGCATGTTCCACAAGTGTGTATGCATATTGGTACCAGAAAATAATGAAAGAAAAGAAAGGCCACACATCAAGCACAGACATTAAAATCTTGACCTCAAACCAAATTTCAAAAGTCTTATTATTTCCTGAACACTCGGGGCTTCCCAGTGAAAACGACAGTGCATTCTGCCCAGATGGCAACTTTCCTTACTAAGTATTTGAAATAAGATTTGCGGCCCTAAAAATCACTATCAGACTGAACGTCATCATGTATCACAAAGATTTAGCAAGTAAGAATGTTACTCTCGTTGAATTGTGCAGTAGGTCTAACAGTCAAAACAGATTTGGCAAAACCTCGAAAAGCCTATGGGCATAATTTTTCAAATCAAGTTACGCGTTGAAAAATATTAACTTCAAATGAAACTAGAAGTTTCAGAATGCAAGTTATTGAAAGGGCTGCCCCTGACATTCCCACCTCTGTTATTTTTTCCCATCATTCACGGCGATACTGAGATCCAGGCTGAGTGCCCACAGCACAAGGCGGCGGCTGACCCCCTAAAGGTGATGCAAAGGGAAGGAGCACACGTCAGCTGTAGACATCACCTTGACTCCAAGTCAATTTTTAAAGCTAAGCAGGTTCACACATGTTAAATAATAAGCGTAATGGAAGATTGATCCAGGTGGGGGGGGGGGGAGTGTTACTGATGCCCTTGTAAAGGAAGAAATTTAAAAAAATTTAAAAAGGAAAATCAATTCCCAACTCAATCCTCTTTCCTTCCCCACCTCGAGGCATCTCCTACTGCTTTTCTTCCACCTTCTTCGCCCTCTAGCTCCCTCTCTCACTTCCCTCCCGGACTAACCCCCTTCACACTTACCTTTACCCTCTTCCTACCGTTCTAACCTGGGATAACCATCCACCGCTCTCTAGTTACTAGGGGAGCCGCCAAGATCATCCATCAAACCCCTCCATTTTCCAGATGAGGACACGGAGACGGAGCACGAGCCGACCTGACGGGCTCAGGGTCGCACCGCTAGGGGACGCGGCGTGCGTGCGCGCTCGGACTATGACAACCCGGTCCTGGGGCCCGGCCCCTCGGCCCGCGCCTTCCCGCCACACACTTCCTTCTCGTGCTACTCGGCTTCTTTATCCTCACATTAAACGGTATCAAGACAAACGCTGCCTTAACACAATGCCGGTGGTTCCGCGGGGCAAAGACGCTCACTCCCACGCGGATTTGGAGAATCAAGGGCTGAAACCACCAGACCGCGGGGAGGGGGGGGTGGGGGGCGGCGAGGGGTCGGTTTGTGTGCATCTGTGTGTGTTGCAATTTAGTTCGGTCCAGACAGCCATAACTCCAGAATACACCCTTTTGCCTTGGGGTTTACTGTCCTATTTGACAAGGGAATAATCTCCTTCCGAGAATTTAGCCGTTTTCCCCGTGCAGTCTCCTTTTAACCAGAATTGCAGACTTTGCATCACAGGCCTCTCGCTTCACAGCTATGCTTGCGCCCGGCGAACGACACGTACTCAAATAGGTGAAAAACACGGACAGAGCCTGAAGGAAGAGAGGAGTTTGCTCTAAACACTGCTGTTACATTTTCCCAAATTCAGGTTTGCAAATACCTGTCTAGTTCCATGGGAAGCAACGCATTCATAATGCAACTTGAACAAGCGAGCCTTCGCTGGAGACCCATATTTACGAAAAATCCATAGATTTCAACCCCCCCCCAAAAAAAAAAAAACGGGTAAAGAAAGAAAGAAGAGCAGAAGTAACAGCAGAAAGCCACAGTCTCGGGCCCCAGACTGAAGGCAACAAGTCCTGGACGCCGTCATTCTTACCCGTCAAAGGCCAAATGGCAGCAAAGAAAAACAAGAATAAAATTTAAATCCATTCGGTACATACTAGTCCTACACAAACCAAATGAGCCCGTGGATTTCAAAACCGCCAACGCAAAGCCAGGTCTCTCCCTTGCCTTAGATTTTCCAGTTAACTTGCTAAGCGTGTTTGTTAGGCGGCTGGACAGAAACTTAAGTTTAAAGTCCTCAGCCCGGGAGACTACCGAGTCGTCGGTGAGAAGCAAGTGGTGCGGGAGCTGTGCGCTGCGGGGCGCGGGGACCCCCGGCGGTCCACGTCCACCAGGACACGGCTTTGGGGGGATTTCGAGCGTCCCTAGTAAGCTTTCTCGTGCCCCCACGCAATCCCAGATAACCCGAGGCCACCTACGTGTCACCTGGGCGGGCCCCGGGACGCACTGACCTGGCTGTGGGACAGGAGGGCCAGCGGCCCGGGCGGCTGCAGCAACTTCCCTGCCGGGGCTCGGCCAACTGGTTGGTTCGGGAGGCCAGGACAGCCTCGCCTCCTGCAGGCCGGCTCGCATGCACGCACACCCACCCACACCCGACTCGGGCGAGCGCGCGCGCGCACACCCACACTCACACTCACACTTGCACTCACACTCGCACGCACGCCCAGCCACAAAGCCTCGGGACAGTGAGATCCTAACGCGCCGTTTGGCGGCAGAGGCGAGTCGGCGGCCACAGGCTTCGCGCCCAGGGGGCACTGTCCCCCGGCAACCCGTCTTGCTCACCCCTTTACCTGCGCCCGCCGCCGCCCGGGGCTGGCCTCCGGCTGCGCGGTCAATCCCTGCGGCCCCCGCCCCGCGGCCAGACGAGCCCGGCCCTCCGCCCGCCCCTCAGCCAGTAGCCCGGAGCGGGGCCGCCCCCTGCGCCCACCCCGCCGGGGTCCCGCGCCCTGCCAGGAGGCCGGAAAGGACTCCGCGGCGGCGGGGCCCAGGACAACCAAGCTCCAGGCGGAGCTCTGCAGGGAGTCTGGGGGGTCACAACTCTGGGGAGCGTCAACTGTCGCTCGGCCCCAACTGCTCCGGCTTTGGCCGACCGGCGCGGGCGGCCGGACAGGGGGCGCCGAGGGAGGGCAGAAGCGACGCGGACGTCAGCCTCCTTCTTCCTCCGCCTTCTTTTTTTTTTTCCCCCTCTGCTTACTCCACGTAACACAAGTCAGCAACTCGCGCACCCCCAGACTCCCTCCCCCTAGCCCGTTCCCTTACCTGGTGTGACACCCCCAGAGCCTCTGCAGTCCGTGCTCCCTCTCCCTCATTCATTTGCCGAACTTCCCGCCCCGGCGGCCTAAGCCTCTCATTCATTATCTTTCCACCCTCCCTGCCCCCGCCGCGGATCGGACACGCCCGCGGCCGGAGCCCCGCGCCGACCCCCCTCCGGCGCTCACCTCTGCGCCCGACAGCCGGCGGGACGCGTGCGGGCTTCCCCACACATTGCATTTTCACTTTGTCGCTCTTCTCTTCCCACTTGAAAAGCTCTGGAAAACATTGTGGAGCCCGCAAAATCCCTCAAGTATGGCCTCCCGAGTTGGGTTTCTAAACTTTCCAGAAGACACAGAGTTTCTCCCCCTGCAGCCTCTAATTGGAGGCTGCAAAGCAGGAAGAGTCGGCTTGGCTGCTGGGAAGGTGCACACATCCCTGTTCTGAGTTTTCCATGGACTGGGTCTGCAGACCACAGCAAGTGTGAACTCCCTTAGTTCTCCATGTCCATGATTATAAATTTCTCTTCCGCTTTCTCAGTGAAACTTTGCTAGTGCAAACTATCAATTTTAGAAGGGTAATTAAGGGCGGGGAATGCACACCTGGAGGTGTGGGCGGGGACCGCGCGGCACTACGGCCTGGGGATCCTTCTCAGGAAAGTGGCCGCCACAGGGATTCGCCCCGGTCCTGTAACAACACCCCGTCAACCGGGGGATCTCCAGCCACGCCACCCGCAATCCACCTCCCACCCTTGGCTTCTCAGGATTTCCGGAATGGTGGCAAATTCCCTGCCTCTCGCAACCACTGCAAAAGCCGCCACACATCAAAAGTAGCTGCTTAGGAATAAAAAGTTTAGTGACCTGTCGTCTGAAATGGCACAAAGGAGGCCACGACAGCAGTATGGCAGGGGACCCGGCAGGACTGATACAACTACATCTAAGACAGAAATGCAAACAGCGAGGGAGGGCTGCTTTGGTGGTGGTCACTCGGTAATCTTGGGCTTCGCAATAAGGAAAAGTCACTGTAGACCGCAGTGGGCGGGAGGGGAAACCTCCCCGGCGGGGCTGGAGGCCTCAGGCTTCCGGGGAGTGTGCTTCGAAGAGAACAGGACCGTCGGCTGCGAACCTGGACTGCGTTCGCCTTGCGGTTTTCACAGGACGCCCAAGGCGAAGTCCTGGCTGCTAGTCAATTACTATCAGAAGCTGTTTCCTTTTTAAAACAGTCTACGAAATCCCCCCTTTAAAAAAAAAAAAAAAAAAAAAAAAAACAGCTTTAAACGACTCTGCTTTCTCTCCTTTCCTACCACTTTCCTACCAGTTTATGCTTTTACAACAATCTAGTTCAACTGTGGAAAAACTAGAAATTTTAATATAGGCACAGTACATTTAATATGTTCATGTACAACATGCAGAAATGCATATATTCTTATCTCACAACTAATGAGGAAGTGATCTTAAACTCGGAAAAGTATTATATCAGGACATAGAGGGAAATGTCCACAATAAAATCTAAGTATAATAAAACACTATACATTGGAAAGAAAAGAATAAACAGAAGGGGCTTTGGTTTCGATGATAGCTCTTACTCAACTCAGAAAAATCACTCAGTTGATTTTCCTGTCTCCTTCGTACACACTTTTTAATTCACTGTTAGGTTTGTCAATACCAAAACATCTATATCTAGTGAAAAGAATATTTAAATTCTTATTTTAAATAAATTATTATATTAATGATTATATCATCAAATATTAAATAATTATTTAATGGATTTAATAATTAACTCAATGTTTACTACTTCTTCATAAATCAAAGGTAAAGTAAAAATGAGTTTCTTGCCTACCACTCAGCCTGAATACTTTTCCAATGTATTATTTTATCTCTTACTGTCTTAAGGAACATGGCTGCTTCTGTTTGACTATATATTTACCGCCTTAACTACGCTGTGGTCCTTTTTAACACTAAGTAAGAAGTTCTGTCCACACAAGACATGTGGACTAAAGAGTTCTAAGCTACTTGCTATAAAGCATTGTATATCCTCTTTATTTGGTCTATCATGGCCTAAAATGAAATGGAAAACAAAATACAAGGGCAGCCTGGGCAGACTGTCTTCCTCACAAGTATGGACCTGTCGGCATGCGAGTGCTCTGGAGCCAGCTTTAGGTCAATAACTTTAAAGTCAAATCCTGTTCAGCACAGAGATTAATCCATCAAAACTCATACTGTGTTCCAAGAGCCAGTTTTGTCATCTGTGAAATGGGATGATAATACTAGTACAGTCTATTTTATTAGATTCCGAGTGGTCTTTATCAAACTAAGATAGTATATTTGAACAGGCTTCTTAAAACACTGAAGTGGATGATGTTTCAACAGGGACGGAGAATAGATACCTTGATATACTTTCCTTAATGTGAACTGTCCATGACCCTCTTGCCGCTGAGACATTCTCTGTCTTGGATCGTCATCTTAATGCTTTCTGTCCTAACCTTCCTTTCTTAACCTCTGCCAAACAGTGTTTCTCCGTATTTGTTTTCTTCAAATGACTTTAGCAGAGCCAAATACTCAGCTGGTGCCATCAAAAGTGAGAAAAAAAATATTTTCAGCAAAATGAAGAGAATTATAATGATGGGTATTTCAAGTAGAGTTTGCATTAATATTTTAAGGATACTGTAGACTTTGTCAGATTACTGATGTTATCTAGTGGTCCAAGGACTATAATTTGCGAAGCATTTAAGATGGAAAAACTGGTTGTCATTGCTTTTGGCTCTGTTTGTTCAGAAGGGTTTACAGGTCATGCCAGTTGTCCCCCACCCCCACCCCCACCCCATGTTCCCTTCCTTTGAACTTGTCTACTAGAGAGTAATCAAAACTATCAGCAAAGGGATCTGTTGGAAACTTTCCCTCCAGTCTATGTATGTGGAGACTGATTCAAAGAATATATTCTGGTGAAACAATACCCTGAGAGAATTCAGCCTGCTTGGGAAAAGTTTTTCAGATGCCCCCCAGGCATAGGTGACTTCCTTTTTAAAATGAGGTATTTGTGCCTCTCCAGTGTTTTTCCCCTTGGCTGGGAAGAAAACGTTCTCCTTAGGAACCCTTTCTATTTTAAAAGGCCGGTGGCAGAGGTGGGTAAGGCAGCCCAGTTTAGTAAAATAACAACACTCTTCAGGGTAGCAGTAGTGTAAGGAGACTCCGAATGAGGATTGTGGGGACTGTGTGTGCGACAGCCTTCCGTGAGGACTAGACTATAATGAAATGAAAACCCTAAACAGTGACTCTGTGCTCCCTTTTCCTTACTGTGTATTTCTGCATGAATAATCTGGATAATGTCTGAAGTAGATCCAGGACAGGCAAATCCTGTAGTCTCCCTCACCCAAGTCAAAAGGCTTCAGTGTAAAACCAAGTAGGAAAAAAGTGGAAGGAAATTTTTAAAATTACAAAAATGAAGGAAAAAAGAAAACGAACCACAAAAACTGTATGTGCGTTACATTTATAATTTTAGAGCTTAAAAAAGAGCTGGATACAGAGAAATCATAAAGGATCACAAAACAAAAAGTTCATTCTATAAAACAATAATAAAATGGATAGTAATTTTCTAGTAAGACTGATAGTGGAAAAAAGAGAAAAGGAACAAGACTTTGAATAAGATTTTAATTATGGTTTTGGTAAAGGGTTTTTTTTAATACTAAGAATGTTGTGAACAATTAAAATGGCTAAAATGGATACTTTGTTAGTAAAATGTAAATTATAAAATTGTTGATTCAAAAAATGTAAAACATGAGTATATTTATAATCATTAAATAAATTGAATTCATATTTCTCAATCTACCTAAAAAAGAATGACAGGTTTGATCGAAAAGACTGACCAAATCTTCACAGATAAAATCTATTCAAATAGTTTCAAAGAATAGAAAAAGGGGGCAAGCACCCTAACTATATTATGAGCTAATAAAATCTTGATACCAAATTTAAACCAAAATCATAGAAAAGAAAATTACAGGCCAATCTCAAAAGAAAAAAAACCCTCAAACTTTTATACATACTAGTACAATATTATCAAAACCCAAGTTCAGCAATGTGTTTTTTAAAAATAAATCATAAGCACATTGTGCTGATACCATAATGTAAGAATGGTTAAATATTAGAAAATATAAAGTAATTTGCCACTCTTTTTTCATTTTTTAATCTTAGCAAGCTCGGAAAGGGAGAGGTTTCCAAAACAACTTTAAAAGTTAGAAACAAAGCAAAGAAAGCTTTTCCATTTCTACTCAACATTGTACTGAGCCCCTCGCCAAGATCTCACACACACAGGCACAAAGAAATTAGAAGACTTCAGGGTTAGAAAATAAGAAAAATATGATTCATAGATGATACAGTTGTCTACTAAGAAATTCAAGCAAACCTATTAAAGTATTAGAGCAAATAAGAGAGTTTAGCAACATTGTTGAATAAGAGATCAATATGCAAAGAAGCCACAGCCCATTAGGGATAATAAATTTTTAATAGTCTCACTCATAATAGCAACAAATCTTTATTATAACTTGGGTAAGTGTGGGAGAGAAGGGAGGGGATAGGAGAGGAGAGATGGGAAGTCAAATATATGGTGATGGAAAGAGAACTGACACTGGATGCTGAACACATAGACAATGGACAGTAGAATTATACACCTGGAACCTAGGTAATTCTTATTAATCAATGTCACCCCAATAAGTGTAACAATAAAAAAAATCAGAAAAAAAGTAGGCTATTTGAAAAAAAAGAAAAAGGAAAACAATAGAAAGGTATAGTGTCTGTATGAAGAAAACTATAAAACTTCATTGGAATACATAAAAAGGCCTAAATAAATGAATAGAAATACCATGTTCATGGATGAGATGACTCCATAAATGCAAAGGAATCTATTCCAAATTGTATTAGGAGTTTTCATAGACCTTGACAAAGTAATTCTACAATTCACATGGAAGTGGAAGAGGCCAAGAATAACTAAGACAATTCCATTGAACCATAAAGAGGGAAAATTTCCCCTCCAAATATCAAAATATCCTAAAGTTTTACCAACTGAAATAATGTGGTATTGGTGCAATGACTGGTACATAATCTAATGAAAGAGAATAGCAGATTCAGAAATAGAACTCCCTATAAATGACATGTGAGTCAACATAAATAGTGCATCAAAAATGTTCTCTTTAGTAAATGATGCTGAAATAATTAGTTCTCTCTATATATAAAATATTTATTATTATCAATTTTATATTATTAATATATAATATTATATACTATATATTATTAATATTATATAATACATATTATTATACATATTAATATTATATATAATATTTTTAAATGGGATCCCTCCCTACCTTACCCTGTAAACAAGTCAGTTCTTAAGGGTGTAAAGACCTAAATTTGCAAAGCTTATCTTTCTGACTCTTAGAATATCTTCAGGGTAGAGAAGAATTTCTTATGCAAGGTATAAAAAGCACAAACCATGAAAGCATCTGCTCCTTTCTTTCAAATAAAATATGGCTGATTCTAATATGCTTGAATCTTGTGAGATCTAGTAGTTGATATGATATCTGTCTCAAGATCTGCAATGAGAATTCCAAGGAATATGAACATTATTGGATCACCCTGGGCAAAAGAGGGCAGAGGATTTTCCTAAGTCATGTGTATTTTAAATCATTGCTGTTGTTTTGACTTGATACCCTGTTACACCTTCTAGAGCAAAGTGGAAGCAGCAGTACTAGTGTTCCCTTAGCAAGAGACTCTGAAACATTTTGGGGTGTATTCCCCTTTCAGAATCTAATTACAGCTATTTTATCTGCTTTGCCAATAAATGTGGAGTATACATAGTGTATCAGAGGTCTCTAACTACAATATCCAATCTTGCCTTCTCAAGCACCTGCTAGACTAGATTTCCCAGCCACTTTTGCAGTTAATTGAGGCCACATAACTGAGTTCTTCCCAGCAGAATGTGAGCCAATTCTAGGACCACCTATAAAATCCCCTCAAATGTGTTCCCTCCTGCTCTTCATCCCTTCAAGCTGACTGTGATGATAGTTACACACCATCCTTGGAAGCCTTGAATTGAAGCTGATAGGCAGCCATAAATCCTGGCACCTAAGTGTCCATGTGAAGGAAGCCCCCTACTGATGTGAACACCCATTCTGGACTTTGATGTGAAAAAGACATTTCTAGTTCTTTGAGCCACTAAGTTTTGGGAATCTATCAGTTACCTTGGCTTAAACTAATAAGTATATTCACATACATTTTGATTATAATCTCGGGGGTCCGATGACACCATATAGCCTGCATTGATCCGAGAAAAGGAGAGATTCTGATACACTGCCCTCTGCAGTGAGCACTCCCCGCAAAGGGAGCAAGTTAGAGAGAAGTTATACCTTTGCACAAACTCCACCTGATTAAGCACAGGTTACATTTAACTGAAACACTCTGCCACTCCCCCGAGCCACTACCCCTCCGCCATTTCTTTGCCAACATATATTCTGCCAGAAGGAGAGGCAGAGTAAATTCCAAAAGTTAAAAAAATAGACACGACCAATAAGTCCAACAATAAAAATAAATTTAAAAATTAAAAAAAAAAGAGGTAAAAATAAATAGACACGAATGGAAGACTAGTCAGCAACATCAGGAACAAACTCCTGACATGTGTGTACAACAACATGGATGAATCAAAGAAACATGCTGGACAAAAGAAAACAGAACAAAACAATGCACACTATATGATTTCATTTTTATCAAGTCCTGGAACAGGCAAAACGAATATTTGATGTTATAGAAGAACAATAATTGCTTAGGGTGTGGGGACTGATTAAAAAGCACTCAAGAAACCTTCCTAAAGTGAAAGAAATGTCCTATATCTTGCTTTGTGTGGTGGCAACATGAGTGTATATATTTATTGATACTCATCAAACTGAACATTTAAGATTGGTGCCATTTATTGCTTGTAAATTATAACTAAATCATATATTTTAAGTGCAAGTGAAATTATTTGGATCTATTCATACAATGATATTTCTAAAACCAACTATTATGAAATAATGTTCAGCCATCACATACGAGGGCTGTCTGGAAAAAAAATCCAGCCATAAATGCCTCTGTTTTTCATATTATGTGGCTGGATACTTTCCGAACAGCCCTCGTACATCCTTTGGGGGCTACTGTTGTGACTAAACACACACAAACACTACAACACCTAAGAGCAGAAAATGATCATACTCCTATGTGAAACCAAGACACACTATAAACATGTCCTAAGAAGAATTAACTTTATAATAAGCAAGCCAATGGTTGATTCCTATGCATAAAATCTGTGATTTTCCACAGCTAGTATCCTAATTCTAAAGAACTGTAAAATATATTTCTATCATCAACAGTGCATAGTTTCCTCTGCCTTTAGTGGAATATAGTAATTATATGACAGAATTATATTTTGAGATTATTCCACATTTTCTTCTCCCTGTATTTTCATTTTCCTCTCTCTCTCTTTCTCTCATTGTTAATAGTTACATGGCTTAGGAAAGTATGTGGCAAAAAGAAGAGCCAAAAATCTTTACAGAAAGCCCAAGTTTTTAGAAGAAGGGATTTACAAGCACAAAGTGATATGTATACACATAAAAGAAAAACAATACTCTTGGAGGAGGACAGTAAAAGAGAAATGTGTGTGTATTCCAAGAACAGAGGGTACCTCTGCCCTGCTTCCTGTTAATGCAGACAGCAAGACCCTTAAGGAACTGCAAGGAGTGTTCAGGCAGATGAAGACAGAAGAGCTCAGGCACAGGTGCTCACATTCCATGGATGGTGTAGCGAACGAAGAAAGTCTCAGAGGCAACCTCTAAAAACCAATGCTAGACGGGCCTCTCCAACACATAGGCATTATCTAAAACTCTGGAATGGTGACTGGTTTATATAGGTGTGTGTAATTAATTCCCTAAGAATGGAAGAAAAAAGAAACAATCCTGAGGAATGGAACATCTAGATAAGAATTTAATTGGAAATACAGAAAAAAATGTCTTGAACATCTAAGTTTATCGACTGAGATTCATTCTCACTATTTTAGTTTTCTAGGGCTGCCAAAACAAAGTACTGCAGACTGGGCATCTGAAACAATAGATATTCATTTGTTCCACTGTTCTGGAGGCTAGAAGTCTAAGATCAAGGTGTTGGCAGGGTGGTTTCTTCTGAGGTCTCTCTCCTTGGCTTGCAGATGGGTGTTTTCTCCATGTGTCTTCACTTGGTCTTCCCTCAGTCTGTGAAAGCCTGTGTCCGAATCTCTTCTTCTTATAAGGACACCAGTCCTATTGGATTAGGGCCTGCCCAAATGTCACCATTTTATCTTAATTACCTCTTTAAAGGCCCTATCTCCAAATACAGTCACATTCTGAAGTATGGGGGGAGGGGGGTTAGTACTTCAACATATGAATTTTGGGGAGATACAATTCAGCTCATCACACCCAGTAAGTGTGGAGTCCTCACCATGATTGTTAAAAACCCCTGGCCACCTCTTGTCTGCACAATGGAAATATTACAAATCCTAGACTAGGAACCAATTTGATATATGATATGGCCACAGCATTGGGAGGATTCCTATGCAAACAAGAGGTGACCTCGCAGAAGTCACTGCTAATTTGCAGAGTATAGATGGACTGTAAAGAGTTTGAAGCAGTAACACAGGACACCTTAAAGCCCCTGGGAAGATGCAGTATGATCAGAGGGATGAAATGATAGCAATTGAGCCTGAATAGAATTTACTGATGAGGTTCACGTATCTTTAATTTCTAAGAAAATGCAGTAGACTCTCAGTTAACCAGCACCCATGGGGATTGGCAGATGTTGGATAAATGTAAGTAGACTCCCGTTAACTGGCACCCAGGCTGGATAAAGGTAGTATTCTTTCTTTTTTTTTTTTCCGGTTGCTTTTTTCCAGTGAGAGGAAAGCCTACTGTATCTGGAAATACATCTGTGGGAAGTTATCTTTAAAACCCATTTCTGAGACTTGAAGTTTCTGTAAGATTAACAGCAACAACAATAGCTGGACTTCTTCCCAGAGGGAGATCTGCGCTGACTTGTAGAAGTGTCGACTTCGCGAGCATGAATCTGACCCATGAGGTATAGGTTTTGACAAGTGTAAACTACACTGAATATCATAATCCATCCCAACATGAACGTGAATGAACAAGACCCTCCCTGTCCATAACTCTTCGGACTGGTAAAGGAGAGAGGAGATAGAATTCTTACTCATCTCCACAGGCAGGAACACCGAGGCAGCCTTTGTGAGCAGCACAATCGATACATGAATGAAATGGCCACCATGGCAGAGAGGGAAGCTCTATGCACAGGCCCAATAGTATAAATTCCCACTGACCAAAGCCGATTACTCTAATGCTGTTTCTGAATGTCCAAACTGCAAGCCACAGAGACAAATTCAAAGCCAAAAGTATGGACGTAAATGTGAACCGACTCTGAGTTGCTATAATAGTATGGACTATTTCTTGATCAGACCAACTGGCAACTTGGTGGCAAGTTGTCAGTCCCCAGAGGGTTAAAGCTAAGCCCACTGTAAAGGGTTAAAGCCAGGCCCGCCGCCCAGGCTTGACCTTGGTATAATCAGTCCGTGTCTGGGGTTGAGGGATTCCTGGGGCTGACAGTTACTGCGCATGTACCGCCTTATGTAACCATGAAAACCTAAACAATTGCTACTGGGCAGCTGTGGCACGATGCCACTTTTGTTTGACTACGTATATATAGTCCCAGGTGCGCAATAAAGGAGCTGGCTTGCTTGCTGGTGTGTTCATGGTCCCCCATGTCAGCTCCGCGTGTGTTTTTTCAATTGGGTGTACCACCGCCGAAACCTGCCCTGCCTGGAAACCTTGGCAATGACACAAGTCAACTAGGTTGACCATCTTCCATCCTAGAAGAACTTGTGGTTCATTTCCAAAGGAATAGACACCGTTTCTCGATATGGATGGCATTGCCTTTCACGCCCTCAGGGCCTCAGCCAGCATCACAATCCAGGTCTTATGGAATGCCTGACCCACAGGCATGGAATCCCTTACAACATTCAACCAAGGCACTTGGTGTACAAGGAAGAAGGTGCAAGAATAAATCACATGGTCTTATTATATACTACCCCTTCCAGAAGTTTCCTGAGGGATAGAATGTCTTGCTAAGGACACATATAGAACCAACTTAGAGACAGAACCCTGCAAGGATGGGGAACTATCTTTCAAGATGCAGTATATGCATTAGATCAGAAAAACCTTTATGTGGTGCTTTGTCACCAATAGGAAAAATAACACGGGTCCATGAAGTTAGTAGGTGGAAGCAGAAGTGACCTCACTTACCATCACTCTTAAAGATCCATTGTGGGACTTTGTGTTTCTCTCCACACAACTCTGGGATCTGCAATGTAGAGAGGTTCTGTATCGTTCTTATCAGGGTCGAACGACTTGCAGTCAAAGTCCCATTAAACTACAAGCTATGATTTCTTTCTGGGCAGTTTGGAGTCCTTGTGTCTAGAGACTGGCAGACGATAACTGCAGTCACCATCCTTTCAGAGATAATTCACCCTGATAATTAGCAGGAGGAAATAGGACTACTGCCATTAAATGGGGGCATGGAGGATTATATGTGGAACCAACATGGGCCAGGTGGGTGCCTCTTAGTACCCCCTTGTCCAGTTGTGACTGTGAATGGCAAACAACTAAAAAGGAGTATGGTCACCAAGGACACAGACCCCTGTGGAATGAGAGTTTGGGACACCTCATGACATAAGTTACCAAGGCTGGTGGAGGTGTCAGCTGAGGGTGAGGGGACTTTAGAGTGTATAATGGGGGAAAGAAATGAAGGGGGAAGGTAAGTACCAGTTGTGGCCTTGAGACTCATTACTTTGATAAAGGCTGTAGTTAATGCTAACAACCTTCCTTTTCTAAGATCCTCAGGAAGACAGGCCCACCAGATACCTGGGAGGTGCTGCTCCCTCAACAAGTTTGGAGAAATGGGTCCACACGGAGCAAGGAGTGGACTGTGAGTATGGCAGTCATGGAGATATATCACTCAGATCCATTTCAAGAACTCACTGACCAGCTGCAAAGAATGTGGTTAACAGATGGTCTGTGACTTTTTGCACTTTTAGGGTCCTCTGTAGCTTTTGAGATGAGAACACATTCTTCTTAGGGCATCTTTTCAGCCAATGAATGAGCAAAGTGATAGCCCAGATTATACTCTTCAGGGTGGATCATGGCCAATGACTGAGCAAGGGTGTGGTACAATGAAGGATTTCTCTAATGGACCATCTCTACTCCTACAATCCATTTTGGGCCAGCAAAGAATTTACTGGGTCTGTTTTCATGATCTGATGGCTCCTCCTGCCCTATCCTGCTTCTCCACCCTTTCCTTTCATAGATGTTTCTCCCCAATACACGCTTTTTTCTCCTAACTCAGCCTAAGTGTCTACTTCCCAGAGAACCCAAATTGTAACAAACTCTTCCAAAGTTACCATTATATTTCAGTTACCTTACTACTTACCTTTAAATCATTGTCATGTAATAGTTATTTCATTGAGATTTTCAAATTGTTTGAGACAGAATTGTAACAGTATTTACCCCTTTGTTTATTGTAGTACTTGTACATTAATATTTTTTAATGATTTGCTTTGCTAAAGATCTTTTGTTACACTTTACAGAAAAAACAGATCTAGGATATATTTATAAATGCTAGTCATTTTCTGCTGTGCATCTCATTAATTGTTTTGTTTATAGTCAAATCCTATTGATTTCTTTGGGTTAGTTTCTGATGCTGAATGCTTAATTAATTTATTTTATTATTTTTTAATAACAATTTTTAAATGCTCTCAGGTAAATGACTGAGACTAATACATTTCTTTTTTGTAATTCATTTTTATTGTTAGACTTATTGGGGTACTAATACATTTCTCAGCAAGATTTTATGGATGGTATTTTTTGTGGTCTGCATATCTTTGAATATTTTCCATTCTTTTCAAAAAGAAAAGGAAAACTACCGTATTTTGCCATGTATAATGAGCTCTGATGTATCATGCACCCCCACATTTTCAGCCCAAACTTTCAAGGAAGAAAACCTTTTATAATAGGTTTATAAATAAGTTTTTAAAGCTTTATGAAATAGGTTCAGAAAAGTTTTGGGGAGTTCCCTGGTGGTGTAGTGGTTAGGCTTCAGCGCTCTCAACCCTGCGGCCTGGATTCGATTCCCAGCCAGGGAACTACCCAAAAATAAAAAAAGAAAAGTTTTCTTTTATGATACAGTTGTTGCCTTTGCTTCATTTTCTCTGTTTGCTTTGGGACTAGCAATAGATATAGATATAGATATAAATATAGATATAGATATAGATATAGATATAGATATATAGATATAGATATAGATATATAGATATATAGATATAGTTTCTTTGTTCTCTGTTCTCCAGTTGTTCTCTTGTCATTTTTATCTCTCTGCCTTATCTCCGTGCATCCAGGAGAGCTTACAAAGCGTGAAATCCACATTCTTGATTCCCTTACCCATAACATTTTTCTTTTTCATAACTCCAATGTAGATTTTATTTACATTGAATTTAAAATTTTCTCACACATCTCCTTGTCTTCCGTCTTCTTTTTTATCTTACCCGATTATCTTTTTTTAATCTCCTGTGCCAGTAACATTTTTATAACACGCCTGTTCGCATTTCTGAAAGCCCTGTCTTTTTACACTGTTTAATAGGTGTGCCTAAGTCAGTCTCTAGCACTTAGTAGAGGCTTAGTAAATACTTGTGGGTTTAATTAACGTTTCCCCCGCTCTTTGGGTCACAGCTGTTATGACAATTGCCAGCAGGACCAGAGTGGCAGGGGGGTGAGGAATTAGAAGGGTTTCTGTGGCTGCCAGTCTGGTCCACTTAGTGTTCGTACTGGAGGGGCCCGTGGCCAGGCTCCCTGAGAAGACACGTGCGAAGGAGGGCTTTTGTCACCGCAACTGGCAGAGGAGCGCCGGTCTTCAAAGTGGCCCTTCCTCCCGCCGCCGACAGTCCTGGGAGCGCGCAGAAGAGCCGTTGCCGTCGGAGGTTCCGTGGGCCCGGTCTCGCGGCGGGCACGCAGGCTCGGGTCTCCGGAGGGAGCACTCCTCGGGGCCCGTCGGACCGCCCTGCCCTCCCACGGCCTTGGCGGTGACACCGGTAAGACCCCAGGCAGGGCGTAGGGCCAAGGGCTGCTGTCACCCCAAAGTCTTCTCACACTCGAAGCGAGATGCAACAGGCCACCCAGAGATGATCTCCCATATCGATCCCTTCACAGGGTCGCGTCTGGAGCTCCCTCTGGGCGGGAATGACCTCAGCATTTGTCCCCGCAACCTGGACGCCGACGTACCTAGCAGGCCCGGTAAGTGAGCCTCCTCGATGTGCCCGTCCTGGGCTTTGTCCACTCCCCCGCCGCAGTGCTGGGGGCCCTGCGGCCCCGGGAAGCCGTCGGAAGGCCAAAGCGTGCCCGTCTGTGCCCATGAGAGCGGGCCTGCGCCACTCCACACCAGGGGTGCTCATCGCTCACCTGTCCATTGTCTATTTACAGGTGGGCCTCGAATTGGTCTCCCCAGGCCTGCGCTCGCGCTGGAGCACGTCATGGAAGACCAGCTCCGTGGAGAAGGGGCCCCCAAACACGGCAGCAGTGACCAGGTGCATAGGACGGCTGAAGCCCCAGACTGGAAAACACCAGAGCCATCCACACCTTACCTGGGCCGCTCTCGGGTGGGCTCGGCTCCCCGCCCGGGGTCCGTGTCTTATCCAAGGCCGTCGATCCAGATAGACGTGGCTTTGGACTCAATCTGGCTGAGGCAAGAGGACACGTCCATGGACTTGAGGACTGTCCCACCGGGAACTCGATGACGTCACGGGGGAAGATGCTCTGGAGGGTGACAGCAGGCCGCGAGGCGAGCCACTGGGTGAGGGGCCCAGAGGACAGGCCAGGGGCGGAGGCCCGGGCTACCACTCCCGGGCTGGCCCTTCGCCCACGCTCGCCTCTCGGGTTTAATCCACTTGGAGTGAATGAATGGACTTTGGACTGTAGGTCAAGTTCCACAGTAAGGGGAAAGATAATATGTGAACAATATGGGCAGCTGACTCAAGGAAAATGACAGGCCATTACTTTCTATGTTCTAAGTTTCATTCCAAATCAGTTTTTAAGGTGTCAGAAGAGAATTATCCAATATTTCATTTAAATCTGTTTAGACGAGATAACTGATTATCAACAAGACTGTATCCAGCTGATATAACCGGGCACGTCTTTAAAAATGGCCTTAAAGAAAAAATTTAGATTTCTGAGATGTTGAAATCTGCCCACTCTCTTGCACACTACAAACACACGTGAAGCTCCTCCTTTTTGTGTTCTCTTGAAAAAGCTCTAACATTAATCAGCTGCAAATGGCCAGCTACAAACTTCCTTCATGAAGCTTCTTGCCTAGAGGTGGGATTGGGTCATTATGTCTGTACAATAACCGCCCCTGCAAACAACATATGAATGCCAGATGGTTGGAACGGTTCCATTAAGAAACTAATGTTTTCATTGTTTGGAATTTGATTTTGTAACTTTCTCCATACAGTGATTTGATTGCAGTATTTAGAAGCCTTAAGAGCTTGCCCATAAATTATTCCACCCCTTGAATGTGAAACGGGGGCAGGCTTATTAGCCTGTTTTTCCATTAGGATGTCATTCCCACTTTCTTACTCAAATGTGGATAATTTAGGCAAGATTCATAAAAAGAAAATGTGGGTCTTATGCTTTGGGTGTTTCTTCAAGGAACTGCTACTGAATAACACTTCTCACTTTGTTCACTGTCTATTTACATATGAATGTTAATGAAAAACTAAGTAACAATAGCTTTAAAAAAGGTCTCACTATGTAGTTATAAGGCTCTTACATTACATTCATAGCTCTTGCACTATTTTAAACATTTTATACACATTAACTCATACATTAAGCATCACATCAACTCTGTGAGGTCAATACTATTATTACTTCCACTTTACAGATGCAGAAACTATGGAAGAGTTAAGTAACTTACCTAAGGTCAGGGTGAGGGAAAAACAGTTTCGAGTTTGTATTCTTAACCACCTCACTCCACAATAAGTAATTTAAGTCCCAACTAATCTAGCTTGTTCCAAGAGAATAAAGATAAAACTAGATTCCCTGTTTAGTCCTCATTAATGTGAACAGGGTCTTGCTATTATTGTGTCAAATGTCTTAAATATTCCAAGCCTTACCGGGTATGTCAGAGGTTCAATTGTAGGCGCTGAGTCCTCATCAATAACACTGAGCTACGGGAATTCCCTGGTGGTGCAGTGGCTTAAGGCTTTGGTGCTGGTGCTGTCAGTGCTGCGGCCTGGGTTCGATTCCCAGCCAGGGAGCTACCCACATACCAAAAAGCCAAAAACAAAACAAACAAAAAAGACACTGAGCTACTTATAATACCTTCATTGACTTTCCATGAGAATTAAATGAGGTAATTTATGCAAAATCTAAATGTTTGACAAATAAAATACCTAAATACTAGCTATTGTTATTAAGGCTGAGCAGAAAGCAAAGAAGTGGATTTTTTTCAACAGAGAAGATAAAGAAGATGGGGGAGAGATGTGAGAGAGCCAATCCTATGTGTATCTAATATGGTATTGAGTAGAACTTTTCCAGATTTGCAAAACTGGGTAACTACAGCTGGCAGCTGAAAATAAAGAGATTCCAAGTACACTTTTTCTAAAGAGAGACACTAACAAATGGGGGTGGGCTTACAGGATGGAATAAGATTTGCACAAGTCCCTCGCCATTACCAGCCCCCTTTCCCGTATCCCATCATGTAACAGGAGAAAGAGGAAGGTGAAGATTTTCGGGGAGTTTGCATCAATGACTATATGCGATTCTCTCCAATTATATCTACTGTCGGGTGAACCCACTATTAAGCTATGGACGTGGCAGAAGCAACAGGGACTTACAGATAACCTGTTGCCCATCTCAGTCCAGGATATTGATGAAGCCTGAGAAATGTCAAATAATTGTGAGGATACCAGTGAAGAATATTCAATGTCAACCCCAAGGGCCCTCTCTTGACAACCCAACTTGGGACAATTTTAACTGAGGGATTTGACTAAAGGGCAATGGAATAAGAAAACCCCACAGAGACAGAGGTGGAACTTTAATTAAATGGAGCTTAAGAAACGTACTGACCAACTGCACGAATGACCAGTATGGACATTCATGTATGATTCAAACAAATAAATTATATTTAAAAAATGAGACAAATGGGAGATTTAACTTTTGACTGGATATTTGATGATATAAAGGAAGTATTATTAATTTGTGGTGTGGTAATATTCTGGTTATATGTTAAAAGAGCTTTTTCTGAGATACACATTAAAATACTTACATATAAAATGATATGATGTCTGAGAACTATTTCTAAATAATCAGAGAATAAATGTGGGTACAGGTATTGATAAAAAACATTTTTATGTCTTTTTAAAGGTTGAATCTCTGAATAAAATAACAATGATTTGCAGATGTAAAACAAGAAAATCAAAGTTTGAAAATAAGCAAAATGGGAAGGTACCAGGAAAATACTAGTTCAAAAATCCATGGATGGCATTAAACAGAATATTCAAGGGAAATTTTAAATAAGATAGAGATGGATGGTTCCTATAAACAGATGGTATAATATATATAAAAAAGCTGTAGTAATGAATCTTTGCATATAGCACAATATTAATTATCTAAAGCAAAAAATTATTCAAAATGCAAGGAGATTTTAACACAGTAAAAAATACAAATTAATTTGACTTATAAATATAGATTAAAATATTCTAAAAGCAACATTATATAGAACAGGTGGCAATATTTTAAGATTTCAAAATACATAAAATTACTTCTACATGTTCAAAAATGACTTATGATTTCACTCATTAGTTGTCCCATCATAAGGTTAAAAGAAAAAAAAAAATACCCCTCAATAAAGGCAGGAAAGTCCCGTTTAGACTTAGGGATATCACAGTGAAGAAAATGCAGCAGAGCTCTCCCTCAAGGAGCGGACATTCTCACGGGAGGAGGCAGAAAAATCAACCAATAAGCAAATAGCACGTCAGGGAGCAGTAAGTGCTATCAAGAAGATTAGAGTGAATGCAGAGTTTTTAGGGGAGCACTTATTTTAGGTAGAATGGTGGGGATGGCCGTCTGAAAAGATGGCATTACAGCAGAGACCTGAGGAGAGGAGGGGAGGGGACGAGAAAGGGGCAGGGGTGAGCATTCCAGAGAGAAGGGAAGGGCCACGCGACAGTCCTGAGCTGGCAGTCTGCTCCTCCTGATCCATGAGGAATTACAGAGCAATTCAAAAGGCTGTAAATGGAAACAAGCAACACTTCGAAATGACACACTGAGGAAATATGTGTGTAATATAAATAATAGTCTTTAAACTATTTCAAGGTGGTTTGCCTTTTCTGAGCATCCATCTAACTTGAGTGACGGTCGGGGTAATTAGAACCCCGAGCACCAGGAGTGCAAGAGAAAGTGGTTCGCTGTTCAGCTTCTGGCTGGCCCATGGCTTTGCCCAGGGAGAAAGTTACCGTATTCTGCCATGTATAACGTTTTTAATTCTTTAATATGTGCTTATGAGTTAAAAGTGTAAAGCTAGAAATCAATAATGATATCCACATGCAAAATACTACCCTGGAATAGGATAATCGGTTTTGTTGAACTTACAACAAACTTGCAACGAAAGCGATTTCGGCCCATTCAACGAAATGAAACAAAGAGCGATGTATTATTGTCCACAGAGTAAGTGACTCTGACTGAAGGGCGCAACATTTCTCTTCGTACACAGTAGGTGGGAGCCTAAATTTGAATTGAAAAAATTAAAACAAAAGATGTTTTTCCCCCTGAAACTCTGGGCCACAAATTTGGGTGCACATTATACACGGGAGCGCATTATGCACGGCAAAACACAGTAATCTAAATTCTTTGAGCTCTTACTTATGCAATGACTAACTTGATCATAGAATTCCTTTGTATTAATAAGTATAAAAGAGAGAGAACTCAGTAAGCAAGGGCCCTGCCATACCTGAAGGAATGAAAGTCTGTCCTTCCTCTTTCTAGTGGCGTTTGGCCAAAAAAAAAAAAAAAGAGTAGATAGGATGAAGTGAGGTCCCAGTGACCTTACTCTCCTCCTCTCAGCATAGAGATCAATTAAAAATACAAAAAACAAAAAACATCTAGAAAAGGTACCAGGGAAACTGAAGCTCCTCGAGCAAGTGGACTGCTTCCCTGGGTCCATCCAGGGGAGCCCCATCTATACTTGCTCCATGCGGTGTGCAACGAAGTGTGAGGGGAGCCAGACGTTCCCATGAGCCCCCGTGGATGGCCCAAGGGCACTGAGCGCACTGGCAGACCCGGGAGTTTCTGCTGTTGAAACAAAGAGGCTGCAGTGATGGAGACTTGCCACCTTGCTTCACTTTGAGGAGGAGGGTGTGCATAGGTCTTTGGGCTCAGCCGAGTCCCTTCCAGGACGCAGGCAGTAGCTCGTCAGTCTCTTTAAGACTCGTGTTTTAATTTTCTCTGTGGTTGTATAGATAGTTTATTGTGGCCTTATGCAAATCTGCTTCAAGGAGTGGTAGCCTCACTGTTGGCTCACCAAAAAAGGGACTGGGGTGACTTTAGCCACTCCTATGCTGCCACCAATGACCTCCCTGTCCCCTTATTCTTTCAGATGAATGGTTGACTTCCTCAAATTCATGTAAACTGCTATGCAAACCCAACCTCAGCCTTCCTTCTAACGCCATTGCTCCCTCCAAGCCCCTCATCATAGAAATTTTATGATCATCAGGGCTAACCAGATATGATTTTGAACTCTAAACTCTTAAAATGGGCACGTGAACTTGGAAGCTTTGAACTTTCTTGAGTGGGGAGAGTCACAGGCTTCCATCTTTCTATTGGCAATTTTAGATCCTATCTCTTCTGCATCCGATTTTCTTTCAGCTACTCTAAAATTCCATCTTGCTCCCTAACAAAAGGTAGAACTTCTGGGATATGAAGAGCGATGAATTCAATGAGTCATTTATTTCTGATAGTACTTTCTTATGATTTCCCTGTTGTGCAGTAAGTGTCTCAAAGAGAAATGTTGGGACATATGACTGATCTAAGAATTTAGCCACAAGTTTGGGCTAACTTAATTCATGCCTTGATAGCAACATGGTCATCCTCTGTGTTCTCCTATTTCTGTCTTCTATTTCATCTCAACAAGCAAAGCTGGATGCATGCTAGAAACGAAAAAGAAATCTCCAGAGTTAGTCGCCCTCTCTTTTAAGCCCTTTTCTCCCACATCTCATCAGTGACCCTTTTGTTTTGCTCATTATGCATTTCTCTAACCATGTTCCCAGAGTTCCCTCTGAAATGCTCGTTCATCTTTCTGCTTATGTGACTTCATTATGTGCATCTAGCCCATCTTCCGACAACTTCCATAGGCCCCAAAATGTGGGAGGAACTGCCCCTCAACATTATTATAATTATTAATGTAGGTTCTTGTTAAAATGCAGATTCCTGGGCCCCAGACAAATCAAAAACTGTCAGCACATCCTGGGATTCTTCATCTTGCAAGCTGTCCAGGTGACTATGATGCACGCGTCAACTTAGGAGGTAAAAAGGACAATTAAGGCCTTTAGTTCTCAATTCTTGAGTCTTTGGTTCCTTCCTTCTTTTCTCCCTTCCTTTTTTACTTCTTTGGAGCTTAATGGAATACTGTGGGCTCACTCTCTGGTTTCTAGTCTTTCTTCCTTCCATTCTCTCTTCATCCCTTTTCTCTCACCCTTTCATATTCTCTCTCTCTCTCTCTCTTCCTGCCCTGGCCTGGCCTGGCCTGGCCTATTTAAGTGCATCATGACACTATGTGAACATCACAACTATCTGATACTTTTTATTTTAAAAAAAGAAAAAGAAAACTAGCTCAAGCAAGATGCTAGAAATCTCCCTTCAGCTCTGGACATGTAGCCTACAAACTACAGAACAGTAAAGAGCCAGGAAACCCAAAAGGAAGCACAGCTGGGATCCATAAAGTCCCCTCCCTCTTTGATTCAGGGAGAAACATTAAAACAGCTGACCTCTTGCTCCAGCATTTCTTTTCCATCATCCGGAATGTGTGATAAAGGGATATTTAAAAGCTGACTTGGTCCTGCCTCCTTTATCCCTCACCACAATATCACTAATTATTTTTCAAGAAAGCTTCCACCCTCTAGCCCATATGTAAAAAGGCTTAATTCTTCCCTGCGGTTTTCGAGTTCTTTTAGTAAAACATGAAGAAATCTCTTCAAAATGTGTTGGCTGCAAAAGTGGGTAATGCAGGCAAAGTCTGTGGTGGTTGTTTTATTAAAAAAAAAAAAAAGCTGAAAGAAAATGTCTTAGTAATCTAATGTTGTTGTTACAATTGAGGTTACTGAGAAGTTGCATGTCAAATTATGGTTAATAAAAGTATCTTTAAACTATATTCCCAAAGTCTGTCACTCAAAGGAATTTTGAAGAATGTTTTGGTCACATAATGAATGCTTTTGATGTGCAAACAGTCATCCTACTGTTTCTTATTTTGCAAATTAAAGTTGATCAAAAATCCATTTTCCCTAGAGTAGAGGCATTTTTTGTCTCTCAGAGTGTTTTGCTTTAAATGTTGGGAGAAACGCAAATTGTATAACCATTTTTACCTTGCATAAGAAACAATGCTAATTATACCAGGAGTGCCCAAAAAAATGTATACTCATTTTAAGAGATGTTATCTATATATTACATAAACACTGACGGTAACCACTTCGAGCACCTCTTGTAATTGCAGAAGTCAAACTTGATTTCTGTTCATCTTTTGTTATTGGTATATACTGAGTATTACAATTTTAAAACAGTTTTTTCCTTTCTTAAAATGTGTATAAATTTTTTGGCACCCTCTATATGTAAGTTAATGGGTGAGTATCACAGTATTTTCTTTTATTTATTTATTTATTTATTTATTTATTTATTTTTATTGGGGTGACATCTGTTAGCAAGGATTACATAGGTTTCAGGCACACAATTCTACAGTGCATTGTCAGCTTGATGTATAATAAGTTCACCACCTAATGTGACTTCTCTTTCCATCACCTTATATTTAGCTTCCCCCCAGTATTTTCTTTTTTAAGGTGGAAAGTGGACTGAAAAACAAAATGTTACTTTGCTCTGAAATTGTCTCAGATGACTAGGCTTTGTGTCCAGGAACTAAATAGCTCCTTTCCCTTGAAAAAAGATCTATTTGATCGTCATTGGTTGGTTTTTAAAATAACAAGTTCCGTTTTATATGCAGAAGTTCACAGAGAGACCTATGTGATTGCTGGATTTAAATAATTTACAGACGGCGTTCCTAGAGATAGGAAGAGGGAAAGAGCCACAGCAGCACGCAGGGAGAATTATCTTCCAGACACCGCCTCCGAGTCTGGACTCCTCATCAGGACCTCGCAACCAGCACAGAAATCGGCAGCTCTGAAATAATCAGGGCCCGCTGTCAGTCTCGGGTTTTGCAATTCAACCAACACACATTTCTCCCTTACACGGCAGCCCCCTTGAATCCTTATTCTTTCCACTTTTATAACAACTTGATGCATTGCCACCTATACCTCCCTCGGCTGTTCAAACTCACAACAGCAAATATAATCAAGGCACCAGGGCTGGTAAGGGAGGGAAATGGGGGAGGGGGGTGTGTATGAGAAAAAGAAGAGACAGGAAAAGAAAACGCCAATCCCTGAATGGCTTCAATATGCCCATCCCAAGTCTGATAAACATCCCTTTCATATTAAATATTGGCTGGAAGTACTTTTACATAAAGGAAAAAGAAGACAGGTTTTTGGGGGGGGGGGTTGTTGGGGGTTTTTTTTGGTTCTTTTGGTGGGGGGGCGCAGGGGGGGTATGGCTTTGAAAGGTGAGCACAAGATCAAAGCAGCCAGGATGGAAATTCCTTGACTGGAATTCCACCAACACAGATGGAAAACCCATTTTTTAAAAATTCAAATCTGTTCACAAATAAAAATAAGCCACTAAGTTTTAAGAGCTCTGGCCTGTGTTCTGTGGGACATCAGGAACCAATTAAGTTGCTCTCCCCTTCTTGTTTATCCTAAATAATACTGTCTTTTCTCTGCTCTGATTGTACCCGCTTCAAGGCCCTGTGGCAGGGGTCTGTTAGTTCACTCTCCATGAAAACTCTTTCTCCACAGCACGTAAGAGTTGGGAAGAGAGTGAAGGCCTGCATTTTATCACATAAGGAAAAAATAACTAAATCTCAATCTTATATCACGTACTGTTTTCTTTTGCCCCCAAAAGGCAGCTGGCAGTTGGTTAGTGGCTGACTGCATTTGGATGTTGGACCACGATATCCCACCGTTGACAATGATTCTGTTTTTCATTTGCTTAAACTTTTCACCTCCCTCCTGAGCTTATAATGGAACGTATTCTTCATGCTCTGCTTTTAGTTTTCCATTTTTAAGCTTGTGCACATGGTTCAGTTCTGAAAGGACAGAGAGAGAGGCTTAGCACCTTAGTGTGGAATATGACTATTAAATGGCATCAGGCTTTCCAGTTACTGTCTCTGAACACACGACTCAGCATGTCTGTGTCCCGTCTGCCCACCAGGACCACAGCCCCAGGAGAGGGTACTATGTCTCATGTCTGCACATCAACAAATCTGCATATCTGCTCCTAGGGTGTAGTCCTAGAAGTGGCGTGGATATTACACATTGGAAAGAGCTACCAGCTGAGTTCAGAAAACCACAAGTCACATGGTTCTTGTACAATACACAGACATGCTCGTCTTTGTGCATTTTGCCACAGAAAACAAATGGGGAAAGCAAAGGCGCCTGGGCCAGTGCCCTTTTAAATCTATGCAGAGTGACTCAGACAGCACCAAAGCCCTGAATGCCAGGTAGGAGCACTCGTACGCTGACCTCACAGAGTTTTGGAGCTTCTGCTCCCTGTGAATCTCAACCAGTGAGTTCAAAGTTCAGTCATGTGTCTTGTTAATGTCCAGATAATTATGCCAGGAAACGACAGAGGAAATACTATCTCAAAGTTGAAACACAGCTTTCATCTTATATCCACAGTAACCCAAAAGCTTAGCTTTATCATCTCCTGGATGCATCAAGAAACACTTCTGCCTTAATAAATGCTTTCCCTGTTCTGCTCAGATCTGCTGAGTGCCGGCCATTTACTACTGTACAACATCTCACCATTCTTTGCTCTCTAATTCAACCACTGGATTAAATTATGTACCTTTGGGGACAGTTGATTGGCCATCTGCCTTGCTGCCTCCGCAATAGTGCTACTTTTTGTGCTTTTCTAGGAAACAGAAAGGAGTAGTTGCCTTCCTAGAAACTGCCTAGTGACCTGGCATCCCCCAGTGTGTTCAGGTTGCTTAGTGATGGTTATTCAAACTCGAGTGGTGACACACTATAATGGTAGAGGGATAGAGATTGGACCAGGGAAAAGGAAGCCTAAATTTGGCCAAATCTGTCTATCAAAGACGGCATCTAATCTCTAAACCTCAATGTTCTAAACCTATTTAAGGGAGGACAGAAAATTAATATTCATAGAGTAGCCACTATATCCAAGCACTTTAGAGAACTTTTTTATTTTTATTCACACATTACCCTTGCAAAGGAAGACTTTCTTTCCCCATGTTCTAAGAGAAAGCTAGAGCTCAGAAAGGTTAATTAACTTGCTCAGGCTCACAAAGCAAATAAGTAGCAGAGCCAAGATTTGAACCTATGTCTAACTAGCTTCAGAGCTATTGCCACCTCTGAAAAGACATGTATGAAAAAGCATTATGCTTGGCACCTAATGAATAAACACTTGATAAACTTTCTTTCCCTTTCAATGTCCCTTCTCGCTTTAAAATACAGATTCTATTATAAATTGTAAGCTTCAGACCTCTTCATTTATGCAAATCAAATAGATCACTGCACACATATAATCCAGCACTATCTGCTGAATTTCCCACTTTTTCTTCTTGTCAGAGTACTCTCTCTTATAACATTTTCATTTCTTTCGGGCTACATTTCTTGCTACCCTTTTATTGCAAGGTTCCCACATTCCCATCTTTGATATCTCCCAGGTTATGCCTTACCCTCCAACATGATTTGCCAAAATTCTGACCCTTTTTTTGTGTGCTGAGACCTCTTGAAATTTCAGCCTTCATTAGAGGTCTTTTGAGAAAAAGTTAAAATAAGCATAGTAATTCCTTGACTCTTCATTGGTCTAGTTGACAACTGATTTTCATTAACAAATTGTCTTAATATAGTAGTGTATGTGTAATACATACCATCTATTAGAATATCTATAACATACACTATGTATAAAACAATATATTAAATATGTTATACTATGTATATATAGCCTGTGAATAACTGTGAAAATGTGCACACACACACACACACACACACACACACCACATACGACTAGCAAACCCTTTTCAACAACTGCGTTGTCTAAGTCATATTTAGTAAAGCAGCATCTTCCTAAAGGAAATAAAATCTGCAAAGATGTAACTCTGCCCACAATGAAGTCAACCTTTTATAGGAACAGCAGAGGACTTTAGTTCCTGGAAACCATATGATCTCCCTCCTCCCAGTCCAAAACAAGGTATTTGTGGTGGTCTTCCCATAACAAAGGAATGTTCCCCCCACCACACACACACGAAACAAAGAACTGCTGAAAGCTTTGAACTAACAATGGTCCAGTCAGGAATCTGGGCTTCAGAACTGTGGGATCCCCTTCCCTCAGCATCTTTTCAGTGAGAAATAAGTTTCACCAAGCACTTGACCTGGGAAAGGGAACCAGCCCCTGAGATGACGAGAGCAGATGACTTCCCATTCACTGGGTAGCAAATCCCAGAGGTTGTGACCTTTCTTCCCTGTTAAATTTATTCTCATGCCAAGACATCTATTACATTTCTCCACAATTTTATATTTCGATTTTTTCAAAACCCATTGAATAGGAAAGGTAACATTCTCAAATTTGACCTTAGCTATGCTGCAATGCTGTCTTTGTTCTCGTATTTGAATCATTTTTTGTCTTTGAAGTTGACCCTTAATAGGATGTGAGTCAAAGGAATTGGTGGGCACTGGAGAAAGCAATAAGCGAATACCTCAGGCAGGATGGGAAAGAACTCTTACCATTACTCTGAACTTCCCACAAACTGAAATTCCCCCCAGAGGTGTCTAACGTTAGGTTATTTTTACTTATTTTTAAAGATTCCATCTCTAGTTTCCAAATGCAATAACACCTGTAGACTTTCGAAATTATTATTATTATTAATTATTATTTCCCTCCCACCCTGAGCTGAAGAAAGAAACGGAAAGGAAAACAAAAGAAATCTGGAAGCCGTCAGGATTCCTCTCTCCTCACCAGCTTTTTCTCTTACTCACTTCCTCTTCTCACTCACCAGGGACCGCCGTCCAAACCCTGCCCGCGGGGACTGGTCATTGACCAAAGAAACCACCTCAGCACTACGCATACTGACACCCTCAATCTGAGTCTCATTACATTTTTAGTGCTAGTTACATAAGCCCAACACTCCTCTTAGTATAAAAGCATCCTATTTCTTTAAAAAATACATTGCTAAATCATGCAGGAGAATGAACCTAGTCCTCAGTATAGCCTCAACAGAGCTCCTTTACTGCACAGAGTAAGATCCCAACATTCTCACCCCCAACTCTACCCTCTCGGGGGCAGCCCACAGGGAACTATTAGAGACATTACTTTGCTCAAGTGGAAAAATCAGGACTCGCCGAAATCCCACTGCTAGGAGACTTCAGTGGGGTGGCTGGGGTTCACTGGAAACTTCTCCAGCTTCAGATGAGTGAGGTATCAGGGGGCAAGTGTTTGAAGAATGTGACCAATAATATCCCACTAGGAGGGAACTGTAACAGCCTTTCTAACCCACATGTCACCTTGCCCTGACACCCTGGGATACTGTGATAATGAATAACCTCGTCCAAGGAAGAAGGAAGAACCACAGAGAAGGCCCAGTGCTGTAAGCAACAGGAAAACCCTCTCTGGGGACAGCTGGTCAGAAGGGGTAACCGAGAAACTGAGAAAGGTCTCGTCCATCCTGAACTGCACGGTGAGGCGGTGGAACCCACCTCAGAGGGAAGTATTTCAGAGAGCAGCTAGTTACCTATTGGTTTAAGCATTTATGAAGAGGCACAGAAAAGCTAACACAACATCTCATTTAATTAGAGAATGGTTGAGGAAACTGATCCAGGTAAAGCACAGGTGCTATAGAAATGGAAAAATATGAGTTTGGTGGCAGGGCAGGGTTGTTTTCAAAAGAGAGCTGACAGTACCTTGCCTGGTGATGACTGAGAAGGCCGAGTCCTGTCCTTGGGAGGACATTCTGCTGGCTTCAGGCCAAGTCTGAGGTCCCTTAGTCAGACCAACAGTTATTTAGAAAAGGAGCCTGTTAGAAGGAAAGTCTTAGGGGTCAGGGATTCTCCCCAACTTTCTAGAGCATAGGGGGCCAGGGAACCTCAATGCCTTGGCCAGATCTCTCTCATTGGGCTGGATTTGAGGCAGGAGTTGATGTCAAGGCAAGCCAAATATCTGGATGGATTTTAAAACCTGGTAAATACCTTTGGCCTACTCTTGATTAAAATGAAGGGAAGAAATTGAGCTCATAGAGACCACTATATGTGATGAGCAGGAAAAAAAATTCTGGGAAAAAAAATTCTGGGAAGTTCTTCTTGAACCATATGGTGTTTTGTTTTGTTTTGTTTTAAGAGTTCTAGGAAAAACTCCTTAAGCCTAGATTCCTAAAAATCCAGATACAGTAGGGAGTGCTCTCATATTGGGGGATGGGGAGAGGAGAAGGAAACTTCATATAAAAACTACTGTCATGCATGTATTCCTCATTCAAACACTCAAATAATTTTAGATTGTTTCCAAGTTGGCATTTACAAGAAGAGAACCAAAAATAGAACTGGACTTCATTTATATAAAATTGTGTACTTATTCTTACATGTTTAAACTTCAGTCACCTTCAAAGTACTCTCCATTGGATGATACATGTATCAAGATATTTTTTCCACGGTTCAAGACAGTTTTTGAACTCATTGATTTTGATGCTGTTTTTGTGCTCTGTCATTTTTCTTGGTTGTTTGTTTGTTTCACCTCTTTCACGTCGGCAAAATGTTTCCTTGGCAAAATAGTTCCCTTTGAGGACTTTTTTCAGCCTGGGAAACAAAAAACATTGCTCCAGGCGAGATCAGGTGAATAGGGAGAGTGGGACATGGGGGTCATGACGTGTTTTGATCAAAAATTGCTGAACACTCGGCACAGTGTGGGCAGGTGCGTTGTCAGGCCACGCGTTGTTCGTGTATATCCCCATCATGAAATGGGCAAGGGCGTTGAGTCTCCGAAAAAATAATTCACTGAAACCAAACACAACCTCTCACAAGGCCAGCTGGTACACTGATGCAGATGGGTTCCTAGAACACTCACCTAGCGGGGGAAGCCTGTCCTACAAGGGCCTGCCCTCCAGAAGATAATCTGGGGGCTTTTTTGGGTCCCCCTTCATACAATGTATGTGATTCCTAACTTACCAAAGAATTCTCTTATTATACCGAATTTCTTTCTCCAATTCTCTTTGTCAGCTGCATTTTGTCTCTAAGTGACCTGGTATTTAGTAATAATGCATATACCTAATTTGTGATTATATAAGTTTATTGACATTTCCACTGAAATTATTCACAGATTTCAGAAGGCAAGGTAACCTTAAATGGAACCGTGTAAGACAGCGAGTTCTAACTTTGACTATCATGTGACCTGGGGGAAGTTACTGAATGTCTATTCAAAGTGCATTTAGTAATAGCACCTGCCCCACAGAGTTACCGTGAGGATAACGGAGGCAACGTGTACATGACACTAATAACTGGCCTATAAGAGCTGCTCGATGAATGGAGGTTCCTCTTGAGATGTCTGGGGGGTGCACCCTTTGGTGACTCTTTCGTTTGGGCTGCCCCTAGCTGAATGTATTTATCTGACCTACTCAAGTCCCTTTACCCCTTTTGCCATTCTCGGACCTAGAAACATGCTGTTATTCCTCCCCTAAAGACCATGGTTACCCTCACGGTTCCTTCAGACCTCTGCTCCCCACCACTGCACTGAACACCACGTCCCCAAGTTGCTCCTGGCCTCCCCTCCATGTCGCTCAGCCTCCTCTCCTGGCAGCATTTGCTAACTCAGTAACTTTCCTCTTCCACTTTGTGGGGGCTCACAGCCCCCATCCAGAACCAATCTGCCCTCCATAGGCCCCAGTATGACTTCAGTGGCCTTCTCTATAGTCCAGTTTGCCGAGAGATATAGTCCAGCTCTTGAGAGATTTAAAAAATTAACAACAACAACAAAAGATAAAAGGAAAAGATGGTAGAAGCATTCAAGGGAAGCTAATAAGTAGCTCGTTGTGACTGGGAAACCCTACAAATTAGGAGTCAAAGGCAGAGTTCATCCTCCCTTCTCCATTTCATTCCAGGTTCTTCTTCAACGTGAGCAAAATATATAACACTTTTTACTTCTACTAGCTGTTAGTCACTGGGTATTTGACATAGGTTATCTTTTTTTCATTTTTAACTAATTCTGTAAGTATATACATTTCTTATCACCACCCTCATTTTAGAAATGTTGAAATTGAAGCTTAAGGGATATTCGGGGTCACATGGCCAGGGAATAACTCACATTCTGGCGCTAGTGCCTGTCCCCTTACCCATCGTTCTAAACACAAGGGTTCAAAGCTACTGTGGTTGTCAAGCTAAGAGAAAGTAACTGTCTCAGCCTAACCAGCTTTTCTAAGAGTTGGGACTCTGATTCTCCTCCTGGAATATGATAATGAGCCTGGGAGAAGGGATTTGACAAAGAAAAAAATGTTCCCCTCAGAGCACCAGAATTCTCCACAGTATTAAAGTAATAATAATAATAGCTGCTATAAGCATCAACTACGTGATGGTGCTACACTGGAACCTGTTTTATGTTATTTAATTCTTAGAATGACCCTTCTAAGTATTTATTATTAACTGAAAAAACTGAACCTAAAAATAGTTAAGTGACTAAGTAACTGAGATGGGATTTCATTCAGGTCTCCCAGACTCCAAAGCCCTGTCCTTTCCAAGACACTGTCTTCTGAATGATTTTTGTTTGTTTTTTACTTTTACAAAAAGCATCTATTGCAATCCCCTTGCCTGTAGTCGCTGACCGATGACCATCTTTAATTCTGCATGAAAGATTAAAATGATAAAGAGATTCAAATGATTCAACTATTCAATTTCTGATTATCTCAAGTTGCCAAACAAAGCTGAGGTGTCCCATGATGCAAGACCTTTCACCAAGACAAGGAAAAAAACCAACATATCACTTTATCTTTGTTTTGTGGTTTGTGATTCCTAGTGGAGGGAAGTCAGCTGTAAAATTAAGAAATGAAAACCAAATGGTTCACAATGAAGTTCTGAAATTCATTGTCTTTAACAGGTGAGAGGGGGAAAATAAACTGCTAAATAACTAAAGGAATACCGGAATGATCATGCTCCACGGAAAGAACGTGAGGGTTTGGGTTCTAGCCCCAGTTCCACATGTTCTTGCACTTTATTTCCAAGATATATTTCCTATTATGTAAAAGGGGGTCACTATCTGCCTTGCTGAACCCACCGAATTATTGGAAGAATTAAAATAAGAGAAGGTATATGAAAATATTTTATAATGTATAAAGTCTATTTAAATATATTGGTCCATCATCATCTTTTCCTTTGGAGCCAAATGGATCAGGGTTTAGTCCTAACTTAGTCACTTGGTTATACTTGGTCAGGTCAACTAACCTCTCTGTCCCTCCACTTACCATTTATAAGATGAATGTTGTAAGTATCTGTTAGTTACCTATTCCAGAATCCCCCTTTCTGTCATCCTAACATTATCCAAAATTTTTACTTAGGCATCTACCCCTCCCCCAGGGAATTCAAATACTTTAGGTAACCTGACTCTACCTTTCAGTTTCAAAGGTGAGTCTTAATTGGGCCAAGCAAATCAGGGACTGCAATCTACTTTGCCATAGTGAATGATTTTCAATTAGCATAATCTGATAACCAAAGAGAATGGTTGAGAAATAAACAAATTTATTCATTGACCTTGACCAGTGAAAGGCACTGTAGGTTTGCAGATGAACTGCAGCTTTGAGAAAGAAGCTTTCTAACTCTTATGAAATAGCACCTAAAAAAAATTTTTCTTTTTATATTTCCAATTCTGGCCATGATGGAATAACTAATCTCTAATGAACCTTTTGGCTATAAACAACTAGAAAACTGGACAAAATTAATAAAACAACTATTTCTAGACACCGTGCAATTGTCAGCACAGGATTCTGACTCCTGAAAGAAGGGAAACGAGTAAGTTGAGTCCAATGATTACCCCAGCTTTCTCATGAAGGTATTTTACCAGACATTGACCCAAAGGGAAGGATCCAAGCAGAGCACAGTAGTCTTAACAAGCTGAGGATACAGCTAGCAGAGTTCAGAATGCCAAACTGAACTCGAGTTTGTATGGAGCACCAAAAGGAATAAGACGCATAGGTTAAATTGCTCCATAAATCTCCTGGGGATCACCTTGAATGTTTGACCAAATAATAATAATAAGCTACGTAAAGCACCTGCCCCAATTAACTGCGTGACCGGTATGTGTGGCAAGACAGACCCGCAAAAGAACGGGAGCTTTGGGTAACCAGAAGAGAGAAAGTTAGGTGCCATAACAGGAGCATGCCAGTAGTTCACAAACTTCTGCTTTCAGAAGTGGTGCGATTTGGGAATGGCTTTACAGTAAAAGAATAACAAGCTCCCCTCTCTATTTTTTTTAATGTCAACATTTTTCTTGTCCATTTTCCTTCAAACTATACTTACTATCTCCTTAGGCGCTCCAAAGTCTTGCTAATTTTCATTTCACAACCTAGTTCCATTTAACTTTGTAAGCAAAGAAATCAATCTCTACAGAATACCTTTTCTTTGTTTCCCCTCGCCCCACAGCACTTCTCTGAGTCAACTTCTTCCCCACCCCAGGAGCTTTGTCCTGTCTGTGTCCCACTCTCTCACCCACCATGCTCCACATTCAGCTGTCCTGTCACCCTTGCTGTGCACACCACAACTCCCTGATGCCTCCATACAGGCTGAGAGCAGAATACAAGGTTATCGGTATCATATGATAATCTCACAAAGCTCTCAGCCTACCAACTGCAAGGCAGGAGACCAGATGAGTGAGGGATGCAAAGGAAAGCACCCATGAGTGTCCAGGGCAAAGATCCTAAGGAAGGCTATTTAACCAATTCACAGCACTCGTCACAAAGGCTCTGCCCCATCTAGACACACAGACCAGCGAAGTGAGCACAGGCACATAGAAAGTGTCTACGGAATGTAGACACATTATCCCGGTTTATCTGGCATCGTTTTAAGAACAATGTAGTCCCAATGAACAGAATCCTAATTTTTAAATACCAAAAAAAGTAGGGGCATTTTTAATGAAAATGTTTCCAGACTATACATGCACTCTAGCATAATATATTAAACAAACTTTTAAAACATAATTTAAATCCAGTAGATACATGAGTTATGGCACTGCACTAAATGGACCTACTGTGTTATGCTTCTTAGGGTCTTACCTTTTGCATCTTTATCATCATATATTTTCATAAAGCTCTCAGCCTACAAACTATAAGGCAGGAAACCAAATGAGTAAACTTTTGAAAACTACATCTAAAATAAACATAATTTTTTATTAAAAATAATAATAATAAGCTGTGTATACAAGAGCAACTATTAGGGAGAAAAAAATTTATGTGAAGCTGTAAGTTGAATCACTGCCAGAAATGTTAAGAAACATTTCAGTCTAACCAACCAAAATGGAGAAATATCAATGAACACTCAGGGTATTCATCAGAATCTACAGAAGCTTACACCTTTGGAATAGGCTTAGCCCTGGAGTAAAGGCTACCTTAAACATGCTCTAACAGAGCTTTAAAAATTCCCTGAAAGGAACAAGAATATCTAAAAGCAAATTAATTGATTTCCAGAATAAAATCCAACACTGATTAAAAGAAGGCAACAAAACCCAGACACTCAACAAAATAGTCATCATAATGTCCAGCATCAAACAAAAATTATGATACATGCTTACTGGCATTAGTTTTAGTTGGGTAAATGCAAACTGAAACTGCAGTGAGGTACCACTTCACATGTACTAGAATGGCCATAAATAAAAAAAAATATGGGAAATAACAAGTATTGGCAAAGATGTAGAGAAATTCCCACACTGCTGATGAGAACATAAATGGTGCAGACACTGTGAAAAACTGTTTGGTGGTTTTTCAATAAGTTAAACATAAAATTACTATATGGCCCAGAAATTCCACTCCTAGATATATACACAAAATAACTGAAAATAGGTGTTTAAACAAAAATTTGTACATGAATGTTCATAGCAACACTATTCATAATAGCCAGAAAGTAGGAGCAACCCAAAAGTTCATTAGCTAACTGACGAATGGATAACAAAATTAAATAAATGAGCTATGTCCATAGAATGGAATATTCTTTAACCCTAACAAGGAATGAAGTACTGATACATGCTACAACTTGAAAACATGGTGCCAAGTGTAAGAAGCCAGACACAAAAGATCACAGATTGGATGATGTCATTTACATGAATGAAATACCCAGAAAAGGCCAATCCATAGATACAGGAAGCAAATTAACAGTGTCCTTTGAGTAAGAAAAGGAAGGAATCCGGAATGACTGCTTAATGGGTGTGGATTCCCTTTGGGGTAAAGAAATGTTCTGAAACTAGAGGGAGGTGATGGTTGTACAACAATGTGAATGTACTTAATGCTACTAAATTGTACACTCTAACATGGTTAAAATGGTAAAGTTCATGTTACATATATTTTACCACAACTTTCAAAAATTATTATTGTGCATCAAGAAGTAGAAAAATTCTTGTGGTATTATTTTTCCTTGTTTGAAACCTTTGTTATAAAACAAGGAGAAAAATCAGACAATAGAAACAGTCTCAGGAATGGAAGAAAAGGGATAAGCAGACAAGGACTTTAGAACAGAGACTATAATTATGTTAAAATGTTTTACTAGTTATCTGCTGCTATGTAATAGATTAACCCAAAATGTAGCAGTGTGAATAGCAAACATTTATTATTTCATATTTTCCAAGAATCAGAAGTTCAGAAGTACATTAGCTGGTGGTCCAGCTGATAACCTAATGATTCCTTAAGCATTTAATGAGATAAATTTGGCAGGAAATACAAGACAATAAAATATAAAGGACAGTGAAAGTAACATGGTAAACATAGCAGTGGTGTAGCAAGTGAGGCAGAATATATATAGAAGACCTTTCCTGATTTTCAAAATATCTTTCAAGGATAATTGGAGGGATTTGTCTGTTTGTAATAGACTAAGGCCCTACTGGATGACCCCTCCCCTGTGCAGAATACAACCATAAAATTTAGATATGAATATAATGCTGAGACCTTTACCCCAAGATAGAACCCAGAGGACTCAGGCAAAGAAGGCAGAAACCTTGTGTGTCACATCGTACAGGATACACAAAAATCCTGTCTCGTTATGTCATACGATGAAATAACCTCAGGAGAAAAATAAGGGTTCATGTAAAGAAGTTAGATGAGACCCATCTTAGCCCACACTGGGAAAAATCAAAAGTTAAACCAAATAGGGTGGGTATTTGAATTTATTTTTAGGACTTCTAGTTGCCAAATCAAAATTCTCTATTAGGTCGCTAAGAAAAAAGTGAAATGTCTGTGCCTGTGGAGTTAAACATGGAGTGAAATTCCAAAACTCTCCATCCAATAGTCCTTACTTGTCGTCAAACTGATGTACTTCTAGCCAGCTGGGACGGTCCCAACAACTGATAACCAAGAGCCAATTGAGAGCTGTGGGAAGGCCTTGCAGACAGTTTTCTTAGACAATGTCATTAAGCTTCTTGTCTCCATGAGCACCAAATTATTTGTTTTAAAAAGATTTCCTATGACCTCACATGTTCTTACATTTTTGAACTGCATGTCTTATTTAGAAAGTCAGCACAGCCCATGTCTGAGACAGGACTACGATATGACCGAATAACTGAGCATGAAACTCACCCCAGTCATGCTCAGGACCAGGAAATTCCAGAAGTACATGAGTACTGACCATAAGGGTACAAACAAGGAAGGTGTGTGTGGTGGTGGAATCTCAAGGGAATATAATTTCCTCATCAACCAAGTGAAACAAATTAAGATTTAAAAATTCAGTGATAAGAAAATGGAAACAAAAAAACAAACAAAAATCTGGGGTAGCAATACTTAAACCAGACAAAATCAACTTTAAAACAAAGGCTATAACAAGAGAAAAAGAAGGACCCAGTAATCCCATTTCTGGGTATTTATCTGAAGAAATCCAAAACACTATTTTGAAAGGACATGTTCATCTATATGTACATTGAAGCATTACTTACATAGCCAAGATATGGAGGCAACCTGGTGTCCATCAACAGATGAATGGATAAAGAAGTGATGCACATATACAACGGAACATTACTCAGCTATAAAAAGGAATGAAATCTTGCCATCTGCAGTAACATGAATGGACCTAGAGGGTGTTGTGCTCGAACAGAGAAAGACAAATGCCATATGATTTCACTTACCTGTACAATCTAAAGAACAAAATATTAGGTGGTGAACTTAACTATACAACAAGTTGACAATGCACTATAGAATTATATGCCTGAAACCTATGTGATCCTTGCTAACAGATGTCACCCCAAAAAGTCTAACAATAAAAATGAATTAAAAAAAATAAAAAATAAAGAACAAAATAAATGAACAAACAAAACAGAAACAAACTCATAGATACAGAGAACAGTTTGATAGTTGCCAGATGGGAAGAGAGTTGGGGGGATGGGTGAAAATAGGGAAAGGATTAAGAAGTACAAATTGGCAGTTACAAACTAGACATGAGGATGTAAAGCATAGGGAATAAAGGCATTAATGTTGTAATAACTATGTATGGTGTGATGGACACTAGATTTATCTGGGTGATCACTTCGTAAGATTTACTGTAAAGCTACAGTCATCAAGACAGTCTGGTGTTAGTGAAAGACTGGACAAATAGATCAAATTATTTTTTAAAAAATAAAAAATAATAATTAAAATAGAAATTCAGTGATGCTAGATTTTGACATCATCAGTGAAGGGGTCAATCTCTTCTGCTCTTTGGAATTTCAATGCTGTTCCAACCTACTTCCTTCTTTGGGCTTTAAATAAATTTACTAACCCTGTACTACACTGCTTCCCAGTCCTTGCTGTACACTGAATCACCAGGGAAGCTTAAAACAACTATTCGTGCCTGAGTCCTGTTCCCCAAAATCATGATGTAATTGGTCTAGAGTGCAGCCAGGGCATCAACGTAGTGTAAAGTCCCCCTGCTGATTCATGTAGCAGAGCTTAAAAATGAACAAGATCTCTACTGCTTTATTGTTTAAAAGTGTGGTCTGAGACCCTGGGAACTTGTTAGAAATGCGATCTTAGGCAGCATCCAGACCCCCAGGACCATAATCTCCACTTTAACAAAACACTTAGGGGACTCACACGCATATTTGGTTTGAGAAGCTTTGCTCTATTTTCCTGTAGCCTCCTCCCATTTTGGAGGAGCAGTAGTTCTCACCTTGGCTAAAGATAAGAGTCACCTAGAGAGCCTTTAAAAATGACTGACATCCAGGTCCTCCCTCCAGAAATTCTAAGAGTATGGCATGGTGTTTTCATTTTTTTTAAAACTCTCCCAGGGATTTTAATATTAACTCAGGGTTGAGAGCCTCTACTACTGAAAGATATTTTTCCTCTTTTAATAGCATTTGGTATAAAGTGACCACTCTTAAAAATGCAGGTTCTGTGGGAAAAATAACACTTTAGTCTATTTTTCTACATTGGCTATCAAATGTTCATTTCCAAAGGCAATAATTGATTTGCTTATTTAAAATGTGGATTCCCAATGTCTCATCTTCAAAGAGTTTCCTTTGGTAGGTGTGACATGGGGCCCCAGAATCCACCATTTTTACAAGCTCAATTTGGAATTCTGATGTGCATGGTCCTTGCATCCCATTTTGAAAAGCCCTGCTTGTGACAGAAGAATCTGAGATTAGGCCTTAATGGGAATAGGGAGAGAAAGGAGACCAAGCAGGAGCCCAGCGTAAAGGGTGAGGGAGCAAAAAGAAGTGATGTAGAGAAAGCAAGAGGTGGAGCTGTAAAGGTCACTGAGAGGAAGATGAAAGGTATGGCCCAATTCTCAGAAACAAGCAGTGAAGATCAAGCCGGTCAGTACCAGGCTACTTCCTGCCTGATCAACTCCAAGTTGCCTGAGGAACAGTCGCATGCCTAACCTCAATGAGCGCCATCTTGAAAGCCCTGAGAGAGGGAGACCATGTAGGCTTTCATCAAGCCATAAAAAAAAAAATAAATAAATAAATAAAGGAAATCCTGCCGTGTGCAACAATATGGGTGAACCTGGAGGACATTATGCTAAGTGAAATAAACCAGACACAGAAGACAAATACTATAGGATCTCATGTATATATGGAATCTAAAAGTGGAACTCATAGGAGCAGAGACTAGAATGGTGGGTACCAGGGGCTGAGGAATGGAGGGAATGAAGAGATGTTGGTCAAAGGGTAGCAATGTCTACATTGTAGAGTGAAATTTGCTCAGAGACTGGATCTTAAATGTTCTCACCACAAGAGGAAGAAAATGAAAACTACATAAGGTGATGGATGTGTTAATTAATTTGACTGTAGTATTCATTTCACAATGGATATGGATATCAAATCATTACATTGTAAGCCTTAAATATACACAATTTATATTTGTCAATTATACTCCAATAAACCTGAGGGGAGATCGCTACAGCAGGGGGAAAGGGCTTGTCCTTTATAAGAATCTCCTGATAACTTCTGCAGACCTGATTTTCTTAATGAAGGAGATACTTACATTTACTATTATAGTTCATTAGGGCCGTTATTGGATTGAACGCATTTAAAACATTATGAGAGTCCCTAGCACATAGAGATATTTGGAAAATGTTATTTAGGAATTATTTTTACTCTGATGGTGCAATGTGTGTGACCTATACCTCAGAAGACCCATCTGTGCCTTCCCAACTCAGAGGTTATAATCAGTCCTAGGAGCCTTAATGAGATTTGTGTCTGGTACATAAGAGTTTGCAGACGGGAATGCTGTCAGGCAAAGCCACAATCTGTCAATGATTGACCAGATGAAAACTCCTCGGAGAAGGTCAGGGCGATTAGAACAGGGAAATGCAGACCCCAGTGTCCAGCAACAGTAAGGAGCAGCCCTGACTCTTTTTTCCCTAACAAATCCATTCATAAACCATGTGGTTTCGTTCACCGGGGGTTCGCTATGTAAAGACACAGGTTTACGAGCAAATCTCATTTAATCCCTATTTGTTATTAGTTTCACTTTAATGATGGAACAAGGTCTAGAAAGTGGCAAAACAAATAAAATTTGAGTCTGTCCAAATCCCTATCCCAGACTGTAACCACTCTATTCCTTCTCCTTCCTCAGTAACTATTGTCCCAATGAACGTTCGCTTTGCCACACTCTCAAAATAGGCAAAGACAAGTCATTTTTAAGGCGACAGTCATGCTCAAATGAGGCCTCAACAACTTGAAACAATCTCAAATCACAGAATATTAAGCTCCTTTTCTTAAAAGACAGGTTCCAAACAAGAAGTTGCAAAGATATTGATATTCACTCAGGTACTCAGGAGACCTCTCGTATCACATGACCCTGATTTAACTCTTTTATGAAGTCACATTCTTATGATGATTTGGGATGTCAGGTGGAGCGAGAAAATGGTCACCCATTGGCAGACTCCAGTAAGAGTCTGAGCCCATCCTACCTGCTTAAACTCACACCTGAGCCCTGCCCACCTCCATCCTTAAGCACAGCATACCTGTCTACAGACCCCAGTCCAAAGATTTTGTCCTAATGCTTCCTCTGTGAAGGGCACAAACCACAATGTGATGATGAGATAGATATACAGGGTCCGGCACAAATAACACCCCTTTTGTATGAGCTGGTAATCTATACCAAACTTTTAGTATAAAATTATAAGCACGCATGGTTATGATTTTATAATAAAATCATAACTCAAGTCTGGGCGTTACTTCTGCCAGACACTGTGCGTATGCATTGTAAAATGATCACCATAATCAAGCTAATTAACCCATTTATCACCTCACATGGCTACCATTTTGTGTGTGGGGGGGGGGTGGTGAGAACACTTAAAATCTACTCTCTTAGCAAATTTTAACTATACAATACAGTGTTATTCACTACAGTCAACATGATGGACATTAGATCCGAGAATTTATTTGTATTATAACTGGAAGTTTGTACAATTTAACCAACATCTCCTTACTTCCCCCACTCCCTATTCCCTGGTAATTCTACTCTGTTTGTGTGAGTTGACTTTTCTAGATTCCACATATGCATAAGTAGGATCACAGGGTCCCTCCCCTCCTTCTAAGTCATGGTACTCTATCTACGTCTGCAGTCCCAAATTTCAGGTTGGAGGCCTCATCACACTAGCTGTCCCAGCAAGGGTTCTGAAAGGCCAGGAATGACCTTAGGTGGAAACTCAGACCTAGTAGGACCACAAGATGACATCAGCAGTGCCAGGTAAACCAGCCTTTGTCTAGAGCACTTAAGGAAATGCAATCCCAGCAGGCTTCTGATTTTCGTCCTTAATTAACTTCCTCTATTCCCTTAGGCATTTGTTCCCTTAGCAGGATCCTACCCCATAAACGTTCCTTTGTCCCAGCTCAAGGGTGTTAAGTAAATACCTGGGAGCAATTGCCCATAGCTTTAGAGGGCTTTTGGCAGTCCACAGCAGGTCCCCAGTCCTGACAGCTTCTGGCTAATTGGAGTGTTTGTGTCACACTTTCTGTCTGCAGGAGAGGCTTGCAACAGCCATGCTCTGCCTGCCTAGACCTCCTGCCACAGGGGTCCTACAGTTCTGGATCAAGGAACTTCTCTAAACTTGCATTGATTCCTAGCGATCTCCTGAAGGGTCAGCATGCTGTATACATGTTAAAACCATATTAATAGTCATATTAATCCTAGTTTTGAAATCCAGATTAAGGCGATTCAAAAATTACTGATCAAGGTGGGTTCCCTGGTGGTGTAGTGGCTCGTTTTCGGCGCTCTCACCACCACAGCCTGGACTTGCTTCCTGGTCAGGGAACCAGCCCACCCCACACCCGCCCCCCAAAAAATTACTGATTGAATAGAGCAAATGTTAACACTACAGAAAAAGGTTATAAATCTTATCACCAGATTAAAGTTAAACTCAGACATACTTAGAAACTCATAGTGAAATCTGGTGATCTGTAGGGGTCTGTTTCTACCACAATAGCCTCTCCCTCTCCTTAACCTTGATGCTTCCATTGACCTGTCAGGCCCTATCACCATTAATGTTTTAAAGAAGGAAATAGGGAAAAGTTAAAAGAAAGGATAAAAGAATTGGGCCCCCCCCCCCAAAAAAAAAATAAGGAATCTTTTTACTTCTTCTCTACTAGGAAACAGGAATCTTTATTTCTATACCTGAATTATCCTTCCAAGTAAAAGATGGCTGGAGGATGTCATGCAGCATGAATGCTACATTGAAACACTTACCTTGATTTCCTCTTGATAGTTACTCAACATGCACTGAGGTGGGGATGAACATATAATTTATCACCCAAATAGGAATAAGAGGGCTCTCCAGAAAGTATCCAGCCCTGTAACATGAAATATAGAAGCATTGATGGCCGGATGTTTTTTTTCTCTCAGAGCTTAGAGAATGAAAGGGATGCTTTATTAATTCCACCAAGCCAAAAGGACGTCCCAGAACAAAGTGGGAGGGATGGTCGCCCTAATTATTAAGCACTTTCTATATACTTTGTGTAAAAGCAGGAAATGTCTATGGGGTAGAGGAGTTGTTCTTTGTTTCTAGATCCAAAATCAGTGTTAACTTCCACCTGCTTTCCAAATACCAAAACATTTCCGTAAACCCTATTGGTTCTTTCAGGTAAAATAAAAATACGTGCTCAGCTCATTCAACCAGTGACTTTTCCCACTTGGGACAATTCTTTTTACACAAATAGAATCAAGTTTCTTCCCTGTGGTTTTTTTGAGAACAGGTTGAATTTGGATAGACAATTCTATATTTGATTGTATTAATATATCATGATCAGGTCACTGAAATCTAATCTTATGGAAAAATTACTGCTGTCTTTTGAAATGAGGAAATCACTGTCTCACCACTCAAGGGAACATTACACAGATGGTGGAGATCTTATTTTCAATAGTAAAGCAAGATAAAGGACAAAAAATCGTATGTGTGTGTGTATCTATAGATATAGATATATACATGTATACAAATATGCAAATATATATACATATATACAAATGTACAAATATGAATATATCTATATAAACATATATTCAGTTTTTAAAGGATTTGGGCACAGTAGATGTTCACTCATGTTTTCACAGAACAGTATTTATAGTTTAGAAATAAATTTTGCCTACACTATTGCCGCTGATTCTCATAACGGCTGGCTTTGATCGTAGCACTATCCCCATTTTACAGTCAAGGAAATTACTGTAGACACAGACTGGCACTTGAAGCCTCTAACTCTGACTCCATTGCTCTTTTTACAATAAAGCAATAGTTCACGATAGATGTTTAAAAGACAACATTTATTTTTTAAAAAATTCCTTCTACTTCCATCAAACTTAAAACTTTTAAAGCATTTTCATATTTATTTGTTCAATATATTTGAAGGGACCGCTGTGTGGCACACACTGACTGGATGCTGGAGGCACCAAGGTGAATACAATTGTCCCTGGGTATAAGGAACTAGAGATCGAGCGTGTGAGCAGAAAAGGAAATTGGTCCAGTTCAGTCCCCCGGGGAAAGGGAGGACTGTACGTCACGCACAGTGCGTCATGACCCACAGAAGAGAGTACCACGTCTAGGCTGTGGGGACCAAAAAGGCATCGCAAGGTTGTAATGCAAGGGAACTAGGGAGTTTGCCAGGAGGAGAAACTGGAAGTGCTCCTGACCTCAAGTTCAGAGAATATCAGGCTACATGAAAGCGACACAAGTTGTAAACATGCAGCAAAGGACGGTTTCAGGATAGGATGGCGGGTGAGTAGCCAGACCCAGGCTGGGAGCCTGGAATGTTGGGCTAAGGAAGTTGAAATTTACCTATAGATCGGGGGTGTCCAAACTTTTGGCTTCCTGGGCCACAATGAAAGGAGAATTGTCTTGGGTCACACATAAAATACACTCACACTAACAATAGCTGATGAGCTTCAGAAAAAAAATTTTTTTAAAGGTCACAAAAATATCTCATAAAGATTTAAGAAAGTTTATGAATTTGTGTTGGGCCACCTTCAAAGTCGTCCTGGGCCACCTTCAAAGTCGTCCTGGGCCGCATGCAGCCCGCAGGCCACGGTTGGACAAGTTTGCTCTAGATGAAGGGTGCCGACGAACAGAGGTGGTAGAACAAGAGAGAGTGGGACACCTGGGAAAGCAAATACAATAGGCTTGATGAGAGAATGGAGGGACAGCATAGCCAGGAAATGGATTTAAGACATGGAGTTAATAGGATCTGGGGTCTAGATGTGAGAGACGAGGGGTGAGATGAAAGCCAGGGACATTCTAAGTTCTTTGAGGATCTAACTGGGTGACGACGTTTCATGAACCCAGACAGGGTGTGTAGAGGAAGGAGGAAGAGGAGATTTCTGAGAGGCACAACGAAGTTGAGGCACAACTGTCCTGTACAGCAGTCATGTGGCAAGACCTAGAGAGGACTGGCAACAGATTCCTGAAGCTCCAGAGAAAATTCTAGGCAGAGGATACAGATTTGAGGGGGCCAGAAAAACAGCAGGCCACTCGTTAAAGAGGGGAGCAGAATACCTCCTCCACTGGGGAGAGGCGGAAGACTATTTAAACAATAGAAGGTTTTATAGTATTATGTTTCATTAGAAAGCTAATTAGTTGGAAATACGTGTTTTAATCAACCAAAATGTAGCAAAAAATTTCCCCCACCCCCAACTCCGTTTTTAGTGGGAAGTACACATGTACCTCCACAGTATTTTAAAACCCTTAATAAATCCACTTCGAATCATACAGAAGGAAAAATAAGATTAGAGGAAACTTTTCCTCCATGATGTCAAATGTGTGGTACCCCTTCATAGGCAGAGCAGTACCAAGGAAAAGGGGGCGTAGTTCTGGAAGCCCCATAGGACTGACCGTCAAAGTTTCCTGCTTGTTCAAATGCACCCTCTGAGATCACACCGTTTCATTTGGCCTCTCTGTGAACTTGTATCTAAACAAATAGTTTCAACTTCCACCCATCCATGTGCTCATCCCTTTCAAATGTGGATGTCCCCAAGGCCAGCAATAAAGCCAAAGAATGACTGAAATCTCCATTGAGCCCTGAGAGACAGGCCACACAATAAGGAAGAGGGGGGAACTTCGCTAAGCGTTCAGCAGTGAAGTCATTTTTGGCTCTGTTCTTGTTGTACAAAGGGCTTGAGCAATTGGATTTCATCATCTCAACAAATGGCTTACTACAGTGTGAATACGGCTCTGACCTGTGTGACCTTGGGCCCTGTTATGAACTGAATTACTCCACCCACTCCCCCAAATTCCATAAATTGAAGTCCTAACCCCCAGTACCTCCGCATGTGTCATATTTGGAGATCAGGTCTCAAAGAGGTACTACGTTAAAGTGAGGTCTGTGGGGCGGGCCGTAATCCAGGAGGACTACCATTCGATTATAAGAAGAGGAGATGTGAACCCAGCCACACAGAGGAAAGACAGTATAAGGACACAGCAGGAAGGTGGTCACCAGCAAGCCAAGGAGAGAGGCCTAAAAAGAAACCAAATTTACTGACACCTTGATCATAGCTCTCTAGCCTCCAGAACCGTGAGAAAATCAGATTCTGTTGTTTAAGCCACCTAGTCGATGGTACTTCATTATGCAGCCCTAGAAAACCAATACAGGTGATGGTAAAATGGGGCATAAAATATGTGCCAGAGATTTCCCAAGATAGAATTAAATGAAAAAAAAAAATCAGACTCGTTTTGCAATTAAAGGTATTGATGCGCAATTGTATTGCATAAAATGTGTTCTACTTCTAAGTTCTACCAAGATCTAATCACCCGGAGGGGAAGCTAGTGTGCGGTTACTTGAGTTTTATATCATCTTTGCTACATAATTCATTGGTGAATAGGGTTTCACAGAATGACATCCAATCTGTGACTCCGATGGGATTTGGCCTTTGTCTGTTGTACCTCAAGATGTAAGCGAACTACCTTAGGCAGGCTGTATTAAGTTGATTCTGCAAAACTCAATATTTGAAACACAAAATTCTAAATAACGTAACATGATATTTCAAAGCAGAAAGAAAAAGTCGTGAATAATGTCTCTGCTTCTTTCCCAGGTGGGTTTTTTTTTTCACCTCTCCATTTCCCAGTGAATTTTAAAATACTGACATCCGTTTTCCCCACCACCACCAGACTGCAAGTACCTTCATTCAAACCCTTAAACTTCTGGCTCACTCTATTATACACCTACCCAAACCTTTTGGAGGCAACACAACATTGTGTAATAGTTAAGGACCACAGTCATTTGAGTTAGAGTCTCAGCTCTGCCACTTACCAATGATATGATCTCACCCAAATCTAAGCCTCATATGTTCACGATTAAAATAGAGGTAATAACAATACTTTCTTCATAGAGCTATTGGAGAATTAAGTGAAATGAGTGAAAAGAACTTGTAAGAAATTGTTTGGTTGATTTCTAACTTCCCTTGTTACTGTTGAAAAACCCAAAATCATTCTCTGCCAACATCTTCCCCCAACTGCCCACCTCCACCTCCAAGCTTATAGGATTTTCTCTTTGTCCCTAGAGTTCTGTAATTTCATGATGACATGAGTACCAGCCAGGGGCAGGAAACTACACTCCCAAGTGGAATTTTTTAAGACTTTAAGAAAAGAAGCACTTACATAGACCATGATGAAAGGAACCCAGGGATTGGAGGCACCTCAAGATTGCAAATGCAGAAAGCTCACCATACCCTTCAACATGAAGATGCAGGACACAGGAAAGAAGTATCTGTATCAGATTCTGTTATAGTGCTGCAGCTCTGAACTAAGGGTTGCCCAACAGGAAATGGAGCAGCAGCCTAGGCAGACTGCTAGGACTGTGTGTGACCTTGCCATAGCCAGGGCCATCTGGTTGTGATGAGAGCAAAATCCACATTTGTGTCCTCACTCACATGGTCTCTCCATCGATGGGCTGGTGCTTGTGGGCTGTGTGTTGGTCCCGGGATTATCAGATATTCTTTCCTATATTCACACAAAACAGGGCCTTCTTTTTTGCTGAGGAAGAGGGTGTGTGTTAGAGGTGGATACCAGAAGAGGATCAGTTGGGAGGAGGATAGTCCAGCTGCCTAGCAGAAAGGAAGTATAGCTCTTGGCCAACCCCACCCCCACTAATCCTGTGTAGGGACCAGTTTGGGTAAGAAGGAAATAGACAATTGGATTCGTATCTAGACGGCCTTAAAGATAACCCTTCTAAGGAGCACGCAAGTGGGCAGACCATGAAAGAAGTCAAGACATTATCCAAAGGACCCAGGATGGGCCAAGGTAGGTCCTGCCAGCCTCTACAGAATCAATTTTGTGTGAGCTAGTGAACGGTACCCCTTCTATGGAGACAATCAAAAAAGGTCCCCATTCCGGAAGCCCATTCATTCCCTGGGTTGGGCATGTTTGTCAAACACACAAATTTTATAATTATGTAAAGTGATCCTGGGTCCTCTTTTGGAGATTGAATATGATGAATCAAATTTGATCAATAGGGCATTGTGATAACAGGAAAAAGGAGGTCTACTATCACCCCAGAGCTGACTCAGAGTAAAACAATAACACAATTTTGGAAACTAAAAATGCAGAAAGATGAACGATAACCAACTTGACCACACTCACAAAAGGTAGATCCTAAACCAGCAACCAGGAAAGCTAAGATATCACACACAGAATTTCCAAAGTGCCATCAGAATGTTCCCCCAAGAACAGTGCTCAGACACAGCCTCTCCCATTTCCCTAGTACGTACAACCCATCGTAAGAGCGCTGCTCTGCAAGCCAGGCCAGCAGAAGACTGAAGGGACCCCGCTGGCTCTCTGGAGGAGTAGCTGCAGAGCTGCCTGTGAGGATACAGGATGCGCAGCCTGCATGTAGCTCCCCCTGATACCGTGAGCAGAGGTGGGATGAAGGAGGAGCGATCCTCTGGGACTACCAGATAGAGGAATGGGTGGTAATCTCCGAATGAGGCTGTGGAAGCTATGACGTTTGGGGTGGAAGACTTCCAAGCCAAAGTAACCTCTGGCACCCCTTCTCATCCAAGTTTTCAGAAACATTGGAACAGGTCTATTACACATCCCAGGAAACTCGTGGCTGCAGGGGACTCTGCAAACCCCCAGTCCATGCCTCTTGCTGCTCCTACACCATCCTTGTAGACCCTGGGAAAAAAAAGTTTTTATGTGGAGCTCACTTTTGCATTCCTGACGTTAGCTCAGCTAGGAATAAAGAACAGGAGATCACACGTCTAGGTCCGATTGGTAGCCCCCACTGTGGCACATCACATTTAACACCTTGTCACAACTCTGTATGGACACTGGAGACATTTCCAAGAATGTGAAGGCCTTTACCATTCCCAGTGTCACAGCATTGGAATCCCGGAGACCTTGTCAGGAGGTCCACAGGTCAAATTTTTTTTCATAATTATACTAAGATAACAAGACCTTTTAGCTGCATAGGCATATGGACTGTTGGTACAAAAGCAAAGGTCAGCAAAACTGCTGGCACAAATCAAAGCAGAAATACCAAATATTAATAATAGACGGGCAGTCATCGTATTTTTTCATTGCCACACATTCACATGCACAAGGGGAAAAGCCAGTTTCACTTCAGATTGTCTTTGATACAGCAGTAAAACTATTCATTTCATTTGATTCTTCGTAATACTCAGGGTGGTGAATTGGCAGCACACATTAAGCTTGATGCTTACTAAGGTAACCCAAGGGGACACATTTGTCTCAAAGAAAAACACTGGTGCAGTCCCAAGCTGATCCAGCTCCTTTTTTCTTTACATGGAACATGAATTTTCCTTGAAAAACTAGCTGAAACCTACATATTTTTATTTAGATTTGGGTATTTGACTGATATCTTTTTGGAAAATCAGAAAAGCAAACCTGTCACTTCAAGAAAACAGCTGACAGTGTTTGTTACTCATGACAAAATCTGAGCTTTCAAACCACTTTTGGAAAATTTGTGCCATGAGCTTGACAGCATCCCAGTACTTAAAGATACTTTTGTTTTGTGAAGTTACTTAAAATTGTTTTTCTGAGATTGGTGGTGATATGAATGGTTAGGATAATAAAATGTGCCAACATTTGAAAGCTCTATGTAACTCAGTGACTGCATATTGTTATCGTGAATGGGTAAACCATCCATTCAAAGTGCAAAGAGACCTATAGATTTTTCATGTAACTGAGTATGAAAGTTATGTGATATAGTTTCAGATTTCACATTGCAACTCGCCTTTTAGAAGCTATCACTTGTCATTTAGTGTAGTATCAAAGAAGAATAAAATTTTCTGAAATAGCTACTAAAGCACCTCTTCCTTTTCCAACTGATCTGTGTGAGGCTAGAATTTTCTCATATACTTCAATGAAAAGAACCTATCACAGCAGATTGAATGCAGAAGCAATATATGAGAATCCTGCTGTCTTCTATTAAGCCAGACATTAGGAGCTTTGCAAAAATATAAAACAATGCCCCTCTTCTCACTAAATATTTTTGTGTGTAAAATATAATTATTTTTAATTAAAATGTACTTGTAGTAGCATGTATGAAGTTTATTATAATTATTTTAAATGAGTTAACATTTAATTTTACATTTTTGATGGGCAAATTTTCATAAAAATGGACTATTTGTGTTAATAGATAATAGGCTTATTATAGTTTTTTAAATGACTTAATAAATAATAAAAATTCTCTCAGTTCCACTTTCTAAGTATGGTAAATTTGCCCACAGAAACAAAATCTAGTTGGAGTCTTCAATAATTTTTAAGAGGTCTTGAGACCAAAATATTTGAGAACCCCCATCCTAGAGTATGATCCAAGTCAGCGTGGTTGAAGCCAGCTCACTGGACAGGTCCATGGGAAGAGGGCACAGGAGTAGAGTAAACATGACTTTTTTACACAAAGCCAATCCAGAAATTGCATGCACTATTCCTGCTGACATCCTACTGTCCCATACTTAGTCACGTGGCCAGAAAGACCAGGAAGCATGGTCTTCCCCTAGGCAGTCAAAAGGGGAAAATTACAGGTCTCTGACATCCTCCCAAATCTGCACTCTGTTGGCATTCAAAGATAGACTTCCCTGAGTCGGTTTAATGGCAGTTGTGTTACATTGACCAGCCCTGTGTCTGAGGCTCATGGGGACAATGTTTGGGTGATACAAGAGACTGTAAGCAAACAGTTGGCAATCCTGGAATCCAATAGGCTCAGCTGGATGGCTTGGAAAGGGCCGTTTATAATGTGCACTCGGGCATATGTCCACGCAAAGATCCCCTTACATAACAGCTGGACTTTAGGGCTCTCCAATCAGACAAGGGCAAATAGATACTAACACTATATATATAGTCAAAGCAGTCAAGATCCTGTCACCCACCAGGGCCCATATTACTTTATTAAAAACATCAAGGGAATGTGAGTAGAGAGGGAATGACCCTCAGCACAGGTTTCAATGTTCTACCATCAAATAGGAGACTAACTGCTTCAGAGGATTATGGTGCTGTTAGAGGACAGTTGCCATCCCTGAGAGAAAACGCTGACTCTCTTGTTTGCTCCAAAATGATATCATGTTGGACCAGTCACTAGAGCCTCAATGAACAAGGGGTGCAGGATGGCTTCGTTGGAGCCTAAAAGGTGGGACCAGTCACCGTGAGATTGGGTGCTCAGCCCACACGGTTAACCCCAGACAGCTGAGCACAAACAAGTCACTTCACTTCCTTTCCTCTTAAGTCTCTCGGCCTTTAAAATAGAGGATAAAAGTGTATTCCATTCACAGGCTGCTAAGGTAATCAAGCGAGATATAAAAACCCCGTGCACCAGAAGGGAAAAAGACAAGTCTGAGTAGCCAGTTGCCACGGCTATTGCCTCCGCATGGCCCGGTCGGGGGATCTTCAGGTCATTTATGAGTTCTTGTGTTCATATGTCCTCTTCCTTGCCCAATTTGTTCTTTCCATTTTTATTTATTTATTTTTTATTTTTTTGCTTTTTGGTATGTGGGTAGCTCCCTGGCTGGGAATCGAACCCAGGCCACAGCACTGACAGCGCCAGCGCCGAAGCCTTAAGCCACTACACCACCAGGGAACTCCCCTCCATTTTTATTTTTAACTGTGGTAAAATACACAAAACATAAAATTTACCTAATCTTAACCACTGTTAAGTGCACAGTTTGGCAGTGTTAAGAATATCACACTGTTATGCAAACAATCTCTAGAACTTTTTCATCTTGCAAAACTGACACGCTGCACATTAAATAACAATTCTGCTCCCTCTCAGAATCAGTCTGGAAGTGACGCTCTCTCTTAAACTTCCAAACCCATGATCAGCCAAGCTGATGAGCCACACAGTGGGGCCCCAAGACTTTTCTTCACCTTCCCATTATTTCCTCATGAGCCTACCGTAAGACAGGTTCTTTGCAATTCTTCAAACCTGAAAAAGAAAATGTTATTATTCTCAGTACATTTTATAAGTATGTCAGTAATGGAGTATGAGTCCATGGTATTCATTAAGGTCTGTATAAGGTATAGAAGTAGCCCCAAAGAGGAAGCCATCAATCTGGTAGAGAGGCTGCAAAGGAAGCACGTAAGGAATGTTATTTAAGTTCCTCGTGCAGGAGAAGGTCCTCTAGTTGGGATGTTAAGAATGAGGAAGCAAGATCACCAGATAACATCATGAGATAACAGTGAAAAAGTTCTGCACACAAACAGTTCAGTCTAATAGGAGGTATTTTTAGTTTAATGTTTTCTCAGCAATTATATAATTCACCAAAAAGGTTTTAAGTGATGATTATTTCAGGCAGGAAGTTTAATAATGACAATGGCAGACCAATGAAGGAGATGATTTTTACAGAGAGACTTGGATATTTGGTCTCTGTGGGTGACATCCATCTCTAATATGCAAATATTAGTACATCTAGGTACCTCTAAGATAAAAATAAAAATTGTCTGTAAAATTTGAGCTCTTAAAATTGTTTAAAATTTCTTCCTCTCATGGTGTCTTTCCTTCATTTGTTTCTCTTTCATGATGTAGAACTAATAACTGAGTAATTCTTATCCTGATGTATTTTTAGTTTCCATGCTTGATTTCAAAACTTGAGTTCTGTTTATATTATTAAAAGCCTACCATTTGAGTAAGAAGAATTTTTTTTAAAGAGCTGTACTTTTGTTGTTCAGTGCCATTTTAAAGAATTAATCTTTTTAGAAACAATTCCTAAAATTGTATTTTACTGACAATGATTTCAAACATATCTGTCAAACTTGTCCCAATTTAACTACTGAATTAACTAAGAACTTAATTTGAATTACTTTACTTTTTGCCAAATTATCCTAAAATGGTTATAGGATTGCTCTTGTTTCAAACACAAGATATTTGAAAGTCAGTGCATTATGATTTAAGTATAGAAAGCTAGTTATTTCTAGCACAAAATTTATGGGGTTTTTTAAAAAGAATCAAAATATTTACAGACATATAAAATTTAAGAACCGTTGCATCTTGCAATTGTAGTAATAGCTCTCACCTCATTGCAAAACAAGGGACCGACAAGGTAAAGAGGAAAATGGACTTCAGAGCTGAGGCCCATCTTGGAGAAACAGTCCAGGGGTTTGAGAAGCTAACAGCCCAGGGATGTCCAAATTTCTGAGGCACATTCATGTCAGTATCCTTCTCTGTCTTGGCTCCCAGGCCTATATTCTCCAAAAGAATCCAAAACCCAAGTGAAATAATCCTGAAATGCTATGCACTTAGCATAGACCTCAGGCCAGAGTAAACATATGGCCCAGGGAACCATACAAGAATTGTAGGCAAGCTTAAATATGTCTCCCTTCACCTTGATTTTATTTTGCTGTGTCTATGACAAAACTTTGGCCACAAATTTAAATTCAACAAAATGTTGAATAAGGCCAATTTTACCACCAAATTTAACAATCTAGAAGAAATGGACAACTTTCTAGAAACATATAGTCTACCTAAACTGAACCAAGAAGAACTGGATAATCTAATAGACCAATCCAATAGTAAAGAAACTGAAACAATCTTCCAAAACCTCCCCAAAGGCAAAAACCTCTGGACTAGATGGTCTCACCAACAAGTTTTATCAAGCATTCAAAGAAGAATTAACACCTGTTCTCCTCAAACTCTTCCAAAAAATTGCAGATGAGGCAATACTTCCCAACTCATTCTACAAGGCCAACATTACCCTAATACTAAAACCAGGTAAGAATAACACAGACACACACACACACACTATAGACCAGTATCTCTGATCAACAGATGCAAAATTCCTAAACAAAATATTAGCAAATAAAATACAACAATGCATTAAAAATATTATATACCACAATCAAGTGGGATTCATCCCAGGGGCACAAGGATGGTTCAACATACGAAAATCAATCCATGTGATCCACCACATAAACAAAATAAGAGATAAAAACCATATGATTATATAAATTGCTGCAGAAAAAGCATTTAACAAGATACAACATTCATTTAGGATCTAAACACTGAACAAAATGGGGAGAAGGGGAGCAGAAGATAGACGTTTCCCAGATGTTGTGGGCCAGTGGCAAACACCTAGTTGCTTTCTGTTACTCGAGAAGCAGAAAAGTCTGTTTTGACAGAGCATCTCTATGTATCATTTAAATTGCATGATTCAGGGAGTTTAATTAGACAAAGGAGAAACATCCTATACTGATTTGTTTCATCATCATCTCTCCTATTACAATTTTTAACTAATATGCCGGGAAACACAGTCCTCAGGATGCAAAGTGTATAAAAGTCTCATTGGGTTTCTTTTTATTCCATTTCCTCCTTTTGTATCTATTTTTCCATATTTGATTAGTTTTAACCAAAGTAAATATTTTAACATGTCTCCTTCTGAAATATGAAGAAACACAATGCTTTTTAAACTGGATATTTTTCCTGTTCCATCCTGTGATTTAAAATTTTCTTTTCTTTGAATCAGTTGAGATACGAGAGCATCTGTTTTAAATATAATGCTTTTGGCATATTTTTCTACCACATTTTTGTTAAGTGATACATCTGCTTATTGGTTCATCTTGAAATGATATCTGATTCTTTTAAATATTAAAACATACATGCAGAAATGGCTATATTATTCATATTTTCAATACTGTGTCTATGGATACACACAATTTTTGGTGATAAAAGATTTAAGATATGCATGAGAATTTCAAGATATGGGCTAGCACCAGGAGGGAGGGAAAAGTTGGCCTTCAACTGTACCAGTAACATTTTACTTCTTTAACAGAAAAAATATCTGAAGCAACTATGACAGCTTATTAACATCTGTTAAATCTGGATTTGGGTGTAGAGAAGATTTGCAACTGCCACAAGAACAGCCACAAAAACCTTGGGAATAAAGCTAATGCTAAATTTGCATAATCTGTGAAGGTATAAAACAAGGAAAGGATGAATAGCATTAAGATAGAAGTATGACAGTATAATCAGACAAGACCTGGCTTTGAATCCCAGCTCTGTCACTTACTAAACACAATCTAGGACAAGCCATGGAGTACTTCCGAACTTCAATTTCTCCATTTGTAAAAGAAGTATAAAAATATTTACTTTGTAGATTATGAAGAATATTGTAGCTACACATGTAAAATGCAAGTCTATGGTCAGACTCTTGCATAATCCATATAGAGTGATGATCAATTTATCAATAATAGATAAAACCTTAAATTGACTTTCAAATTGATTTCTAGATTTATTGAATTTTTAAAATGTTTCCAACAAACAAATTTCAATATTCCTTATTGAAATACTTTATAAAGTAATCAAAGCAGAAAGGTGTGAAAATGGATTATATAATAAGGGATCTGCATACAGAAAGTAATTAAAATAGAATATAAAACAATAAAACATTATATTGAAATAGAGTTTCTGGGCATAACTTTTGTTAAAAACCATCAGACAATTGCTCACTTTCAGGTGCTCCTTCCCAGTTTCCATTCAAGGTTGCCTTACTGACATTAGTTACAGAAATATGTCTTTCTCCTTCAAAATGCCCAACCATTAACAGGTGATTCAGGACAAACACAGGGAGCAACCACATGCATTTCCATGAAGCAAACAAATAGTAAAGTTTCATCCATTGGAAGCAATTTCCTATCTGCTTTCTGAATTAGCTAAGAGCTTCCTCATCCTGAGTGTATATCATGAGGTTGAAGTGAAGAAGGGGTTGTCATCACATGTACTGAACACCTACTAGCTAAGCACTGTATTTGTTTTACCTTTTACATTAATCCTTAGAGTAATCAAGCTCAGCTATTTTGTTTTAGAGATGAGGAAACAGGTGAAGAAAGAAGTGAATCGGTATGTACAGCTATTTAGGTAAAGGATTAAGACCCAGGTGTTCTGGTACCAGGCAAGAGTACATTCCTTAGCTCAATGCCTTTGAGCCACAGTTCCTTTCCTAGGGCAGCATCTCAGCAGGGTTTGCAAGGGATTCCTAGCACCCCCAGGTTATATCGCACTGTTTGAAACTTCAAATTATTCTCAAGTATTAAAGCTTTGTATTAATAGGAAGGGATGATAAGGTGTAGATCTCCTCCCACCAACAGCACGCTCCCCAGCTGCCCTTCAGGGTAACTTGTTTGCTAAAATGCACACAGAGATGAGGTAGCCTAGAGGGCCAAGATGGTGTTTTTTTATTGTTTTCTCATTTTTGCTAGAAGGAAGTTGTCTTCTCCAAGTCCCTGATGATGAGTAGTAACTGCTACACCCGATCACTGGAAACCAGGCTCCCCTGGTCAGCAGACACGGTTCCCATACAATGAGTAACATCTCTAATTCAGGAGATCATGACTATTCCCTGCGATACTCAGGCCTTGTGAAGGCTAAGGCTTTAAAACTGCTCATCTATGACTTGCATGCTAAGCTGCCTTAAATACAGAATACATATGTCAGCAGTTGGACCAAGATGAATGACACCAATTCAGGCTGGTATATCCAAATGCAGACAAGAATTAGAGAAATTATATAAAAAGCAGATTTTCTTCCATTCTCTTTGTTTATAGCCAATTGTTTAATGTTGTAAATACTTTGCGCCTCATCCAATTGGAGTTCACTGTCCTACACTTTTAATTGGAAACTGGAATCTCTGTAATGAAACAAGTACAAGGAGAGCTTGAGGCAGTAAAAGGGCACCGACATCATTTGTTGGTCAGTAATGTCCAATTACAAGGAGTAATGGCTGTGTCTTGGACAGTTAGCAGAGTTCAAAATGACTAAACCTTGTCCTAGTTTTTAAAAATTCAGTAAAACACTTCTGAATTATAATGACATCTGGCTAGGAGTTCTCCATTTGGCTTGTCCACTGCTTAGTAAAACAACTTTGAAGACACTGGGGAAAAGATGAAAACTGATCACAAATCAAAACTAAATTAGATAAGTACCTTCCAATTTAGATTACTTCACTTATCTGCCTAGAAATATGCAGGATTTTTTATTTCATCCTTATAATAAAAAAATGTTTCCAGGGTGTGTTTGTGGGTTTTTTAAAATTGATTTTGCACAGGAACATCTTTCTATCTTGCAATTTAATTGTTCCTATTTGTTCTGCATCTTGTGTGTAGGACCACCAGTTTTACTGTGAGGAATCTTTGATTCTATCTTCCACAGCTATCATTTTCTTTTCATCATCACCATTTTCTTGTGCATTCTGCAGGAACACATCTATTTTGTATTCTACTTTATTCATTAGATTTTTTTCCACACTCCCAATTCCCCCACTTTCTCCTCATATGTATAATTTAAGTACCATATTTTAGATTCTTTGTCATTCTTTATCTTATCTGATAACTCCATATATGCCCACTGACCACTAAAATGCCAGCAGCAATCAATGATTGTGGCCCAATTATTATAGCCAAACTACCTGCCCATCAAGTGTGAAGGCAAGAAATTCACACAGCCAAACAGATAATGTACCATCTATGTGCATTTTTTAGAAAAATTCAAATTAATGCCTCTATATTATGTTTATATAATCAGCTAAGATGAGGGAGAAAAAATAAAATAAAATAATAGGATAGAGGACACTGCTTTATACTCTCTGATAGCTGGAGAAATAGAAGATAAAGGATGCCTTAGAAAAATGTCGAAGCAATCACTAATAAAACTCTAAAGCACCTCAGAAATAAAAGCTCCATAGAACAAAAGACAAAAAACATGGAAAAGGAAAAATGACAAATAGGAAAGTATTGAAAATGCCAAAAATAAAAAATAAATCAACTATAATAAATACAAATGAATCACTTTCCCTAGGAAATAAAAAGTCTCTCAGATGTGTCAGAGGACAACATCCAGCTATATTCCATCTATATGAAATAAAGCAAAAATCATGAAAAAATGGTTACAATAAAGATATGGTCAAAGATATCAAGCTAATACTAGCAAAAATAAAGCAATGGTCACAATATTAACATCATGTAAATTTGAATTAAAGGCCAAAAAAAGCGTGAGTTGGGTCTAAAAAGGCAATTCATATTAATAAAAGCTCTATTTAAAAATGAATAATAATATTCATGAGTGTTCGTACACACTTCAATGAAACATACAGAGAAATAAACACAAACAATAGCATAACAGTATTGAGAAATGTTAGTATTGTTTTGATCAAACTACTAAAAACTTTTAACAAGTTGTTGCTTTCAATTGTGATCAATATAAGGTGCTTGAGGTACTTTAGATAAATGAATTTTGTCTACATGAATGACAGTTGTTGAAGAAAGCTCAACTCAGCATAAAGAGTAGCTTAGAAAAAGCTAGATCTTATAGTTCTGAGAAAAACAGTGACCAGATGTTTTTAAAAGCCTAAGGACTTATGAGACAAGATTTTAATGCTGATTTAAAGCACATGCTGGATCCTGCAGGATAATATCCTATTTTGCAGGGAGTCTCCCAACTCCCTTCAACAGGTCCTTCACCACCACTAGGGAGGAGGTACATGGTATCACTAGTGAATTTCTTGGGAACATACACTTTGACATACTTCTTGCACTATTTCTTAGTCTGAAGAAATATTGCATGGAATACCATGACAATGGACAGGATAGCCTATAAATCCGGAGAGGAGTGCTATCAGGCTGAGGCACATCTGTACCAGGAATTGGTGTATATTTCTGTGAAGATAAGTTGCTAAGAATGAGCCACTGTATTATGCACATGAAATTTTCTGTGGGAAGTAGATAAACCCTTGAAGATTTTTTTCAGGGTAGGATGTTCAGCTCATAATCAGTTTGATTTCATTCTGCCAATATACTCATGTTTCAAAAATTATCAGAGGCCTTTTCATTCTTAAAATCCCATGAAGACCAGTAACTTATTGAAAGTCTATATCCTCACCTCTGAGAAACACAAATAAAACACATATTCCTGGTTGGTCCAATGGTAGGGGGTTATCAGAACTTATAAAACAGTAGTGTCACTAAAGTTGGCATACAACCCCCCACTGCTGAATTTGGCTTAAAAATAAATAGATAGATAGATAGATAGATAGATAGATAGATAGATAGATAGAAACACATATTCCTGAGGGGAGAAAAAGAATGTTGTTGAGAAAATGACTTTTTAAAGGAGTTTGAATTCACAAGCATTTTTACTAAAATTCCCAATCTCAATTTCTATACCAAGATTTTAGCTTAAAACACATTTTTAAAATAAATATCCTCAAGAAAATAACATCATTCCAATGTTTTCTCATAAATCCAAGCTTATTTCATGGAAGTAAATTTAATCTGTTAGAATTGACCATAGAAATTCAGTTTGGGAATGTGTTGAAAAACATTATTTATTAAACGCCAATCTTGTCCCAAGAAAGGTTAAAATGGCTTTGTTTGGTTGGGTGTATCTAATTAGTAAGGGAGTTTGTTCTCCCTCCATATTGCTGTCATAAAAAAAAATTGCTCATTGTCTGTAGTCATTTAGTTTTATTGATTGTATTTGAGAGATGTTGCAATATTGAGCAGGGAAGCCTCTGTCACAGAGGAAAAATTATTTAGACCATAAGTGGTTATTACAAATAAAGCCAGCTTGTTTACCCGTTTTTTTTTTGTTTATGTTGCTAATGATCAGAGCTAAATGAGTCTTTTCATTTAGACATGTGATCCCCATCTCCTTCAGACAGATTTTGAATACTAGAGGATCTTTTTTTCAGCAGCTATCACAAGCAAATGTTTAGCTTAATTTCAAAACTACAGCATTATGATTCCTGCCCCCTTATCTTTCCCTAATATCATGAAATCAACATAAAAATAAGGACATTTTAAATCCAATGGAACAAACACTGAGTATTTTCATGTGCCTAGCCTATCCTAGCCATTTTAGAGCCTAAGAAATGAATACAGTTCCTGATATATTTGGAGATGAAAGGAAACCAGGGGATCCACAAATGTTGGTTTTTATTGTAAAAATTAAAACAGTTGTTAGTAGAGGGCAATGGGGAAGGAAAGCAGGTTCAAGGTTGAGAACACAAGGAAAGTAGTACAGTTCAGGATTTGTCATTAAGACAAGGCTAGCATTGATTGAGTACTATATGCCCAGCAAGATACAAATTGCTTCACATATTTTGTCTTTTTAACCCTAAAACAATCTTTTAACTGTAGGTATTAATACTATTTTTCTCATTTTAGAGATTAAGTAACTGAGATTGAGAGAGGTTAAATGATTTGCCCAAGGTCATGCAGCCTAATGAATCAGTATACAACCCAATGTCTGCAAAGGAATCAACTAGAAAAAAGCAGAAAACCATGTTCAGTCTAACATCTATGAATTTACAATAATACAAATTCATAGAACTATGACATTTCTTTTTCCTGCAAGGCTTGGCAACTCAAGAAAAAGAATGAAGAAAGCTAATTGTGGTGGGGATCTAGGATTAACCAAAGATTGATCCGATCATAGTCATGACCAAGGAATAGAATGTGCGGAAGAGTCCTGTAGAAATGAATGTGAGATCAGGAAGGGAAGACAGCGCTGCCAGTGGAATGCTGAGTTATGAGAAGAAACTGAACTGTACTAATTGACTACAGGATTCAATAAAGACAAAGAAGAGGTCGAATGGAGGTCAAGGTGTGAGAAAAATGACAGAATAAGAAGCACAGGGAGTTCCCAGTTCCCTGGTGGTGTAGTGGCTTAAGGCTTCGGTGCTGGTGCTGTCAGCGCTGCAGCCTGGGTTCGATTCCCAGTCAGGGAACTACCCACATACCAAAAAGCAAAAAAAAAAAAAAAAAAAAAAACACACAGTCAGAACAGGAATTCCCAATTATATTTTAAATATAGACTTACAGAAATCAAAATGGTTGACTCCCTCAGCTTCCAATGCATTCTAAATGATCAGATGGTCATCTCGGTCTCACTACAAAGAGCTGGTCTGGGACGAGGCTTGTCATCTCGTCTTGGTGTTATGAGGGGAATTCTGCTGGGGAGCCTCTGGGGATGTATTTCATCACTATGAATTAGAGACACAGGAAAGAAAAACCCAGCCCCTCTTCCTTCTCATGCTACCATGTCTTGGTATCTTGCTACCTACTAGTTTAAGGATGAAGCCAATACCAAGAGGAGGGCAGAGCCCATGGAATCACAGAAAAACAAAATCAACCCAGATAAATGTGCCTGCAGCAGCCTATGTTTTACCTTTTATTATGTGGCTTATTAACTCCCTTATCTTTTAAGGCAAATTCAACTGGGGTTTTCTGTGCATTCTAACCAAAGGCATCCTAAATGATTCAGGGTGGGTTCACATGATCACAATATTATTTTTACAATTGTGACTAATATGGAGTGAAGTCTGCAGTGGACAAGTAGAATATGAGAATGGCCTGATCCAAACAGCATGAGTCTTAGGGGAGGAAAAGGTTTAGATGGGTGAGGTAAGAAGAATGTTCTAAGAACAGCACTGGTCCAGGATGCTAAAAGGCATTATGACATATGTCATGATAATATAAATTATTCATTTAATCAACTACTGCATACCGATCAAATACAAGAACTGTGCCCTGTGCTAAGGATTCAGAGTATGCAAAAGTGACATAGTCTCTGACATAACAAAGCTTTGAGTCTAATGGAGGACATAGACATGAATCAAGTGAAATAATCATACAAACAAACATAAAACTACATCTGTTACAAATGAAGTACATCTGCTACAAAAGAGAAGTTTAGATTTCTAGGTCAAGATGAAAAAATGCACACACTACAAATTATTCTCTCCCATTCCTAATGAATATAAATACTACATTAAAATTACAAATAAAAATGTTAAACATACAGAGCCAGAGAGAGAGAGAGAGAGAGAGAGAGAGAAAGGGGGAGAGAGAGTAGAGAGAGAGAGATCAATCTTAGGAATGAAAAACAGGAGGAATCCATAGTGTTTGGTGGAAACTGAAGTCAGAATATATATAGAGGACCCGAATGAGAAGCAGGCCCTTGGGGCTGGGATTCTAGTGCCCTGTGATAAAGGAAACTGTCTCAAATGCTGTGCTGACCCAGAACTATGTTTCTTCTGTAAAACTGAGCAATGCAGACATGTTGCTCATGTATGAACTGGGACTGGAGAATCCCTACACATTTGCCCAAGTTTATTAACCACAGCTAGGCATCTGCCCCTCGCCTTGGACCGGAAACCTCTGTCTAAACCTCCCATAATGCAGGGCCCAGACAGCATCACTCTAGTTGTACAAAACCTCAGACTAGGAGGAAACCAAATAGGGAGTTTGACATAGATGTTGTGGAGAATGAGTGAGTAAATTATGGTTTTATGGCTAAATCATTGTGACCTATTGTGTGACTTCCTCCTGCAGCCCTTGGTGCACACATAGGAAGGAACAGATAAGTGGAAGGAATGTTTTTGAACTCATGAGACACAGACTTTAAACTGGAGAACAAGAAGGAAATAAAGAAAAAGCTACATGATTTATTGGATTACATGTTTTGAAGAGGTTGGATAAAATTCTGATAGAAGTGTTGAATGAGTAACTATAAGAAAAGAAGATTGTGGTTATAGGTAGTGATGTATAGTGTACTGAGTTTGTAAGTGGGTCAATTAGAAGGGCTAACAATTAACATGTGAGTGCATGGCAGAAGTGGAGAGGAGGAGTACCTCGTGACTTATCAGAAAATTAATGAGCTCAGAGTTAATGGCATGGACTGGGCTATCCACACCAACATCAGCCATGGGTAACATAAAAAGACAGGAGGAACTGAGATGGAGATGAGCCAGATGCCAATGTTTTAGATGAATGGAAGGGGAAATGTTTGGGAAAGGTGGTGTATGATGGCAATTAATAGGGTAGAACGTAATAAAACTTAACATAAAAAGCCTCAGTGGAGAGGGTTTTTATAAGATACGGAGAAATAAAGGTGGCAATGATGGGGATCGTAAGCTAGGAAGATCTCAATCCTACCTTCTGGTCCTAAGGTACACGTAAAGGATTTGTGAAAATCAACACCACAGCCACTTAGGAGAGTTTCCAAACTTCCCAGGAAAAAGCCAGATTTCATTAAAGGCAAGGAAGTCAGACTAGGTGTCACTGGCCACGGAGCTTCAGTTTGGGAGGTGAGGAAATACAGAGCAGTTAGTTCAAGAGGAAGGAAGCAGCAAGCATGATGGGCCTTCACTTACACTTTGACTGATTAAGAAGGAATGAGAAGCATGGAAGGTCTGGGCTCAGCAATATCTTTGAGGGAGGTACTCAACAGTCCCAGAAGACTTAACTCACTTGACTGACATGATGATGAATCCAAAACCTAAAGATAAAACTAGGTACTATTATCGATGAGCTTCATTTATTAAATGAATATCATGTACCAAGTATTGTTTGCATTTACTTCATTTACACCTTACAAAAGCCTTGTGATTTCTTTCATTATTCTAGTTTTACAAATGAGAAAACTGAAGCTTAGAGAGACTAAGAGGGCAAAGGTTTCATAAATTATTAAAAATGCTTGTGCTTCAAAAGACACTAGCAAGAAAGTGAAAAGACAGCCCACAGAATGGGAGAAAATATTTATAAATCATATCTGATAAGAAAATTGTATCCAGGATCTATAAAGAACTCTTATAACTAACAAATAACCTAAGTGAAAAATGGGCGAAGGGTTTGAACAGATATTTCTCCAGAGAAAATACAAAAATGTGCCAACGAGCCCATGAAAATATGCTCAACATCATTAGCCATGCAGAAATGCAAATGAAGACCACAATAAGATACACTTCACACCCAATTGGATGGCTGTAATTTTTTTATTGTTGGACTTATTGGGGTGACAAAGATTAACATAATTTTTTAAAATAGACAATAACAAGTTTGGGCGAGGACGTGGAAAAATTCAAACCCTTGTAATTGCTGATGGGACTGTAAAATGGTGTATCCACTTTAGAAAATGGTTTGGCATCTTTCAAGAAGTCGAACACAGAGTAACCACAGGACCCAGCAATTCTACTTCTAGCTAAGTATACATCAAGAAAATTAAAAATGTATCCTCACACAAAAACTTGTACACATGTTCATAGCAGAATTATTCATAATAGCCTTAAAGTGGAAATCATTCCAAGTCCATTAACTGATGAATGGATAGACAAAATGTGGTATATCCACACAATGTAATGCATTCAGCCTTAAAAAGAATGAAGTACTGATCTATGCTTGAAAACATTATCCTAAGTGAAAGAAGCCAGACAGAAAAGGCCACATATTACATGTTTCCATTTATAGGAAATGTCCAGAATAGGCAAAGCCATAGAGACAAAAAGTCCATTAGTGTTTCAGGGGCTCAGAGGAGGGGGGTTAGGGAGTAACTGCTAATGGGTAGGGTGTTTCTTTTTAGGGAGATGAAAATATTCTGGAATTACATAGTAATGATGATTGTACAGCTCTCTGAATATATTAACATCCACTGACTTAATATACTTTAATGGGGATAAATTTGATGATATTTGAATTATATCTCAATTTTGAAACCAGAAGAACTCTGTAGAAAGACGTGAGATAAAGGCTGTCTTACTTGGGACAGGAAAATTCAATATTGTAAAGATGGCAACCTTCCCTGAACTATTCCATAATTCTCATGCAGATCCAATCAAAATCTTAGTAGGGCTTTTTGTTTTCACTTGACAGAATGATTGTAAATTCCATTTGGGAAAATAAACAGGAATGAATCATTTTTAAAAATATGGAAAGTATTATAAAATTTAAGATGGTTGAGGTATAGAATTAGTGCTCCTGGATATGAAATTGTGGGTTGAAATGCTGCAATGTTCAAAAGCACATGCAGTGAGGCACTTTATTTTGTATTTCTAAAATAAGTCAAATTACTTTTATAATAACAAAACAATAAAGCAAACAAAAAAGTAAATTCAAAACTAAATGCTGCATGCATCTCCTTCTCAAATACCAGTTTATTCTATTTCAGGCTGAAAAATTCCTCTTCTTTCAATGTGTCCTCATATGCATGATTTCAAGTTATTTTTTTCAGCCTTGCTGATTTTCTCTAACTATATATAAATTTATCAATAGCCTCCCTAGAGTTTGACACCTAACCTGAATACATAAGATGTGGATTGATTGGCACAAAATAAAGGCCTTTTTCTCTTTGCTATTCTGGTTACTTTGTTTACATTAACAATCCTAAAATCACATTAGCCCTTGGGGCAGCTATTTCACAATATTAGATCATACTGAGTCAAAGCTACTGACTAAAGCCCTTATGACCTAGTCATAATTAGCATTGTTAAGTGTTAAGCCAAACTGTGTCTTATCATCTTGTGCCTTGCACAGTTCATTTAAAATAAAGTACATGACTCTACCTTTATTTCCATCAAATTTCATCTTGATCTAGTTGTCCCATCCTTTGCATTTGATACAATCATTCAAGGTGTTCATGGACTTGGCTAACTCCAGGATATCTGAAAATTTGTAAGGAACAATCCTTAGACCATGATCCAAGGCACTGATGAAAATTGTTATCAGGACATCTCGGGACACAGGCTACAAATAATATGAACATCTCCTTATACATTAATTAGTTCCCATCATGTTTCTGGCCTCCAGCCCGAAGGTACTCAGAACTTTGTATATTTAAACTTTGTATATTAAAGTAGCTTGAAAATTCCCTGGACTCACCCCTAGAGGTTCAGATTCAATAGCTCTAGAATGAGGTCCAAAAACAACTAACATCTACAGACCTCTTCTTTAGATTTACCTAAGACTCTATTTCTCTCTAATGGTTATAAGCATATTGGACAGGTAACGTCATACACCTTGTTGAAGGCAAGCAGATGCAGTGTCCATTGAATTTAATTCACCTACCAGCCTAGCTCCTTGTCAGAGAAGGGAATGGTGTTAATCTGACACAAAACACATATATGCCTTCTTATGAATATTGTTGCCTATTTACTTACAAACCATTTTTTAATTCAGTCCTAGAAGCTTACGTTCTGCATTTTTATTCAATCAACAAATATTTGGGAATCTAGTATATGTCAAAAATGTACTCATTTTCATATTGGGTCTTATAATTCTTCACTGAACTTAATTTAACAAGCTAGAATAAATATATCTGTGTCATTTTTTAGTTGAGGTATAATTCATATATTACATTAAATTAGTTGCAGGTATGTGACACAATGGTTTGATATTTGTAAATATTGTGGAAAAGCCACCACAATAAGTCTAGTTACTTTCGTGTTGATTTGCTTTTTAATGTATGTGCTAATAAAGTTGAAAGCTTTTTCAAATTTTTTCTTGGCCATTGCAAATTCCTACTAATCCCCATTTATTGATTGCTGTATTTTTCATTTTTTCTAATATACTTGTAAGTTATGGCTGTTATTTTTAATGTTATATGGGTTACAACTAGTTTTATCAGTTCCTTTGTTTCTGCTTGTTCTCAGTTTGTTGCCTTCTAACCTTTTTACGATTTTTATAGTAAATATATTTCACTTCTTATGTAGACAAAGCTGAGAATCTTTTTATTGTAGTTTCTGCCATTTTTTGAAACCATGATTTTAAAAAAAAAAACCCTCCCTCCAAGATTAGGTAAATAATTATATTATCTTTAGAATTTAATCTTTTATATTTTTACATATTTTATATTTTTGATAACTTTTAATCTTTTACATATTGCCATAATTCTTTTAAAAGATAGTCCTTCAAAAATCTGGAGCAAGGATATTAATAGCAGTATTGTTTAAATACTAAAATTTGAGGAATTGCCTAAGTGTAACATTACATGAGATTAGTTGATTACATAGAACATCCATAAGATAGAACACTATGTGGCAAATGAGATTTTGCCCCAGAAGGATATTCTCTGACATGAAAATATTTATAATTTAATGTTAAGTGAAACAAAGTGGGACCACACGTAGATACACACGTACATACATATTCCAATGTTGTAAAAAAAAAGGAACACTCTGTGTAAGTTCCTAAAACACAAGGAATTGGAAGAGAGGCAAGGGTAGTTTGCTAGCATGTATGCAAAAACGTTAGCAACATTTGTCACTGCATAGTGGGTAATGACTGCTTTCATATCTTAACCTGCTTCTTCTATTTCTAGAGTTCCTATAATAAACATGTTTGGACAACAAACATGATACATGAACTTTGAAGCTTAAACTATATTATTTGTTGAATTCTAATAACTTTGAGCAAAATAGGAAAATATGGTAAAGCATGAAGTAGAAACTATTGAGTTTTATAATATTTGACCTGAAGAATAAGAAAGTCATTCAGAAATGTTTATTTTTCAAATACAGCTGTGCTGTCACTGAATCATCAATACTCAAATCAAGTCAGTAATATACTTACCTGTAAATGAGCACAAGTTTAGCTATTTCTGCATTTTCATATGTAAATATAAATACACAGCCACATTTTACTGAAATGATGGAATCAGCCTATTTCCTCACTCAAACAAATGATTTTTAACAATTAAAAACACAATTCTGGGGTAAGAGTTTTAACATGTAAATTTAGGTGACCCGTGTCACACGTCCCCAGGACCATACCCAGGTTTGGTAATTTGCTCAGAGAAGGAGTAAAACTCAGCATAAAGCCATACTCAATGCTGTGATTTATTACTGCAAAAGTATAAAAGCAAAGTCCAAAAGAAATCATGCACAATCTTCTAAGAGTTATTTCCCAGTGGAGTAACATGGAATACGCTTAATTCCCCAGCAGCAAGCTGTTAACAACACATGCAATGTTATCTACCTGTTGTGAAAGACTCAAAGCCCAGGGTTTTTACTGCAAGTTGATCACATAGGCACCCTTTCTGCCAAGCATATTCCAAACCCCCAGACCAGAAGGAAAGCAGGTTTAAGTAGGTATTCAGCACAAACCACATTGTTTGTACAAACTCTCTAGGCACAGTGAGTCAGTCACTCTTACCAGTTCTGGGAATGGTGGGAACCTTCTAATAATCTGAGTTCCCAGACACCAAAGGGCTACCTTGCAAGCAGGCCCTCCAAAGATAGCAGTCTCAGGCCTGCAATACGAACTCTTTTCTGCATACAACACACATGTTCACTCTTAAGGTACAAGTTACCAAGTTAACCAGATGGGAATCCCATACACATGCATGTTAAGCTCATCCATACTCAAATGAAGTTAAACCAAGAAAAGGTCGATGAATAAAGTCTTACCCTAAAGTTTACTTATATTGGGCCCACAAATAAATAATTGAACAAATTATTTTTCTATGTCGTTAAAAATTCTGAATAAACATATTTTTTTCAGAATGAAAGCATTTTTATCTCTAGTTATAATATAATTTCTAGGGCCCTCCCCCTTCTGTTGGACTTACAGGTTTTTTTCCCTGCCATTTCATTTTTTTAAACCCTCATAAAACCATTCAATGGCTTCCTACCCCTCTTAGAATAAAGGTCAAAATCTTTATTATGGTCAACAAGGCCCCGCATAGTTCAGGGCCTCCCTCCCTGACAACTTCAGTTAGTTTCCCATAATTTGGGCCCTCCTCCACCCTCAGTCGCCATGGCTTTCTCTGAATTTCTCAAGTGGGCCATGGTCTCCCACCTTATATACTGTAATTTTCACAGCTTTAATTAGACATGTAATTATTTATGTTTGCACATTTTTAAAGGTATGTCTCCCATACTAGGCGGTAATCTCCATGAAAACAGAGACATCTATCTGTCTTGCTCACTGATGTATCATTCTCTGTGCCAAATATTGTACCTGGAATGCAGGCATGCAAAGATAATTGTGGAATTCAAGAAGAAATGCATCAATAATAGGATTAATAATATTAAGAATATATTTAATAACTTTATTCATTAGATCATCACAGTTCTTAAGTTACATTAAGTATTTTCTTTTTGTAAAACTTCCATGTCCACATTATACCTTTTAATTATTTAACATGGTAAATAGTTAAAAACATTTAATTCTGGACATATTTTTCTTTAATTCCAGCCTTTTTTTTTTTAGATCTATTTTTTGGCATTTCCTCCAAACCAGAATGACTGTTCTTATGATACTATGAATAACACAGTTCTATTTTATCATACATTACTCTCGTATTCACTTTTAGTAGTTACATTTCAACTTTGAATGAATAGTTATTTCATAGAGTATTTTTTAATACCCTTGTGGATGGGTGTTTTGCTTACTATATTTTAAAAAATCAATCTCTTTGCCTTTTAGTTCCTGCTCCTTACATACTATGAAGGGTTCATTACAGGTAAAGGTGTTACCTACAGATTTTTGTTTGTTTTGTAATTGGGAATGTCAAGCTAAAACTAAGTGATAGAGTGGAGGAGGGGAAAATTATTTCCCTTGCTGGGCTGTGGAGGAACTGAGAGTCCCAGCCTCCCTTGCAGGGCCCAAGGTCAAAGGCACCCCATCTGGAATAGGAACCAGTTCCTACACCTGGGTGATGGGGTGGTGGTAACAGCGTAGATGCCCCGGAGGGTCCTGGGCATAAGAAACAGGTTTTAGTGTATAAATTTTGGAAATGCTCATATCTAATATCCAGTATTTTCTATGTTAAATCTCCTTCTGTTATCTGGTACTGTCAATAGAATTTGGTTAATTCTTATAGCTGTTCAGGTTGGAGCTGGACAGGGAGAGCCGAAGGAACTGAGGAAGCCAGTAAGAAATAATAAGAAGTTATTACCCAAAGATCAGAGATGCCGGCCAGAGGGAGGTCACTGGCCCGACTATACAGTGACATCTAGGAATGATCTGGAAAACACTGGAGTCCTCTATAGGGAGGCCCAGAGACCTCGGGGAGGAGAGAATGGGGAAGGCCAAGCATAATGAGGACTCAGAGCCTTTCGTTTAGAATTAAAGGGAAATGCTCCTTCTAACAACTGTAGAGGTCAGCAACCTCTGGGTTACAAACCAATAAATTCTTTTAATAGGCAGTCAATGAGACAGAAACTACTTTTCCAGATGCTTTTGTCTTCTTGCTCCATAGTACTATGATTACTGTTCTAAAAGCTCTATTTCAAAATATGCAACATTAACGACTTTTCTAAGAAAAAACACTGAATGTAGATGAAGGCACAATAAATGTGGCATCTTCATATATGATGACATGAATGAAGATAAGGCGAAATAGATATAATTTACACCATTCGCATAGTATAAAAGTTTTGGAATCACATATAAAATAAAGAGAAATAAGTAAAACAGGCAGCACCCTGAGTGAAAAAGGGCAAATAATACCTGAAGCAATTAGAAGTCCGTAAATATTTAAAATATTAAGTTACAAAAGGATAGCTGCTATTTGCTACAAAATAGGCTCCCAAGACTCAGCATTCCTAATGGAATGGAGAGGAGGCAACCATGGCCCAGGCAGTGGGCGATCATTGCTGTCTTCACTATTTTCTGTCTTCACCCTCCATTATCTATTCTTACACACGTGGAGGCTAGGGCATACACCTTCCTCACCACACAGCAGTAGTCTCTGAGTAGCAGCTTCCTTTCTTACCTATACATAAGGGCCAAAGCAAGGAAATAATATGTGCAAAAAACGTGTTAGTTCCGCCCATAAAATATGGAGACAGCCTAAAATACCAGGAGTGGAAAAATAAACACCCCATCGTAAGTTAGCTCAGAGATATACTTTGGATTCCTTAGAAAATCATTTTCTAATTGAATTTTAATCTAATTTTATAAGATGCAACCTGGGAAACTTCCTATAACTGAACTATCAAGGTATAACCCATATAAAATAAACTCATATGACAAAATACAACCAACAGTGTTACCCAAAGTATCATATGTCATAGTTACTGTGATTTGGAGAAAACACCAAAGAACACATCTAAAAATTACTAGAATTAAGAAAATAGTTAAGTAAAGGGCCTGAATTAAAGAAAACTTTGTCCAGAATTAAATGTTTATTATCTCTTTTCTTTTTTGATAATAAGCACAGATGTGACATAATACATTTTTATTTTCAGATTAAGATAACCCTTTGACAGAACTAGGGAGGCTGCCTCTTCCTAGAGGGGCAAGCTTAAAATTGAACTATGCTAAGTAGTTAGATCACCCTTCTGTTATTGGCAGGAAACAGTAGCAGAGAAAGAAGTACACTGAAAACATCAGATACTGGAGTGTCACGACTCCATGACAATCACAGACCATCGTGGAGCCTCCTCTGAGAATACAGAAAAGGGGGCATGTGCTGTCCTCGCCAGACTCCAGTCCATTCCCTTTCGTAGTCCAGAGCCTACCATCTGGGATTTAAAATTCCACCCTCTCTTCCTCTTTCCAAACTTCTCAGTCAAGACTTCAGTATCAAATGGACAAGAATAACACCCAGACTTTCTCCCTGTTAGTAATTAAAGTGACATAAACAGAAGTGCCCTACATTTATTCAATACATATTTTCTTTTGATTTCCAGCCCAGAGATAGCTGAGGACTCATACAGATAGTGTGATACTATAGGTAGCTAATCATTTGTGTATCTTCAGACATTTAGGTATGTGTGCAACCTTTACTTCAAGGACAGACTGACTGAATGCTGGGTCAAGAGGCTCCAGGTGAGAGTCCTCATTCTCTCTTGCACTCCCCTGGAACCAGAGACCCATTGACTGTGACTAGTAAATGCTTCCAAGAAGGCAATTTCTCCCACCCCAAGTGCTTATATAAGCAAAACACTCTTTACCGCCTACAGAAGTCTACCCAAGAGTAGTTGTGATAAATATAATGTTCTCCATATTGTTACATTTCCAGTGATGTATTATGACAGTAACCCTACCACACAGGCTGCTGTCTTGTTGGCTCACCTGTTTCCCAACTATAGGAGATCCGCTCCATGATTAAAAAGTCAGAGTGGTTGACATTGGTGGGGGTTGGGGAGGGGGAGGGGTAGTAGGAGCATGGATGGCCTAGGAAGAAATGAAGTGGAACTTTCTGGGGTGAAAGTAATGTTTCTATATTTTGATAGGGGTTTGGGCCCTACAGGTGTATGCATTTGTCAAAACTCAAGAAATAAACACTCAAGACTAATGCATTTATTTCATTGTATGTAAATTTTACATCAAAAGTCTATAAATTCATATTCAACTGTTGTTAATGATATACAGATGCCTAATGCATACATGATACAGTATACTGATGTCAGTATGTTGAGGGCTGCAGTTTACTTTGAAATGCATCATCAAAAATGAGATGGATTGATAGATTATTAGAGGTATGAATAGGTAAGCTGCAAAGCAAGTATAGTGAAATGTTAGTAACAGAATATAGATGGGACTGTTCACTGTAAAATTTGTTCAACTTTGTCATGTGTTTGAAATTTTTTTATAAAAGAGACACTGGAGGGAAAAAGAAATCTATTTACATTCTCAGGCCCAGCTCTAAATATTAATAAATTATGAAGTAAATATATGACTTTTCTGTGTCTGCCTCCAATGACGTCCTCCACTCCTGATCATTTTAAATTTTTGGAGTTACAGTTTTATTCTCCTCTCAAAAACAGAATTGCCTATATTGTTTCACTGTACTGCTAATACTGTGAACATCGCAGGCTCAATTTTAATTACTTTGCCTAATCTACAGCATGAATGTATTAGTTAAGGTTCTTGAATGGTGATCACTATATACTGACTAACTTAAGCAAACAGAGAATTTATTGGGAGGACATAAGGAAGGTCACAGGATTGAAGGAAGGCTTGAAATCCAGGCATAAAACATATGAAAAACTAGACAGCTCGGAGAGTTTAGGTAGCAGGAAATATAGTGTTGCCCCAGGGACTGGTGCTATAATGAGTCAACCTCAGTCATTAACAGCCTTTCATCATTCTGCTCATAATTCAAATTCTAGGTGGAGAATTTCCAACTGGATTTTCTTGACCATTAGAGTGTATTTATGGGAGGAATAGCATTTCCAAATGGAAACTCATGTGCTGTTACCAAAAGCAACTGAAATGGATGCTGAATAGCCAAAAAAGCAAAACAAAACAAACACTGCAGTACACTTACTGTCACCCTTAACAAGACACTAGATATTGTATCATTTACTTGAAAAACCACTCTGTTTCTCACTTCCCTCTATCTCTCCTGTGATCACCTCTGACTACAAATGTCTTAGTATCGCCACCAAAATTTGATCTCCTTCCCAGTGTGGAATACAAATGTTCATAAAGAAGTATAGGCTGTGGGGAGTTCCCTGGTGGTGTAGTGGCTAAGGCTTTGGCGCTGTCAACGCTGCAGCCTGGGTTCGATTCTCAGCCAGGGAACTACCCACATTAAAAAAATAAAAAGAAGTTTAGGCTGCTTCCCACTCTCAGGTCAGCCCGCTCCACCATCTTGGAGTGTACTTTAACTTCTAACTTTTCTATAATAAACATTAACTTTTCTATACTTACACACACACACACACACACACACACACACACACAAAGAAGTATAACCTTATACCCATGACCAATGTCAGCTAAGAGCGTAAGGCTTCTCTGGCTCGCCACCTAGATCCCCCCCAAGTGGCTCAGCCTAGGTCACCTGGTGCATTGGATCTATTTTGTGATTGGGAAACTCTTTTCTGGATACTGGTGAAGAAGGAACCTAGGTCCAATTGCTCATCTGACACAATGTATCAGAACTTGAGAGAGCCCAAGGAATTACTAAACCAGTGCCACTTCCTCCAGAACAGAAGGGCTCTAAGTCGATCACGAGAGCTGCTACCTAAACACAGGAGAGTCATGAAAGTCTGCAAAGCAGAGCAAGCCATTTTAAGCAGCTGAATTTGAAGTAACTAACAATTTCATCAGACACTTGTGAGGAGGCAATGGAGACTTGGATCCAGAGCAGCACATTTGGGCCATGTGTATGTGAGTCCAGAGCAAGCCTGGCTCTGAGGCTGACAGACTAGCACGGTTGTGGCTGGTGCCTCTCAGGGTGACCTGGACCACTTCCAGCAAGGACTAGCCCTCCAGCGTGGGAGGCTCAGGCCAGCTGGAATTGTTCTTTCCATAGGCACCACACCCCAGGATATTCAGGGTGTCTTGAAAGAGTACCAGACATAGCAACCGAGGGGGTTTCCATCTCCACTTGATTTTCCAAGTACTGACTTCACTTTCTCCAGGGGATTTGCTCCTCATTTTTCTGGTTACGAGGGACTGCAGCTGCTTTATTTGGCGATGTCTGTTCTTCAAAATACAATATCGATTGGTTTAGGAGTCGACAGCTGCCTATTCGTGTTCAAAAATTTTTCATTCTAGTTCTGGCTTCATAAATTATAAATCGTTTGAGGTTGTGAAAATTCACTCCAACTTCTCTAAATTGTAGTTCTTTCATCTGTTAAAAAATACTCTGTCCTATCTACTTTATATTATTATGAGGATCAAATGTCATAATTTTTTACTATTCCACTATAGGTTTCCTATGTGTTTCTTATAAAATCATGTAGGTTCTTTATATTTTAAATACATTGAGTACTTGAAAAATGATTAATTCTAGTGCTTGCCTTTAATTCTCTTTAAGTTGCTTTTAAAATATAAAAAGATTAAGTACAATGATTATAAAAAGGAATACATAAATATTACATTTTAAAATAAAGAGACACTCCAAAAAACTTTAAATTACCCATAACCACACCAGCGTGCACTTCGGAAAAGACACGTATCTTTTGACTGTCCACATATTTGCAAATGTTGGTGAAAACATACATATTTTATGACAGAAATAAGATCAGGAATACATGCAGTTTTATAAACTCCATTTTTATTTCACGATATGTTGCAAATATAGACATGTCAAAATAGTTTGTAAAAAAATGAAATATCTTGCCAATGTTCCCTATTACTATCAGTATAATAATTATTTTTACTATTGACCCAGCAAAATTATACGTTGTCCTAGGATAGTCATTAAGTTTAAGATCATGTTTCTATTCTTAAAAAGAAGTGTTGTGTTGAAGAGAAAAGTAGCTAAAATTTATAGAAAGTTGACAGCTGAACAAAGAGCAAAACACCTTGAAAAGGGCTTGCACATGTGACTGTGGTGCTCGGCCAGGAGAACCGAAGCCTGGGAGTCCTATATTGGATTTAAACTCCAGCTCTGTCCCTTTAAGTCTTGCTTTTCCTGTCTACTAACAAAACAAAATATCATTCTATAATACCTCAAAACATTTTTTTATTTAATACTTAAAACACATATAGGGAAAACATGAAAAATAGCACCTGTCAATAATATTACTATAATGATTAATCTCCAATCATAGATATTTTAGTAATAAAAATAGGTCTTCAAAAATATTGAAGATGTTATGGCTTTTGTGGTTTAATTTAGGGCTATCACCTATCATTCAATGGCCACAAAACTGCCTTCCCCCTTTACCTGGATAGAAAACTGGACCATGAAAATCTCCCCTAGGGACATCATACTAGCAGAATCAATGGAAACACATAATCAGAAATTTCACAAAAAGAGAAAAAATCATCATTGCTTCCAGTAATGGCAAATGTTCAACCTTTCTATTAATTAAGAAAATGGTTACAATGAAATAGGCTTGTATAAATTGTCACCAATTATGTTATGAAAGGAAAACAATTGCAAGCAGCCCATTGCTGGCAATTGTCCACTAAAATAAGCAGTCTCATACATAGATGGTGGTGGCAAAAAGTACTATAATATTTCAGAAAGTAACCAGATACTGTGCAGCAAGATAATTTAAAAACTAGTAATCATTTACCAATAATCCCAGTTCCAGGATTCTCTTCTAACAAAAAATTTTAATGACAGTAGAATCTTTATCACAGATTTGGTTGTCATATATTAATTTATGTTAGTGAAAAATAAAATGGGAATAACTAAAAATATATTAGTACATCCATCTAGTGTAATATCTACCCATTAACAGGTTTAAATTAAGTTTATAATGACATTTTAAAAATGCTATGTTATGAAGTAAGTCAGACTAAGACAAATACCATATGATCTCACTCATATATGGAATCTAAAGAACAGAATAAATGAACAAATGAAACATAAATAGACTCTTGTACGAGTATACAGAGAACAAACTGATGGTTGCTAGAGGGAAGGGGGTGGGGGGATGAGTGAGAAAGGTGAAGGGATTAGAAAGTAGTTACAGAATAGTCATGGGATGTGAAATACAGTGTGGGGCATATAGTCAAAATGTTGTAAACACTGTGTACAGTGTCAGATGGGCACCAGATGTACCAGGGGGATCACTTCATAAATTATTTAAATGCCTAACCACTATATTTATTCTTATAAAATAATATTGAATGTCAACTATGATTAAAAAACATGTAGTCCCAGAATGTAAAGTACATTACAGGGAATATAGTCAATGGTATTATAATAGCTATATGTAACGTGTCAGAGGGGAAATAGACTGTTGCATCATCACTTAGTGAGGTGCATACATGTCTAATCATCGTGTTGTTTTGTACACATGAATCTAATTAAAAGTACGAAAAAAGTGCTTATGGTATAATGGTATTAAAAGTACAAATCTGAGACTATTTCACAGGCCTCGTTTTCTTTCATTTTCTTTTCCATGCTTAAACAAGGAGACCTCTATCCAGACATTACCTTTGCCTACAGCCAGATGGGGAGATTCTCTTCAGTCTTCTTCCTTTCTTTTGCATCCTGACCAAATCTCCACCTCAAACATCCTGATGCAGAGCCTTCTAGTGTGGCTCCAGGTCTCTGACTATAATAGAAAATTCCATGCAGCTTGAGGTTTTAGTTTCTTCAGGTATACTGCCCTGCTAGCCTTCCTCATACCTTCCACATTTTTTTTATGTCTTCCCTGACATCAGTTGAAACAAGTACATATCTTTGGAAACCACATATTCCTGTACCCCTTTTATCTGTGCAACTGTCAGGTTGCTGCCATGAGGATAACGGATGGAGGCTAGGAATCTGAGAGGGAGAGGGAAGGGTATCTGGCAGCCTCATAAAAGAGTTCATATATATGAGTTGGGGAGGGAGGATGACCTTCTTCTAGCCAGCGAATCTTCTGTCTCTCAGAGCTAAGGCCAGAGAGTGGAGGTGAGTCAAAACCTGCCTTACTTTCCCGCCTGCCCTGGTCTATGGCGTAACATGGGGAGCATGTATAGGTCATGATCTTTTCATTTCCCCCCAACTTCTGTATTATTGCAACTGGGGGTTTCCTTCTGTTCTCTAGAATGTGATCTCCTATGATTATAGGAGATTGTACTGTTTGTAGGGGCTTTGTTGACTTGGTTTTGCCAGTAATACCCTAATGGATTACTAGGAACAGCACTGAGTTTTAAAGCAAATTCGGTAGCACCAAATGTAAGTGGGCATTGTTAAAATAAACAGTTGCCATTACCTAAAACATCTTGATCACAGATTACTGTTTTAAATTAGGTGCTGAGAGTATCTAATTGGAAATAGGTGTTGGTATTTCTTTAGAAATTCAATTTATATAACTTGGTTTAGTGACATAAATTCTTTTAATAAAAACCTCTTTGGGGGTTTGCTACTCTCATATCCATTTCTAAATTTGTTTACGTTTCATTAGATAATGGTCCTAAGAACTTAATTGAGATGCTTGGAGAAACAGGTAGTATAAAAGGAGAAAAGTAATTTTGTTTTGCTTATGGACATTTTTTAAATGATGGCATCAGTTGACTCTAACTGAATTGCTTCAAGGACAAAAGTGTGCATTGAAAATGTCAGAGACATCATCTTCTGGATGTAGAGAAGTGGAAGTGGCAGCCAACTACGTATTAACGAAATTTTACGTCTGTTTACATACAGAAAGCCCGCCAGTTCAAACTGCATGAAAATCTGTCAGCCACAGACACAATGCAGAAAGACGGAACAGTGGTAGTGGCACGCCAAGAGGTTTCAATTAAACATAAAGCCATGAATGCAATTTAATTGGAACCTCCTTCCAGGGCCTCCTGCTCTGTCGGGGCCCATGCCTTGCTGTGGCTTATGTGTGAACAGCCACACGCTGAGGGGCCTGCAGTCGCTCTTTACATCAAAGCTGTAAGTCAAGCTTCTCCAGTGACTTTAAAGTAAGTTAAATAAACACCCATTGGGGGAAAGAGGAAAAGCTGTGGTTGAGAAAAATATAGAGAAGTCAGGGCAGCGAGAAGCAGCAGATATTGCAGATAACACCATGTCCACCCCCACTTGGCAGGGCCGAGGATGTGACTTCCCCACGTTTCTCAGAACCAGGCAATGCACCACCCAGGTCCACCTTCAAGCCTGAGCTTGCTGCTCCACTGCAAGGGACATGGTCAGCGAGGCACCTCCAGGGGCAGCCTCCTGTGCCTCAAACTTTGCCTGCGGTCATACCCTGCTCAGGTAGCCTGCATCCAGTGACCAAGCTAGCTAGGGGCATAAAAGCTTGGTCATTAATGCACGCAGTATGATGCCAGGTGGCCCTCATAGATCAGAACCACAATAAAATAAAAGTAAAGAGAAAAAGAAAGAGAAGTAGAAGGTAAAATAATATCAGGTGACAGAATTAATGTACCTTCTATAAAGTCCTATAAACTTGCTAGCACTGGGCTGCAAATTTGAACTTAGTAAGAAAGTATGCCCTCTGAATTAGTAATGAATGAGTGAGTGAAGAAAAGATTAAATAAAACATGTAAAGGCGACAAAAATTGTTAAGGAATGCAAAAACATTTAAAGATATGAAAGACAAATCATGATTGAGGTTGTAAAGACAAGCACGCAAATATTTTTCCCAAAATAATTCATTACTTCCATTCTAATGAAAATTCCAAAGGGTTTAGGAAACTGACAGAAATAGTCTGAAATTCACCTGAAAGAAGAAACAGACAGAAATAGCCGCAGTGTTTTGAGAAACAAGGATAAGAAGGGGGAATTGCATTCCCAGATTAAAATATGTAATGAAACACTATTTAGAACAATGTGAGAGATGGGCAGAAAAGAAACCAGATGATATCAATCCCTCTAAATAAGAGACAGAAACAGACCCACGTATTACATTAAAATTTAGTGCCAAAACCACTTATTGCTTTTCATGATTCTGGAATTTTGATAGGGCTCAGAATAGACAGCTTATTTCTAGTTCACACTGTGTTTACTGTAGCAGCTCCTCTGGAGCGGGAGGTTCCAAGATGGCTTTCATCATGTGTCTGGTGCTTCGTCTGGGGTGGCAGGATTGGACTTGAACTAGCTGGACCGACCTCTCTCTCTCTCTCTCTCTCTCTCTCTCATCTAGCATGAGTTTCTATAAGTGATGCCTGATCTCAAGAAAGCCAAACAGAAGCTGCTCCATCTTTCAAAGCCCACAACTAGTGCAGCGCAACTGTAGCTGCATTCCACTGGCCAAAGAAAGGCACACCAGTCCAGATTCTGAAAAAGGTAAATAGAGTCTCACTCTTGATTGGAGGAGTTTCACATGTTTACAGGGATGGGATTCTCTCACCCCATTGCTCAGTCCAGCTCTGCAGACAACCTGCCAGAATAAAATGTGTTGATATACATCTGCATGCACACATACCCAGGCCCAGTCGGTTTTGCAGACTAATTTTACCAAACACAAGGGCTGTCCGGAAAGTATCCAGCCATGAAACATGAAAAATAGAGTGATTTATGGCTGAATTTTTTTTCCAGACAGGCTTCATATTCTCTTCCAGATAACAGAAAACTAAGAAATGTTTCCCAACTCATTTGATAATGCTTACAGAACTTTGATTCCAAAAGCATACTGAAGTACTGTAAGAAAGGAAAATAAGCCAGTCTTACTTAAAAATATAAGTCAGAAAGTACCTAAATGAAAGATTATCAAATTGAGTCCAGCAATGCATAAAATAAATAATATATAGTGTCCAATTTCAAATGGGTTCACATCTGAAAACCTAATTAGCGTAATTCAATCACCTTTAAGAAAATAAACGAGGAAAGAAATGAACATTTCAATGGCTGAGGGTGATATTTTTTTATTCAAAAATAATTCATGAATTTAAAGAACTCTTAGCAAATAAAAATAAAAGTGAACTTCCTAAACCTGATAAATGGCAGCTGCTGAAAGCCTACAACAATCACCCCTAATGATGAGAGGTTGAGGCAGTCCTCGGGAAGACCGGACACAATAAGGATACCCATAATTACTATTTCTATTCAACATTGTACCAGATGCCCTAGCCAGAGGGTTAAAGAAAGAAGAAAAGGTAACTGGTATACAGGTTGAAGAGGAAAAAACAAAACAATAATTATTTCCTGATACATTTTTTTCCATCTAGAAACTCTAAGAAACTCTTCAAGTAAACTCTCAGAGCAAACAATATAGTTTAGCTAAGTTGTTGTATAAAAGATGAATACGTAAAACCAATTGCATTCTTAGACATTAATAATTCAACAAGGCTGTTATTCAAAATAACATAAAAATTAGCTGTTATAAATTAAAAAGAAAAAACATGTATTAACTCCAAAATAAACTCTTGTGAATTAATGTTGATTGTTTTAAATAAAACTATTGGGCTGGCAGAAATTATAGGTGACTGTCTAAATGGAAAGAGATTTTTCAAGTGCAAAATCATAGAAAGAATCATAAAGCAATAATTTATAAATTAGACCTCATAAAACATGTTAAATGATATTAAAAAATATCAGAACACTTAAGTGACAAACTGGGGGGAAAAGCCACAAATAAGAAAAAGATCCCTACCCTTAATGTACAAAGCAGACTTACAAATCTTAAACTCCATTGACAAAACACCAATAGAAATATTAACAAAGAAAATTCATTAAATAAAAGTTTGGCCTCACCATAATAAAATAAAAGCTTATTAAAATAAGAATGATGTGTTACTTTTCAATGACCAGATGGAAAACAATACCAAGAAAAGGTAATTTATTATGCTATGAGACAGGTCCTTTCATATACAGTTGAAGTTGCCCAACTATTTTCTGCAGGCCCATTCATGTAGCATAATATAACAATATCTATACTTGACCCAGTATCCGGATCTGTATCTGTTTAATATATCCCCGAAAAGTAAGTATATATTTATATATTTTATAAATGTAAAATATATATTAATTTATATTTTTATATAATTTTATTGACTGTATTATACACATATGTACAAAGTTATCCATGATATTACTTAAACTATAGAAAAATTGGATTGCAACACATGCAAAATGCTTAAAATAATTATGACTCACCACTAAACTGACTTCAAATTCAGATATGCTTGGGAATCCTCCTACAAGAAGGATTTTGTGCAGAAGCCCAGCACGTACGTCAGTTGAAGGTGGAGCTGCTCTGTTTGAAAGGTACAAGGGAAGCCTAGAGCCCCGTCGACTCAATGGCATCCCTCCCTGCTTCCACTCTGTAGCCATCACCAGAACGCCTCTATGAATCTCCAAGACTACCTGGAAAATTGTGAAAAATAAAAGCAACATTGCTCTACATTATTATAGGACTATTGAGTTCATTCTTTGAAAAATTTGTAATGATGAGAGCAAAGCTCAGGATATAAAAATAACATAAAAATTAATATATGCTCTCAACTAGATAAATATATGCACGTAAATAAGCAATGATTCTATTTTGTTCTTCATAGTTATCTGTAACTTTCAATTTTTCTACCAAGACCATGAATTCCTTTCATAATTAGAGGGAAATGGAAAATTATTAATAGACATATGTAGTTTTCATTCAGGCCCTCTACTTCATGCTAGAATCATTCATTACATGCATCTGGAGAAAAAAAATCTTGGAATTTTTTTTTTTAATTTTATTGGAAACAGCTAAAGAGCTCTCCAATAATCTACCTCTGGGACGTTTATCTCCAGTGTTATTCAGAGCACATCTGAAATCAATTATAGCCCCCAACTGGCTGTAGGAACCTCTGTGTGCCGCCAGCCCCCTCCACAGCCAATTGCCTCAGCCGTAGTCTAAGTCAGAATGTCTCAGTTGCCTTGGTTGACCTAGAAATGTTTTATGTAATTTGCCATTATCTGGAAGGGAAACAGTTGTTAGAAAATAAATCTTCTCTGACTGTGTCTTGTTGAAGGGGTGCCAAAAAGCAGTCTTCATCTCTAAGACATAGCAGAAGAAACATAACAAATATTCAGTAAATAAATGCTGTCTCCAAAATCAGTCTAAAGAAAAATCACTGCTAATCCCTCTCTGGATACACAAGGTAAAGGGTTAATTGCTTTTTAATCTTTGAATGCCAGAAACTGGGTATCTACAAGGATGGTAAGTATGGAAATAAGAGGCGAACTTTCATTTTTCCTTCCTCCCTCCATTCAGTAAACATTTACCTGAAAACCCATAATAGGAAGTTATTGTAACTGGGGGCTGGGAATAGAAATTCATGCCTAGTAGGGAGGACAGTGGAGGCAGAAATGTAAAGAAATGACTGCAGTTTACTGAAGAGTGCTAGCACAGAGGTGTGTGTAAGCTGTTCTGGGAATGCACAAGAGAAAGCCAGTAACTCACTTCCCCAAAGGCAGAGGCACAAGGACAAGAAATTATGAAGGGAGTTTGTGAAGGGCAGGATGGAGTCAGAAATATCTGGTACTTCTCAGAGGCCATGACAGTACCACAACCTTAAAAAGTTTAAAAAAAAAAAAAAAAGTAGGATAAACAAGAGCAGTATGTTACATAAAAATAATAATAATAATAATAATTGATCAAGTTTTACACCAATGATCACTAATTTCAAATGGTCCCTTAGAACCTCCAGGCAATTCAACTATATTTCTATAGCTGATTCACTTGCCTACTCCCTAAGATGCCTATTTTGTACCTTTTCTCTCTCCTCAAACCTCCAACGCTTGCTCCCCCTCTTCCTCCCATCTTCTCTCTCAGATGATGAGCTCGCTTCCTTTTCACTGAGGAAACAGAGGCAATCAAGAGAAAGATGGGTGTGGGTGCCAGTACTCTGCTGCCCCTCCTGTGGCTGTGGGTAAACTCTTGGCCTCCGAGCTGAGGCCAAGCCCTTCCCTTGTGTGGGAGATCGTGTCCCTCTTGCCAACTCAAAAACACTACTTCACCGATTGTTTCCTCTCTCTCCTCTGCATCTTCAATTTTCCTCTCTCCCTAGTCCTTCACAGGGGCATACAAAAATGTCAGATCTTAAAATAAAACACTCGCTTGACCCGACATTCCCTTCCAGCTACCATAACACATCCCCGCCTCCCTCTACCGCACAACTTTTGTAAGAGGTTGTCTCTGTGGTGTCTCACATCCCACTCTTTCCATTCTCTCTTGGATGGATGCATTCCTATCAGGCTTTCCTCCCAACCACTCCACTGAAAGAGCTTCCATAAACCTCCCTAACCAAGCCCCATTACTCACACTCTCTGTCTTCCACATCTCTTGTACCACTGCCACTTGACATACCATGTCTGTACTTGCTTGTTTGTTGTCCATCTCCCTCAACTAGGCTGTAGTCTCCAAGAACTCTATCCCAAGGGCCCAGAACATTGCCTGGCACATAACAGTTATTCAATATTTGTTAAATAGATAAGATAAATGATTGTACATAAGATTATGCAATTATCAAGTTGGGGAGCAAAGACTCAATCCCAGAGGTACCTGAATTTAAAATTATCTACCCAAAGCTTCATGCTGCAACCTGGGCTTCTGATACCCCTATCAGAATTGGAATCGATGGCAGTATCATTAGTAAAGTAGGATCTATAACAGAAGGGAAATTTGAGATGAAGAGTTGTGAAATTCCTTAATAGTTTGCAACATAAGCATAGCATTAGAGAAATTGCCTGCTTACTCAGAGGTGAGTAATCTCAGTCTCAGATATCTACTACACAATCCAGAATGAGAAATGGAACCACCACAGCCTACATATGACCTAAGTAGATGTCACAAAGCCCAAGCTCACACACAAGGAGCTTAGAGTCACAAATTTAGGGTTAGGTATTCCAGCTGCAGAAGCTTAAAAGCAACCAACGATGAGGATGGTACTAGGGAGACCACCCTTCCCCCGCACATACACAAACAATTCCAGAAGCCTTTGTAAGAACTTAAATGACCTAATGTGATTTCACTTATCCTTAGCACAGAGCTTCACACCTCAATAGCCCTGCACACCTCAGCAATGATTCTCTACAACACAGTCAAATACATGATTCCAAGTTTTTTAAGCCTGCATTTGCAGAAGTAAAATTTCTGGGGGGAAAGAAATCTATTCAGTGGAAGAGCTCAACCTCCAATTGTACGAAATTAATAAGATATTAGTGTACTTGCCCAAAGAATAAAAAAGAGAATCAGTAGGTGTACTTGATTTTTATTTTAACTTTGTGTTTGACTCACGCTAAAGGCATTTTGGAGGTAATATATATATATATATATCACAACTCTGGCATCATGGAATAATAATCCAACACAAATTGGTGTTCACTGGTCCAGGGAATTGGAGATTTCTTATACTTTAGTAATTCTGTGATCTAAAGAGAGAAAATAATCTATGGGTAACTAAGTATACTTTTTCCAAATAAGAGATTGGTTTTGCCAAGCTTAGCAATATAATATTGTTAAAACTGGAAATAAACTAGCAGTACCAAAGGAAATTCCAATAATCAGGCTGTTAACTCTGCAAACCAGAAAAAGAGAGAAATAAGGGCTTAATATATAAATTTTCCAATTTTTTCCACCCTCATTAGCACTTCTGGTCTCAGATTTCACTGCTGGCATTTAGTAATGGTGTATCGAAGCTTGTTTTTGTCACACAGTGAAGATTTATTTAACTTGAAAGTCCTTCCCAGTTCATGTGGATGGAAACCATAACTAAATACCTTGTCACATGTTTCTTATTGTGAATAGGCATACATAGCTTTCCAAAGAGTAATTGTTACTCCAGTGTGCAGATTTTGCCTAGACTTTCAAAGGTAGACTATAGATTTTGAAAAAAAAATTTTTTTAATTTGTTGATGATTTTTAATCTGCAAAAGACCATGTCCAAAATTAAGACATGGAAACAACTCATTCTCTGGAAAACAGGAAAGTAAAGCTTTTAAAAACCAATTTCTCCTTTGACCCAGCTCCTAAGATCTATGGTAAAAAGATAATGTTTAAAAACAAAAAACAAAAAAACAAAACTCCTTTTTTTTCTGTATTCAGTAATCCCAATATCTTATGAGTTGTATTAAAGATAGAATTTTTTTTTTGCTTTTAGGGGGAATGAAATGGTTTTCATTAGGACCATCACTCCATCTTCTAGCCAAGTCTTTTTGAAGTTTCTACAATCTGATACTGAAACATATAAAATGCAAGGCAACATAACATGGAATTTAAGACTCTAGGCTCTTGAATCAGAAACACTTGAGCCTGAATTTTCCATTCTACCTAACTATCCTAAGTGATCTTGAGCTATTACCTTCTATGAACCCCAGTTTTCTCATCTCCAAAATGAGATAAAAGTATATAACCCGTTTCGTACCTTCAGGGTTACTGAAAAAATGGATGAAATAGTGCATGTAAACCACCTGGCCCAGAGTAATGCTCCAGCACGGTTATCAGCCATTACGATTGTGACTGGGATGTAAGTAGCACAGTTGGCGATGAGTGAGTCTGATTCCCCTCCCTAGCACCACTGGCCTGCCTGGCAAACAAATCACACATTTCCTTCTTAAATATTTAGTAATAGCCTGATGATGGGATGAGTTTTCACCTGGATTTATGCTCTGAAAAGTCAAGACAAATAGAATGGCTCCTCTGGATTCCATTTGATCTACCCTCATTGTTGCTTCATCTTTCTTGTCAACTTTCAGGAACAACGAGAAAAGGAAAGCCTGAGCAACTTGTTCCAAACAGGACACCGTCTTTGAGGATGTGAACCCCGGGAGCACAAAGCAACTCTCTTGGGAGAGTTGAAATGGGGTGACATAAAAATGAAATACGAAGGACACTCAGCCCGAGTGAGAAGAAAACGAATCCTAATTTATGAATACGTCCATCATCGGTAGGCCATGAGAGACCAGCCTGGCAGCTACTCCATAATTTTACGTGGAGCCTCTTCCACCCCTTAAAGACAAACTCCCGTCACGTGCTAGCTGTCTTTAGAAAGTACCAGTGAACCAAATGGAAAATTAACCCAGTGACAACAAAGCAGGGGACGTTACTATTAGAAGACTGAAAGGGGGTTTTCAGGTAAGTTCAGTGGGTCCAGAACAACTTTGTCATCTTCACCCAAGTCCTATCCAGAAAAGAAATCTCAGTCCCTTGTTTCACACTGGGCTTGACAAGTGTGTTTTGTCCATTGTTACCGATGACTAACCTTGACATTATAAAATGTTATTTCTTCAAACTAAAAAGAACCTGCAACGGCCATTCCCTGTGGTGCTTCCCCATCCCCCCCATAATTATGCCCTTTCACCTCTGTTTTTTTTTTTCTTCTTTCTTCTTCTTCTTTTACTGCAGGATTTCTAAAATCCTTTGAAACATGTTGTTTCCAGATGTAGGTCCCAAGTGCCCTGTCATTGGCTTCCTGTCCAAGAACTGAGCAGATGAAATTACACAAGTTCGGCTGTCTGAGTCCACCCTCCAATGCCTTCATTAAACTCCGGGATTTTAAAGAGTCTGCCCAATTCCTGGCAGAGACCTTCCCATACTTCCACCCCCAAAGCTGTAAATTATTACCTCATTAAACTCAATTGTAAATGATTAGGTGTCTGGAATGTACTTTCCTTTCCCTGCAGCCTCCTTGGAGTAATTGCTGCTCACAGGGCTCCCTACTTAACTTAGCACATTATTCAAGCAGTGCCGTGTTTGAGTAGCTCACTGAGGGAGGAGGTTTTATTTTTGTTAGGGCTGTTATAACTCTATCTTTGGGTTCCAACGGCAACAGAAGATTTGTGATCTCCCAAATCCCATTGAGCAATCTCTCTTTTAACAAGAGAAAGCTGTAATCAGCAGGCCTTTTTCAGGAATCCATTTTTCTTTCTACCATACTGGCAATTGGAACTACAGAACTTTTGTGTTTTCCTGAGCATCGGTGAGATCATTTAACATTTTTAAAAAGGTTGTTGTTGCTGCCATTTATTTTCATAGGTAACGATCATCTGGTAAAAGAGTAAATCTTAAAAGTTCTCATCATAAAAAAATAAAATAAAATAAGATTTGTAACTGTGTGGTAATGGATGTTAACTAGACTCATTGTGGTGATCATTTTACAATGTATACAAATAATGAATCATTACGTTGTACACCAGAAACTAATATGTTATATATCAATTCTATCTCAGTTAAAAACTAGATCAGAACTGTATGCCTGAAACCTATGTAATCCTTGCTAACAGATGTCACCCCAATAAGTCTAACAATAAAAATGAATTTAAATAAATAAATAAATAAATAAAAATTTTAAAAAAATTAAAAAATAAAAAAAAAACTAGATCATCTGGGAAATGTTTAAACTTTCCTTGTGAGACAAAGAGAAACAAAGTTAGCTCAGGTAATCAGTACCTATCCACCCAATTCTGATTCTTTGATGAAGTTCATTTTTAAAAAGTTGAAGAGTATGGAAAGGTCATGGGTAAAGGGTTGGAGAGACAGAAAGAGGGGGAGAGCCTGTCACATTGAATAAATAATCTATCCAAAGTTCCCAGCCTGGTTGCCATCACTTTACCAGGATAGGTAAAACTAATATTCCCTGAGGGACAAGTTCAGAAGGTCAGTCCTCTTTCTTAAGGGAATTTTTGCCTCTTTAGTTGATTCATTGGTTTAGCTTTCAGATTTTCACTATGCATGTCTTGGGCAGCTCTGCCATCTGTGTTACTGTCGTCAATCATTTGTGCTTCACCATGTCCTGGAATATAGGTAAAAATATTGACCATCAAATGGAGAAAAAAAAAGTGAGGGCCATCAAGCAAAATGGGTTACGGTGGTCAAACAAGTGTTAGCAGTACAGTCGGTTTGAAGTTGAGTTTCCACCATGTCAGGAAGAAATGAGCATCACTCAGGAAGAGATACAGGAATGGGGCATCATGCATTTCTAACTCAACCTATGAATGTGTTCTTGTGTATTGTAGATGACACTAAAAGACATTCATTTTTATCTGGACATGACAGAAAAGGGTCGCTGAGGTGTCCATTTTTCTACGTTCATTTGGTGTGGAAAAGTCCAGATAAACTTTGCTTGGGAGACCACCCTCTAATTGGGATGGAACTTGGTCTTGGTCCTGGCCTGTCACCTCGGAATAGATAGGATTCTAGGGAAGAGGTAAAGGAGCTGTTTCCCTGAGGAAGAAAAAGGAGCATCGTGTTACTTCGGTGACAAAATGTGACATACGAGGGGACAAGAAGGGTGCAGTCTCCTCCCTTCTGCCTCCACACAGCATAGCTTTGGTTTGGTGGGGACCAAAGGAACTACAGTGTCACTCAGGCACCCAAGGGCCTGAGGATTTGGGAAGTTATCTTTTGACAGTATCACCAATATTGTCATGGTGGACACCAGAGGCAGTGATGATGCTGAGTTGGGATTCTCATAAGTTTTCATGAATGTTAGACATTCAAAATGGTGCACATGGTGGAAGAATAGGAACTACGGTTAAAAGACCAGAGAAATAATCAACTAAGACTTGAAAAGACCTGAAGTCCTTTGTCAGCCAGTGGACTTTATGACAACAGTGACCCTATCCAGACCTCGGTCTGGTGAGTTCTGGGGAAATCAGTTTACACAAAGAAACATATTAAAATTAGTGCCACAAAATGGACATAGAAAAAAATCAACTAGTGAAGTAGATTGACTAGAAGAAGCAAAGCATGTTTGAAAATACTTTATGTTAACTATGTTTTAAGCAATTCACTTCCTGACTAACTTTTAATTCCATTTTAAATTATCATTTAAAAGCCTATTAGAGTATTAAGGTCATTTCTATAATGCAACATATAGACAATGCACTGTAGAATTGTACACCTGCAACCTGTGTAATTCTTCTTAGCCAATGTCACCCCAATAAGTCTGACAATAAAAAAAGAAAGGTTATTACCCCCATAGCAGGAAGGGGGAAATAGCATGAAAAATCTTGGATTACTAAAGATATAAGTATTTTTACATATTTCTGAATTTTTGTTTGTGAATTACCTGTTAAGACATTTTCCTATTTGCCATTTTCTCATTGATTTATGAGAGCTCTTTATATTTTAAGGATGATAACACTCTGTGACATTTATTTCACAAATATATTTTACCTGTATTAGTGTAAGACTTTTAAATTTGTTTATAATAATTTCAAGGTAAAAATGTTTATTTTTTTATTCTCCTTTATTATTTTTTAATTTTATGCTTAGAAATATTTTACTAACCCTGTAAGCAGAATCTATCCTTCTATATTTTTTAGAATTTTTCTTTTGTAGTTTCTGTTTTCAAATTAACTCTTACATGATAATCTTTGGAGTAATGGGTGAGAAAAGTTTGTAACTTTACTTTTTTACAAATAGGTATGTTTTTTTCTATATTGAATAAGATATTACCCTGCCAAATATTGGGAAAATCCCATTTTTTTATTCATCACAAGCTAAAATCATGTCTGTTTCTTGACTTTCTATTATGTTTTACTAAATTACATTGGTTTATCCTTGTGCCAGTACCACAATGTTAAATTACAGTATGTTCAAAAATTCTGTGATGCAAATGTCACCTCATAATTTTTTGTTTTTCACAATTTTATTGCAGAGTTCTACTTCAGGTTAAGATATAGAAGGTTGCGATACACCATTATTCTCACCAATTAAAGAATATGGATAAATTAAAAATTCCTATGTTTTAATATCTTAGAGAGCTGTGAATGAAAAGAATCTAAAAACTTCCTGAGTGAGCTGAAACCCTGGGCTGCCTTTCTCCTGGGATCACTTGCTGAGTTTATGCAGAAAGAATCTGCTGGGGTAAGGACAAACCAGTCAAACTTTTAACTGGCATAATGAATATGCCATGTGAGCTGATGTAATGGAATAGAATCTTAGGAACCCCAAGAGCTAGTCCTTTCTTCCAGCAATTCTCCCCACTGGACTTCTGCTCAGCGTCTGGCAGAAGCATCTGGGAATCTGGGAACGAGGCTGGAAAGCAAATATAGAACCCAAAGTCCACTAAAAGAAAGAGGCTGTTATACACACAGATAAGATTTCACTCTCCAGAAAGTCGAGAACAAATGCAACCTGAAACTAACTAAAGCGACAAAACAGTCTGAATCCTGTTAAATTTCTGATAAGATTAAAGCAAAAAGTCTTCCCAATCCCTTTCAAGCTACCTGATAAGAAAAAAGATATGCCTTTTCTGTGAAAAAGTAATATTTACTTCAGTCTCTATGGTTTTTAAATACAATAAAAAGTTACAATTCATGAAAAGAACAGGAAATGTGACTTTTATTCAAAGAAAAAATATAATCAATAGAAAGAACTACAGATGACCTAAATATGTGACTAGCTGAAAATGACCATAAAATTACTATGAGAAATATTTGCAAAATTAGAGCAAAAATTGACCTAATGGATGAAAGGATGAATAATTTCAACAAAGGAATGAGAGTACTAATAGCAATAAAAAGGAAATTCTAAAACATTTAAAATTAAGAATGCATTGGATGGACTTAATAGCAGAAGAAAGAATCAATGAACTTGAAGACAGGTCAATAGAAACAAATTAAAACACGGGGAAAAAAAGAACATTTTTAAAAAGTATAAAATAAAAGAGATCTGAGATGATATCTGTAATTAATGATTTTTCACACACCAGGCTAGTTTAAGGACAACTGCTCTAGACACAGCTTGGGGAGTCCAAGGAAGCTGAGATAACATGAACAAAGAACACTCCATGACAAAAAAAAAACCAGGCCTGAAGATAGGAGTCAGGACATGAAAATAAAACCTTATGGCCTGGAGAAGGTCCAGTGACAGGTGTAATCTTTGCCACGTATAGATGATCAGTTGAGAAACTGAGAATGGTATTTACTTGCCCAAGGGCAGACAGCATACCAGTGGCAGAGCTGAGACTTGGAGAGACTAGGTCCTTAGTCCTGTAAGGAATGGTGGGAGTGGGATGGGGCACTGAATCTAAAAGGGTGAGAGGAATTTGTCAAAAATCACTCAGGCAGGGGCATCAGAGCTAGAACTGGAAACCAGGCCTCCTGCCCTCTTTTTCATCCATACCTGATCCTCACAGCCTCAGTATTACAGAGCTCCTAGCCATGTTTGATAGCTGCATGGTGCAAGAATTTCTCTGTGAAGTATTGTCCACAGCACTGTACAGTCCATGGAAATGTGGGGATGAGAGTCCCCTCAGGGGCCTCCGAACTGACCATTGGCACACTGGGACTGTGACATCACCACCCATGTCCCAATCAACAGTTACAAGGGTAAAGACTCAAGTGTTCAGAATGATTCTGAGAAATAGGCCTAGTTTTTTGTTTTGTTCTTTAGGGTCTGTTTTTTGAGCTTTTCATTTCCTTCACTGAGAAAAAACTCACCCTAACATTCACCATTTTAAAGAGTGCACGGTTCTGTGTAGTTTAGTATATTCATGAGGTCATGTGACCCTCACCACTAATTCATACTATTTTCACCACCTCAGAAAGAAACCTTGTGCCCATCAGCAGTCACTGCCCAGTCCTCTTTTCCCCCAGGTCCTGGCAACCCCTAATTTGCTTTTTGTCTGTATGAATTTACCTCTTCCAAACACTTCATATAAATGGAATCATACCATTAAAAACTTATAACAACAAAAAAATGTTTAAGTCATTCAGTCTATGGATTTTTATTATAGCAGCCCCATAGACTAAGATAATCAGGAAAATGAAAATTAAAACAACAATGAGATAACATTTCATACCACCAGAATGGCTAAAGTTAAAAAACTGACAATATCAAATACTGACAAGAATGTGGAGCAACTGGGCTTCACATACAATGCTGACAGGAGTGAAATCCAGTAAAAAAAAAATTACTTTGGAAAGATGTTTGTCAGTTTCTAATCAAATTAAACATTCATCTATCTACCTTATGATCCAGCAATTCTATTCTTATGTATATAATATACCTAAGAGAAATGAATGTGTATAGCCAGAAAAAGATTTAATCAAGAATGCTTACAGCAGCTTTATTCCTAACAGTCAAACATTGAAAATAACCCAAATGTTCATTAACAGGAAAATGGATAAACAAACTATATAGTATAGTCATATAATGGACTATTATAAAACAATAAGAAAGAACAAATGACTTATACAGATACTTACATAATGAATGTCAAAAAAGATACAAAGGGTACCTACTGTAGGATTCTATTTTTATGCAATTCAATACCAAGCAAAATTAATCTATGATGAAAGAAATTATAATGTAATTACCTCTAGGCTTGGGCTTTCAACTGGGAGGGAGCATAAAAGAACTTTCTAGGGATATGAAAATGTTCTATATGTTGTGTGGTAGTCACAAGAAGTATACATACATTTTGTAAAATTTTATTAAGCTATAAAATCCAGATTAGCACATTTTAATGTATTAATACACCTCAATAAAAGCAATGTTAACAATCACTGCATATGTTTTGCATATACTTGACTTCATATACTTCCACACAAAAAAACTGAAAGGTCCAAATATACACATTGTCTTGCTAGAAGTCATATTAAATGTGTACATTAACCTGAGGAGAACTGATAATATATTAGATCACGTTATGAGAAACATGTTATGTCTCTATTTACTAATTTTTATTTTGAACACTTTCTTCTTAATTTTTTCTTAATTTAAAAATTATCTTGTAGAAATTTTAATTATATAATTTTGCATCATACTTACCAATGTGTTGTTTCCCATGGGTAGGGAAATAATAGTATAGCTATTCTAACTGAATCTCTTTATTTCCATTATATTTTTCCCTCTCAGATATTTTATTGGTGTTATTTTTGTTTGTTTTCCATGAGAATATCACAAAAAAATAATGATGTTATTTATTGCTTTGTTCTTGTCTCAAACTGGCAAAAAAAACTATTTTTAAAAAGTGATGAAAAAATTTATGCTGTGCTATATGTCTACTGTATCTGAATAAAACTGAAAGAAAAAAGTGGTAATAGACAATATTCCTGTCCACTTTGTAGTCTTGATAAAATGCCTTTATCCTTTACCATTAAATATAATGTTGGTGTTAGTTTGAAAGAGATATTATCGTAGTAAGATAATGTTTTTCTATCCTTAGTTGCACCTGAATTTTGTCATAAATGGCTATAGAATTTTGCGTGTCCAGGTATAGAAAATTAATCTCTAGAATTTATAAAAATGTTCAAACAATTTCCTCCCTTGATCTAATGATACCATGATATGTTAATAGAGTTTCTAGTATTAAATTATTCCATAGTCCTAATATTCCTAGTCCATAGTCCTCATATTTCTTTTAATGGAGTTCTACATTTGGTTTCTAAAGAATATGGGTAGTTCTTTCCCTCTATAATTATAAATATATAGTTTTATATTTGTCTTTCACAGCGTTTTAGGTACTTTTTTTGCCACTGTAACTATAAATGTAGAAGATTTTTTTCCCTGTGATAAGCATTTTAAGAAGTTTTGCTTCAGTGATCACAAATGTAGTTTTAATTTTGTCTATATATTATCAGATTGTGGTATCAGTGTTTAGCTAGCAATGTATAATAAATTGGGAAAGTTCCCTTCCTTTTATGTACTCTAGACTATTTCATGTATTGTGGCAATTATTAGTTATGGAAGGTTTGAAAAAACCCACACATAAAAATGATCCAGGTCTTTATCCATCTTGGAGATGACTCTTTTTTGCAACATTTTCAGTTAATTCAAAGATTATTGACCTAATTAATTTTTCTTTACCCTGACTCAATTTGAGTAATATGTATTTTCCCACAATATTGCCCATTTTTATATTTGTTAGTATTAAGTAGCACATACTCTTGTAGATATTTTTATAACTATTATTTAAAGCCCATTTTCATTTACAACACTGTGTTGTGTACATGGTGAACTTTATTGGCTGCTTCTCTGTTTTATGTCTTGATTAATTTATGCTTTTACCTTTAGTTCTTTTCTCTTGCTTCCCTTAGATGAATTTACTTCCCAACTTTTTGATGATTGTTACCTCCCAGTCATTTTTTCTGATATAACAGAAATGTACTGAAGGATATATTTTTAATTCCCAATACATAAGAACTTGTACCCAGTGTTATCATCATTTTCAATAATCTCAGCTTCACATTTTTTCTTATTTACCTCAAGAAAAGGAACATAATAGGTAGAAGTCAGGTTTGGCTGCTGTGAGAGGCCCTAATGACAGTGACTAAAATAAAGTAAATGTCCACACAGACAGTCTAGGGCTAAGGGCAGCTCAGTCTTTTTCTATCTTGCTGTACCACCAGCTTCCACAGTAGGTAGTTTCTATATTGTGATTTCAGATTACTCTAGCAGTTCCCACAGAAGAAGCATAGAAGGAAGAAATGATTTGTAAAGTACAAGTTGCACATACCACTGCCATCCACATTAGAATTTATTCGTATGGCTGCATCATTAAGGAATTGTGGGAAATGTAGTCTTTTCCTGGTTGGACATGTGCCCAATTAAAAGTTCTAGTACCATGTAAAATGGAAAAAGTGATCAACAGGGAACAAGAATCTGCCACAGAATTTTAAAAATATTTGCAGTGAGCTGATTTGTTTATTTTCAATTTCTCCTATTTTTTCAGTGTATCAAGCAATGGAATTTGAATTATTTCTAATTTTTAAAATTGATTGATAATTTTTATACCTTATTACAGAACTATATAATTTTAAAATAACCATAGATATTGAAAAAGAATGTATTTTCTTTGTGGGACAAAAAGTTTTATGCCTATACATAAATCAGCTTTCCTGATGGTTCCTGTCTATTCCTAGATGAAGTACTGTATCTGTCAGTTCCATTCCTCCCAGGATCAAGACTTCTAGTTTCCTTTTATGATTTTCCAGTTTTCTACTACTTCTCTCTGAACATTTGCTTAGAGACTAGAGTGGTGATAGATGACAGCTTCACATATCCCATTTGTTTATTTTCAATGTCTAATATTTTTCCAGTATATCAAACAACGAAATTTGAATTAGTTCTAATTTTTTTAATTTATTGATATAATTCTGTAAAATGTAACTTATCTTAGAAAGCGCTATTTGCTATTTTGTACTGACATTAATAACTACCTTGCACAAATGCTCTTCTTTAATAAAATATTAGGAGCTGTAATTACTCAAATAATATTAATAAATAACTGAATTCTATTTTAAGTTGTAGTTACAGATTCTTGTTCCTAAAAATTTTAAATTCAACTTCAATAATATAATATAATGTGGTTGTTTTTAGATTAAGATTTTAGAAATTGCATTGTAGCCAAATATTTTATTTTTCTACATTTTCCAGGGTTAAGACAAGCATTGTTCCATGATTGTGGCACGTTTCCACTATTTTTAAGTTCTTTTAATTATGTCACTATTCATTTTATAAATTTTAAAAATAAGATTGTATAAATTATTTTATAAATTGTCCCAATTTTACACAAGTCCCTGAGAAATAATATCATGCTTTTTAACAAATCTCAAAGTTTTGCATTTTGTGAAATAAAACCTTTGGTACGGAGAGCAAAACTGGAAAGTTAAAAATAAGACATACACCTTGAACTAGTGAAGAAATACACTAAGAACTCTATAGAGTTAAAAATTGTAAAAGCTTAATTCTTAGTCACCAGATGTATTTTCCCACTGCCATGTTAATTATTTTGTGTGTCTGGCACTGCGGTTCAACTGTAAAAACAATGGAACTCCATCAAGATGGGATTGTTGAGGGGGGAGGGGAAGGAGAAGGCAGAGAAGGGTGAGGAGGATATGATTTTAACATCTGAAACTCAACTTTATAATGAGAAACAGAGGAGACATGATGTCATACTGTAGAAGGTAGCTCCACTGTAATTTTTTTTTTTTTAACAAGTTGGCTTGCCCTGAGGTTTTCAACAAACTCCAGATGGAAAGAAGAGAGAAATATGTATGTATTCCAAGCTCGAAACAAAGACTTAAAGCAGGGGATTTTTCACTCACGAATTTAACATGCTTGCATTTAATGCAGACCACGTCAAGTTGGCTCATTTTTCTTTTGTTGTCTTGCCTCCTCACCTCTAAAGCTGCAGGAGGCCACGTGGCCTGGGTCGTCCCCTAACCGCTGAGCGAGGAGGTTCTTTCATTCCTGCTAAGGGGAAAGTCATCTACCATTTTTTTATCAACTCTAAGACTCAGGTTTGGTTTTTTTGTGTTTAGTTTGATTTTCATATTTTAACATCCTTGAAATTGGAATGGGTCTTAACAATCTACAATGCTTTGTAGTTTAATTGATAAAGAAGTTTTTTTAATTTGCTTGCTTGACTGCTTGCTTTTGTGTTTTCCTTAGTGAAACATACAGTAATGCTGCATCCATTGTCAATGCTGTCTTAGAATTTACAAAACATAGTAAACTCTAATGGGGGGGGCGGTATTCATTTGCTTTGCTTTGTTTTTACTCTAGAGGGACATCTTGGTTTAAGAAGAAACCTGGGAAGAAATTCCCTAGAAACTGGTCTGTATTCTGTGGAAGTTCACTTCTGTGTCTGCTCTTCATTATGCAAATTTAAAGCCAGTTTTTGCATTTTCACCTGAGGAAGGGATGCCCCTCCTCCCTGAACTCTCAGGATGGAGAGTGTATCAACTTGCAGAAGAAGCTCAGCGTCTTCAAAGAGGAAAGGATGGAGACTGCAGCCTCTATTCCCTCAAATCCAAGACCAAGGAAACATAGGATGAGCCAGGTGTCACTGAGCAAGAGATGCTGGAAGAAAGTGACCACGAGTACACCAAAGAAAAAAGCATTGTTTGGGGGAAAAGTTAGCGTTTTTCTTGAGTAAGTGGCACGGCATTTGGACGAGCCCAGGTTTTAGGGAGAAAAGCAGACAGGAAGCCCTGCAGAGTCGCTCACTCTGGCGTCGTGTTGAGCTGTTTGAGAAACAGCAACCAAGCACTGAACATGGGGGCCCCGCCAGGAAGCACAGCAGTGCTGGCAGGGATCCAGACCTGCGGGCACATTTCCTCAACTGCAGACCCACACCTATCGGGCTGAACAGGACCAACCTTCACACAGCAACCACACACAGCAGAGGCCAACGCGATAGCACCAATGGACTGATTCGACTTGACAGTCCCTCTCTCTGCCTGGCATTTGGAAGTAAGACAGACACCGTCTGGACTGGGTATACCCCTGCATTTGTGAAAAAATAATTGAAAATTAAGACACTTGCCAGTCCTTGTATTCCAGCTGCTAGAGCAAACCGTTTACCTAACAATTATCCAAAGTACCTGTTACAAATCTGGCACCGCAGAAGAAACTTCAAAAATGTTCCAAATAATCAAGAAGTTGTAATTATTCTACAGCAATAGAATCACAAGGGTTTAAAAATAAAAGGGCAGGGGGCACGGGGGGAGGGGGCGGCAGTGTCCAAAGACACATAGCTATTAAGTGGCGGATTAAAGATTCAAGTCCAGGTCAACCTGACTTGGAGGGTCATGTTCTTTTCACAACCTCATGTTGGGCTACGTCTGAATTCTCACCAGGATACCCTGGCAGTTCAAGTTCCTCGGAGATCATCCACAATTAACTGATTGTTTTATGTCTGGATTAGATACAATAACCCATGTTTGGAATATGAAGAGGAAATATCAGATGGGTCTAGAAACTGCCATCTATTCCAGTGATGTACAAGCTCCCAGTCAGGTTTCCTTGGGTTCACTGAAGAATTTAGGAGTTCCTGGATGCCTCCAATGAGAGGTTTTCTAAATAGCAAAGGAGACCTTGGGTGTGCGCTTTGGCACTTATATACAAAGGAGAACTTGGCTCTACTTCCTCTGTAGGAAACACTGGAATTGCTATAGAGAAACCTGGAAAATCTTTCAAAGTCTCTTTTAAAATGTAAATAAGGGTTTGTCACTAATCTAAAATCCATCTATTAAAGGATTGGTCGAACACCTCTAGAACTTACTGGACATTGAACTCCTTAAGGCAAAAGGGACAATTAACACCACTGCATTACTTTTACATTCCTTTTCTGATTTGTAAAACATTATTTGATTTTGTATGAATTATGGAATAAAAACAACTTTTATGAATAAAAAACAAATATTCGATTTATAATCTGCTCATGAAGTGATAGGAACTGTTACCAGTTCAAATTGCTACGTTTCCAGTCATAGCTGTTTTAAAAAAATCATAATTAGTACCTCCCATGGAAATAGTTTTATATCCTTCTTCTTTTACTTGACATTACATCATGAGTTTTCCCCTAGCCATTACAAATTTCCACAATGTGCCAAGCTTGTAATTTTGAGTATGGGCCACCAGGGATTTTAATCATGGAATAGAGAATAAAAAACACAGTACCTGCCTGCTAATATGTTCATAGAGGAAAAGGTAATGGAAGTCAACATCCCAGATGAGGCCATACTTGAGAGGCTATGGAAAACCCAAAGTATTATTTCAAAAGGAATGAGTGGAAAACAAACAAAATAAAAAATTAGAAAACATCTGCTCCCAAACATTAGGGAATATGGGTTAAATTAGTTAGGGATTTAAAAATCTATAGAGATTTACTGGGATAATGATACCCAGAGGAAGAGACACTTTTATAAACACGGTGATTAAATATAATGTATCAGTCAAACTAGGCCACTATTGGTAATTGCACCAGGACAACTGTAAACCAGGTTGCTACTAGTGAAATTGTGACAAATGGTTGCCTTATTTATACTTCTTTTATAGCCATGTAAGAAGATAGGAATATGAAGGGTTTGTAAGGGCTCCCATGGGATTCATAAGGCAGAGAATAGAAAGTTCCCTAGGCACAGGTATCCATTGATTACTTAATGCAGTCAGTGGAGACTGTACATAACATAAGAAGTATTAATTATACAATATTCCTAAAATCTGTGGGCTGCTCCATCAATCCCTGTATTCATCCCAATGCATCATGGTGATTCCAAGATGTCCCTTGTGTCCTTTTTCCATTCTCTGTCATAGGAATGCTCAATGGAGAATGAACTTTTGGTGGAATGAATGAATGAGTAGTGAAAAATAGGGTGAATTTGCATGGAAAAAGGTGCCTGGAGTCCACAGGTGGCAGGACTGGCAACCCCACCATGACTCCATATGTCAGGATGAGCAGGTAGTGTCAGAGGCAGAGGGACATGCAGTTTCTCTAATGTAGATGGGCTTCCCAGGACCTTAGCCAATTAGTGGATCATTCTTAACAGTCCTTTGCTCGCTAAAGGATACCCAGAAGATCCTCCTATTGTTTCAATGTTCTGAACAATTTTAATAAAATCTTTTTCTGCTTGAATCAGCCTGAGTTTATTTCTGTTGCATACCACTAATCCCTGTATCTGCTACAGCCATTCAGGAGTAACGTGCCCTTCATTCCTACAATTCTTCTCATGATCCAAAGGTTTAAGTCCCTAAAACCGATATTAAATCCTTATACTGAAGTAAGGGTAGAACTATTTCTACTTTTTATTGTGTTTACATGTAGAAAAAGGTATCTAGAAAGTCATCTACACTTGTAATAGTTTCACATGCAAGAAGGTGTGGAGAGGAACAGAAATGGGAGTGGTCAAAGAGGACTTGTCTTTAATCTGTGATGTTCTGACTTGCAATGAGAATACATTACTCTATCATGTGTACAATAACAATTCACTTAAAAAATAATGGAACTTTAACACCTAGCAGAGACCTAGCACTGGTACTTACTCAATAAATACTTGCTAGAAGAATGGTTGGAAGGCATATCAAACAATTCCAGGCTGTTATTTTATAGACAAAGAAGACATTGCTCCCCATACCACCCTGAACATGCCCGATCTTGTCTGATCTCGGAAGACATTGCAGACGTTGAACTACTGGTTGGCATATAGCACCACTGCACAATGGCCTAGAATGTTAGGTGTCCAAGTTGGAAATACACACACACACACACACACACACACACACACACACACACACACAGAAGTTAGGTAGTGGAAGGAAACTAAAATGTACGAAGACATGGTCATGCCACTTTTAGATGGCTGTGTACATTGAGCGTCATTAGTTGTCAGCAACAGAATGAATTATGGCTGAATTGATCAGAACTTTATAGAAATCGCTGGGAAGTTCAGAGAAGCAGGCTTGAGAAATGGCAGGAACTCAGGAAGGCTGAGCAGTGTAACCACAGACAAGGTTACACTGGAGGGCCTGTCTGGCAGACTTCGCTACCACTGCCGAAAAAGCTTGAGCAACCTGCCCAGGACCACACCGTTAAGAAGTGGTAGAGCTGGGATTTGAACCCGGACACACTCTTCACCATTCTTGTGTATTACCCAAGTCAGATATATGACATCTGTAATGTCTATTGTACTGAGAGATACGGAAAGGACCTTCATACTCTCTCGCTGGCATTTTTATGACCTCTTGTGTTTTATCTAAATGCTTTCTCTCTGATCTATTGGTTTTCTAAGGTCTCTTGTCACACATCAGCATAGTGAAAACACGGACCAGAACAATATTCTGTTAAGATGTGTATAATGTTAAGATGTTTATAATGTGTATAGTAAGTAACACACTAAAGGAAGGGAGAAAGCACGTGTGCGTAGCAACATTCATTGGGGCTGTAAAAATTGATGAGAAGTTTCTGGCACAAGATGGGAAAATTGGTGTGTATTTGTCACCAAAATAAAGGAGCAAAAAATTTTCAATGACTTGATAACCAGTTTAACTAGGTAATTAGATAAGTTACTGTTTTAAATCAACCACACTCTGAAATTATCCTTCTCAAAGTAGCAATTTGTGCCAACCAGCTTTATTTCTCTCTCTCTCCCTCCCTTTCTCTCTCTCTCTCTCTCTCTCTCTCTCTCTCAGCATTATTTCAAAGTTAAATATACGGCCCTTAGCTCCATAGAGTATTTCCATTTCCTCAGCTATTTGGAAGGAGCTGAGTATAGTACAAATTGTGTTTTGTCTTGTTAAAGTGAAATTCTAGTGATTTGCCAGCTTTTTCTGTGACAGAGCTTTCTGGCTGAGCATTAACAACATTCTTTTTTTTTTTTTTTTAACAACATTTTTTTCAAAAGACAAAAACCAGGAACAAGAAGAAAACCCAGGCTAAACAGTGTGTACACACTTATTAAACATGATAGAATCCAAAATATGCTTGACAGCCAATTTAAGTCCATTTGCTACCTATACTCTAGCAATATATGAACCTAAAACATAAACTTCTTAAACAACTACTGAGAGTTCTAACAGTCAAATCAACTTCAACCAACCTAATCTGTTATTTCGGGATTCCAGCTTATATATTTATTTAAGTAGAAGAAATTATCCATGACCTTTGTTTATTTTTTAGACTGTGCCTAATGGTGTGTGGAATACATATGCCTTAAGAAATAATCTACATCCTTTTCACATTCTTGAACAATTCTGAAAAAATGAGACTATTTTACACAGAGAACTGTCTGGAACCCACCCCCCCCCCGCCCCCGACCGTAGTCTTGAAATGTTCTCTGGACATATATTATACTTTCGAGAAACTGGACAGAATAAAATTTCATGGAAACTGTGACAGCACCCAAAATGTTTGCAACTGAATGCAGTTATTGCAGTACACTGTGTCTCTGCAGAGAGAGATCATCCTTGTTATTGGGACTGGACTATTTGGTAATTCTGAGCCAGCGTGACAGAGAGAAAAAACAAAGACTTAGGGGATAGATCTGGGCTGGAAAATATATAGTCAAGAATGCCTTCATGTCCATCTGTAAGCCACGACAACCCATTGTCTACAGAGATAGAAACACTTCCTTCCTTCCTCAGGGACTATTTCAAAATGAATGAAAAGCCTGTAAGTGACCATGAGCTGCTTCAAAACAAGAGTGCAGTGTAAACATCAAATTATTAATTCTTCTTTGGGTCACAGTACATTTATTCTTGGCACAGAAATAAGTGATAGTGTTTACCCAGTTTGCTGAGTGGACAATTAATTTAATAATATACATGAAGCGTTTAGTGTTTGCAATCCGGCTTGGAACTTTGGAGTATTATTAATTTTTGGAGTTATTTATTAGTTGAATCTAATTTGGCTACTTGTGCTAAACTAAAAATTCATTGCTTGTTTTTATTTATTATTTGTATCCCTCCAAATTCCAAAAAGATTTGAAGAGAATTAAAAGGAAAAGGAAGATTAATTGAGACATTGGGAGAATGTGGTAGAATAAATAATTGAAAACCTATTAGAAGTTTCTCTCAACATTGCTATGTTGAGAAAAAGTATTCCAATGGAACAGAAGACTTAGAGATTTCCACCAAAGAGAGGGGAATGCTACAGTAGCCTTCTTGAAAGCACACGAACATTCTGATGGAGATTCAGGTAACTATGAAACCAGCAATAAGATGAACAGAGACTGCAATGGAAAAATGTGTGGAAGGAAAGAAATCTCCACTGACTAAAGTGCCAGTGGAGCTGGGCTGAGACAAAACAGTTCAGGAACTCTCAGGCTTCCTTCCGTGTGAAGCAAGAAAGGGCTCTGCTGAGTTGAAAGACGCCAGCAGAGACACTTCTCTCCCTTTCGCTCTCTTTCCCGGCCTCTGTGCAAGGAGAGACCAACAGCAAAGGCAGACATGGGGAGGGCCTGGATAAGAATGCACAAGGCTGGCAGTGATGTTTCAGGTGCTCTTTGGTTCAGGCAGGGGAGCCAAGACAAAAGCATGCCTCGTGCCAGCAGAATGCCCTCTATAAATGTATGGAACACAGTGAAATTTTGGTACAGAGGCACCCCATGAGGTTGTACAAAGACTCAAGAATAATCCATTCATCTCGACTGATGATGTCAAAGATCAGGTCTGAACAGGTCTTATTTTTTTCAAAAAGCAGAAGAAAACTTTTATTACAGTTTTTTTAAATTTTTCAAAACATTAAAAATTTTTTAATTTAAATCTTAGTTAAACTTTAAATTTCAAATTTTAAAAATAAAGAAAAAAATGTAAATGGGCCCTATTTTTAAAAGTAATGCATCACAGGAAAAAAATAATACCATTCTGATGAACTAAAAGAGAATTGCCTATCTTTGAAAATATTTTAGTGAGAATCAAAGGAAATTTTACAAAACCTGGCATCCTGAATAGGGTGTGGGATGTTGGTATAAGAAACATCCAAACCTGTAGGCAATTTTAATGGGTTTATTTGGGCCAAACTGACGACAATTGCCGGGAAGCAAAATCTCAACAGGTTAAGAAAACGCTCCAGAAAATGGCAGTTTTGCAGCTTATTTTATACATTAGAATCAGAGGAGGAGCCATTAAGGCCGATTGCAGGAAATCTATTGGTGGTAGATTAAGAGGGTGGGAAAAAGCAAAGAGCGGGTGGGAGGGGAATCTATGGGATTGCGGAAGAAGTAAATTGAAGAGACAGATACTTCTTCTACATTGGTGGGTACAGGATAGTTAACAATTAACATTTACAGTACATAGAGATGGTGATTCAGGAAACAAGATAACAATGAGGCAATCTGTGGGCTCCTGCTCTAGTGCAGTGGATTGTGCCCTGAGGGTCCAGAAAATGGAATTATTCTGACATTCCAAAGGTGGGTTATCTTAGATACAAAAAGACAACACACAGGCTCACTTGAGGTAAAGACTGACCTTTGTTGAGGAAGCTACAGGCCCAAGATGTAACTATCTGCGATGGCCTGCTTTCAGTTAGGGGTTCTTAAGTTCAGACCATGTTGTCTGGTTAATTTCGTTCTCTGAATTCGTAGAGCCCGCCGTGCTGAGCTTGTCATGTTTAGTAAGTGGCCCCTTTTTCAGCCACAGAAAGGACAGAGCAAATATGAAAGACGGAGAACAGGTAAGATGGTGCAACAAAATGAGATGCAAAGGCAATAATCAAAGAAACAGGAAGGTAAATTCTGCAGTGGAGACATTAAAGAGAAGGAATGATGGAACATAAAGCAAATGTGGAAAATAACTTCCTTGAAGAGCCTTCCTAAAAATGTAACAATAAAGGACAAGAAGCTGAAAATCACATGAGCTATTATGGTTATGGAGGACTTAGATGAAAATCTAACCAAAGAATTCATGATGGTCACCAACAAAATAAAAACAAATTTATAAGTCATAACTTTTCTCAGTTTAAAAACATGAAGAATAGAATATTCATATCAAAAGCAATTAACATGTTCTAATTAAAATTACCAAAAAGAGACCCATGCCAAAATTGCTGAATCATGAGGATAAAGAAAATATCCTACAAATTTTCAGGGGCAGAGGGATGTTACCCACAAAGGAAATTTTAAAAATTAAAAAAGAAACAATCAACAACAACAACAACGAAAGACATTGTATTGACCTCGAAATTCTCTCCAACAAAAAATGCCAAAAGAAAATAGAGAAAGAATTTTCTGGGGGCAAAATCATAACACAAGAATATTATTTTCATAAGTCCTTATTCTTGTGTGAAAGAAAAAATAATCATTCCAGATAGACAAAAACCCAAAAAATACAGAATCCAATTCTTTTTTTCTCAGAGTAAAATTTCCCTATTTAATTACAATATGTGTAACAAGTGTATTATTTTTGAAAAATTCAAATAAGCAATCTAAAAGGTTACAGTTACCTATAAATCTACCACCCAGAGATGACCTTCTAGTTTCATGTAGCAGTGTGTCACAGATTGTTGTCCATCTCATTTAAAATTCTCTTATAGCATCTTTTGTAACGTTAGGGTTAGGAGTTGGAGTTTATTCCAATATGGAAAATAATAAACTATGGATGTGCCACCATTGACTTTTACCAATCCCTGTGGCCCAAATGTCAAGCTGGGCTCACCCTAGAAAAGGCATTGGTGAGTTCCAGGACTCCTCCCCGTCCACCCCCTCCCCCAAGATCTTGTACATTCCTAGTGCGTTTAAATTCCTATGGTTACCCCTGGCTTTGAGCTCTAGCTCTCCGCTGTGTTGATGTTGAATATGACTGCCTTGGCATGCTGTATCTGATCCTGTCCCTTCTCTGCTTCAAATGCTTTAATAAATAATTTTCCACTGCCCTGGTAATAAAGTATAAATTACTCAGCTTGAACTACAAGTCCTGCCTGTGCCTCCAGCCTCGTTTCCAGACACTGCCCTCTCCCAATACCTTCCCCTCCTTCCCTCATGCTCCCTCCCACAAGGTGAACAATTGATTTCAGCTTCCCAAATGAGTCAAATTGCCTCTTACCTCCAAATCTTTAGCAAGTTCCAAAAATATTTACTGATCCATAGTTTGAGGCACTTTGCTAGAGATTATGGAATGAATAAATGAATAAGGGAAAAAATGACTTGTTTTGAGGGCCAAAAGGAAAGGAAAAATCCCTAAGGGGGTAGTTTTCTCTTGTATCAAGAAAGAAATAACAAAAAGAAAGGAAGACAGAAAGAAGGAAGGGAGGGAAAGAACACTGCCTCTCCTCAAATAACTATGGAATTGTGAAAGTTCTCTGGTATTGGTCCATAAAATTTTCACTAAATCATGCATTACGCTTTCCTCAAATTTTGGCCAGAGCAATAACAGAGGCAAAATGTGAAGGGCCTATACATTTGTCAAGAAAAATCTTCTTACATGCTCCCCCTGCCTCCCCTGTAACCTGAGGAAGGCCAGTTTAAGCAAAATCAACAAGGGAAGGAAAGACAAATGTTGAGCCCATGTGGCCAGTTAACAAAAGTCTCTTACGCCATTATTTGTAGTCTGTTATTCAGCAAGAAAAGATCTTGCAAAAACAAGCATCTTGTTCTTTAAATGTCAGAGAGAATCAAAATAATTCAAAATCCAATCAGTGGCTTGGAGCAAAACACATATGCTTTTCTCCTGCTAGTTTTGGACGACAGTTCCTCACAGAGATTTTATAGAGCTGTAAACTACTGGAATAATGAACAAGTCTAGAGAAAACCTGAACCACACTGGCTTGCTAAGATTTGTGGCTGGGGTAGTGCTGAAGGGCAAGACCAAGGGAGAGCATGGGAGGGGGAGTGATGTGTGAACTGGATTCTGGCCAGGGGGTGCCTGCTCTGGGATTCTCATAGCAGAATAATGACACTTGAAACCTTTGCTTTTACACTTCCTTAAAATGTATGAGGCCACACAATTTTTCCACCACTCTTGCTATATAAAAATTATCCCACAATTTAGTGATATAAACTACAGTTATTTGATTTTGCTCACAATTTGAGGGTCAGAAATTTGCAAAAGGCTTTGCTAAATAGCTCTCACTTGGGGGTCTCTCACGCAATTGCATTCAGATGTCCATGGAGGCTGCAGTGTCATCTGAAGGCTGGTTGGACAGCCAAGATGGCTTAATCACGTAGCTGCCAAGTGCTGCTAAGTCTGCTGGGAGCTCGTCTAACTACACACACTCTCTCCGTCATGGTGCTCTCAGGGTAGTCAAACTTCTTACATAGCCTCTTCTATCTCATGACAGAACATGGCTTTTTTATCCCAAGAGATAAACATGGAAACCACATGGCCTTTTCTGACCTTGACATCACTTCCGCTGTGTTCTGTTAATTACAAGTGAGTCGCTACGGTAAGCTCAGATTTATGGGGAAGGAGATATTGAACCACCTTTCACTGAGATATGCCAAACAACTGTTCCTTTAAATATCATAACCAGTTTGTCTAACTGTCCCTTTCTTCTTTGGCATGGGGTACATCCCCTTTGGACATCATTCCACTTGAACTGTGCTGGGATGTTTTCTTCTTACTTCATGGAATAGATTGCTAATTTTTGTGATTGTCTCTGTAATTGCTTTGGTATTTGTTGAAGGCCTTGCTTCACTCCAAAATTCACTGTACAATGGAGGTCAAGTCCATGTAATGCTGCTACTCCCGGCATCTCCATCCTGAACTAACTCTGTCAATTGCTTTTGTCATAGGTAACTCTAGCCAATGGTCAGCCTTTGGGACACTGGAGAGAAGAATAAGGATGCCCCTTTGGGTTCCTCATTATGTGCCTTTAAAATGTCATAACATTCTTTTGTAATCCCATTCATCATTTTCCTAGAGTAAGTATGTCAATGATACTATCATTTAATGAATTTCTTCATATAAATTCTATTTAAGGTACAATTACTATATGAATTTGAGCTGGTTGCATTTAATTCCATTAAAAATTATTTCTCATATCAGAATAATATGAAGAATTACTCACCAAAAGAAAATAGATGTGAAAAAAAGGCTAAACATATATTTCAACTGAGCCTGATACATCTTCCAAATTTGTATGCTGAGTAGAGACACTCTCCATATACCACTGAAATCATCATCATTATTTTGCCATGTATAATGCACTCCCAGGTATAATGCACACCCACGCTTTTGGCCCAAACTTTCAAGGAAAAAAATCTTTTGTTCTAATTTTTTAATTCAAATTTGTGTTTGTTTATATTTCAGTACTTGTTCTTTGTATTATAAAGGGATTTCAACATTTATTTTTTAACATATTGTGGTATAAGAGAAAACAATTACAAAACACAAGAATAGATACAAGGTACAAGTGATTTCATATAAAAATTTTTTATATATAAAGGAAACCAATTATCATATTCCAAGGTATAATTTTGCATACAGACATCGTTATTGATTTCTAGAGTTAAACTTTTAACTCATAAGCATAAATAAAAGGATTTAAAATATTTATGTAGATATGGAATTAGTACTACCCATGTATAATGTGCATCCTTATTTTTCCCTCACAAATTTGGGCAAAAATATACATGACAAAATACAGTAATTGGAACCATTAACAAAATTTGAATATGGAATATGGATTAGATAATACTGTTGCAGCAATGTTAAATCCTGCTATTGATAATTGTCATATAAAAAAATGTCCTCACTCTTGGAAAACACATATTGAAATATTTAGAGGTAAAAATCATGATATTGCCAACTTTCTCTCAAATGGCTCAGAAATATTATTCATATACACACACATACATATACACATACTCCACAGAGAGAATGCTAAGCAAATAAGGCAATATGTAAAATATTTGTGAATCTTGTAAACCAGATAAGGGAGTTCTTTGTACTGCCCTTGCAACTTTTCTTTAAGTTTGAAATTATATCAAAATAAAAGTTACCCTAAGTAACCACTAGGAAAACCATACAAAGTGATATGCACTAAAACTTGATAATAAATAAATCAAGATGAAATTCTAAAAAATGTTCAAGCAACTCACAGGAAAGTGAAAACAAAGAAACAGAAGTGAGAAATAGGGGAAACAAAACAAAAACCAAATAATAAAAATGTACACTTAAGCCCTAAAATATTAATGACTACCTTAAAATTTAAATACACCAATTAAAAGACTGAGATTGACATAGTAGACAAAAAAAAACAAACAAACACATGATCCATTAATATGCTGTCTACAAAAAATTTCACTGCAAAAATAAGAGCATAGGTATGTCAAAAGTAAAAAGACGGAAAAAGATACAGTATTGTGCAAGCATTTATCCAAAAGTTAACCCCCAAAAGAGTCAACTGATGTTTAAAGCAAAACTAATAACATTTGTAGAGGCAAAATATAGGACACCAATAACACAAAGAAAGGGAGAGGGCCACTTCCCTCCTGAAGAACCTCCATTGGCCCCCCCACTTCACTAAAAGTCAGGCCTTACAGAGCCCTGCAAGACCCCATGACATCCGTATCTGTTACTGCCCTCACCTGCTCTCCTGTTATTCTCCCCCTTGCTCACTGTGCTCCCATCACACCAACCTATTAGGCTGTTGTTAGAGCATCCTGGACCAACTCCCATTTTAGGGCCTGAGCACGAATGGCTGCCTCTGCCCAAAAGGCTCTCCTACCCAGAAGATAGGAAACATAAGTGACTTGTAAATAAGGCCCACCAGGCAAATCTATTTATAGATGGAATTCACACACTTATCCCCAACCCCTGTGCCCTGCTCTATGTTCTTCCAAACACATCACTTTTTAATATACTATTTCGTTTCCTTGTTTATTGAGTTTGTTATTTGTTTTCTGTTAACCCTGACTAGGCTATAAGCTCCAACCAAGTATGGATTTTGTCTGTTTTCTTGATAAATGTATCCCAAATCCACAGAATAGTGGCTGGTATATAATAATTGCTTAATGCATGTTTGTTTGTTGAATGAGTAAATGTAGGAATGAATGAAGGGATATTTGTTGGAGGGAGGAGGAGACAGAGAAAGATGTCTGGGATCCAGCACAGATAATATTCTGAGAACGCAAAGCACTAAAAGCGAAGACGTGACTAAAGTAGGCAGTTCAGACTCACTGTAGCCTTTTGTATAGAGGACTATCCTGATGAGTATCATTGAGGTTAACAAGTTTAACCTCAAATACAAGTCCATTTTTCACAAAGAGACTGAATAAATGAGAGAAGGAACACACAGTTCTATGTCAGTCATATCCAAGTGGCATAGCCTACGCTTAGAGTCACCTTGGCAGAAGAATAACGTGATGTTTGCACAAAGCACCTTGATGTGTGTGTCCAACATTTTCTGTTCCTTTAATTCATTTTTTAAAAATTCATTGCACACAAAATGCTAAAGCTAAGGGATTTGCAGAACATCCATTAGAGATAAGAAATACCTAGCTGCTGTTTGTTCATTTTCAACTAGCAGACATCTCTAGGCATAGGTGTCACCCAGAGTAGTAATGTAAATAAGTCGTTTAAACAAGGAATTCAAGTAGAAAATGGAAATCATTGAAGTACCATTATCCCAGTTTGCATCATCTGGAAACAAGGCGGAAATATGCACCTACTATCTGAGCTGATGGTCAGAAGGCACACCGAGCTGTTCTGTCATTCTGTGTGCCTGCTGACACCCTTTCGAATGAAAATGCAGTCAATCGTTAAGAACCAATCAAATACCATCTCCTTCACAACGACTAAAGGATCCCCACAAATGAACTAGATATTGGCTATTAACCCCCCCTGGAACTTCATTGATACCAACTTAGGGCACTTACCTTACCTCTCTGATGTTACAGTTATGCGTACTCAATATTGTTGCCACTTTGAGGATAGGAATCCTGCATTTTTAATTTTTGGCATCTCCTTTGTCGCCTCAAACATACTCCCAGCAAATCTTTATTAACTTGAACCAAATCAATAACTTCTAAAATAGTCTTCCATTCCACTGAGCCAGCAAAGACCTTTGTATGAAGTATTTGCTGAATTCATTAGAAAGGAATCTCAAGAAAATTTATATTTCTGGCAACATTTTTTTTTTATTTTCTATATGTGCTCAGGCAGACCACTGAGTAAGGTCAGCAGCTCTCACTGCTTAGCTCTTTATCTTTAGCTATTTCATAGATTTTTAGTATAAAATAGCATATGGCCTGAATCATTCAAATGTAGGCTCCATGAGGCCAGTAGATTTTGTCTTTTGGTTCATTGCTCTTAGTGATATTTTCTTGAAAAAAAAATCTCCTTGGGCAAGGGAATCAAAATTAAAAATAAACAAGTGGGACTACATCAAACTAAAGAGTTTCTTCACAGTGAAGGAAACCATCAATAAAATCACAATGAAAGAAACCATCAACAAAACAAAAAGACAACCTACTTGACAATGATATATCTGCTAAGGGGTTAATATCCAAAATACGTAAGCAATTCACACAACATAACATCACAAAAACAATCAGATTAAAAAATGGGCAGAGGATCTGACTAGACATTTCTCCAAAGAGGACATACAGATGGCCAATAGACATTTTTTTAAAAAATGCTCAGCATTACTAACCATAAAAAAAATGCAAATAAAAATCACAATGAGATACCACCTCACACCTGTCAGAATGGCTGTCATCAATAAATCAACAAATAACAAGTGTTGACGAGGACGTGGAGAAAAGAGAACCCTCGTGCACTGATGGTGGGGTGGTAAATTGATACAGCCACTATGGAAAACTGTATGGCAGGTCCTCAAAAAATTAAAAACAGAACTACCTTATGACCCAGCAGTTCCACTTCTATTTATCCAAAGAAACCACAAACACTATTTCAAAAAGGCATATGCACTCCCATGTTTCCTGCAGCATTGTTTACAACAGCTGAGACATGGAAACAATCTAAATGTCCATCAATAGACTCTTATGGATAAAGAATATATGAGATACATATATATATATATATCTTATATATCTTATGGAATATTACTCGGCCATAAAAAAAGAATAAAATCTTGGCATTTGAAGCAACATGGATGGACCTAGAGGGTATTTGTTACATAAAATATGTCAGACAGAGAAAGACAAGTACCATATGATTTCACTTATAGGTGGAATCTAAAATAAATAAAATAAACAAACAAACAAAACAGAAATAAGCACATAGGTACAGAGAACAAATTGATGGTCGCCAGATGGGAGGGAAGTTGGGAGGATGGGTGAAAAAGGGGAAGGCATTAAGACATAATAATTGTCAGTTATATAGTCTCGGAGACATAAAGTACAGCACAGGGAGTATAGTCAATAATATTATAATAACTATGCATGGTGTCAGATGGGTACCAGACATAGTGGGGCAATCACTTCAGAAGTTATATAAATATCTAATCACAATGCTATAAACCTGAAACTAATATAATATTGTGTGTCAACTGTAATTGAAAAAACTTTAATTTTTAAATTAATTCCATTTGAATTGAAAAAACTATGAAGATTTTTAAATATTGGAAAAATATCTTTATAAATCCAGGGTAGGTAAGGATGTCTTAAATATAAACAAAATTAACCCCAAAGGAAAAATCCAACTATATTAAATTTAAGGACATTTCTCATATTGCAACAATATTTACAATATAACTAAGAAAGTTCTAGAATCCAGAATGTATAAAGAACTGTATCAATCTATAAGGAAGGAAAAGACAGACAACCTAGAGAAAAATAAGCAAAAGTCCCAAATAGGCACTCCACAAAAAAAGAAACTCTAAAGAAATGATAAACATATAAAAAGATTTTAGATTTCATTGGTAGTCAGAAAAATATAAATTAAAAATACCCAAAGTTATCATTTCTGAACCATTTCATTGGCAAACATTAAAGTGTGAAGCTACAATGTGTTGGTTAGAGACATTTCATACACTGCTAGTAAGAGGTAAGTTAATATAACCACTTTGGAAATTCTATTAGCATTACCTACTGACTTGAAAATAGGCGTACACTGACCTGATAAGTCTGCTTCAAGTGTGCAACAGGAAACATGTTACCAAGTGTCTCCAAACTGAAATCAACCCAAATATGGATCATCAGTAAAATGGATAAATAAATTATGGTAGATTCATACCACAGAATACCATATCACAGTGAACACGAAGCAACAACAGATAGCTACAACACCGTGGGAAAATCTCACAAGCATAACACTGGGCAAAAAAAAAAAAACAAAAAAAACAGACACAGAGTAATAATACATAACCTCTGCATCCTTCCGGAAATGTTCAGAGACAGGCAGAATTTAACAATATTGCTTCGAAAAAACCATATACAAGGGAAAGTACCCAGCCATGTAATATGAAAACTAGAGGCATTTATGGCTGGGGTTTTTCCGGACAGCCCTCAGGTAAGTAGTAAAACAGACAAACCAAAAACGAGGAGCAAAAAAGTCAAGATGCAGCATTCTTCTAGAGAGAAAGGAGAAAGTTATGATCAGGGAGGGGCACACAGGGAGTTTCTGAGATTTTGGCAATGTTCCACTTTGAAATTTGTGTGGTTTTTATACTGCTGTGTGTTTTACTATCATTCATTAGCTCTACACATGTTTTAGGCACTTCTCTACAGTATATAAAATACGAAAATAGAAATGCTCACTGTGTTGGCTTTTGTTTTAAAACTAGCCTTAAATACTTGGAGAGGCAATATAGCTGAGAGGTTAAGGATGAGGCTCTGAAATCTAATAAACCTGGATCCCAACCCTACCTCCCTCATCCATCACTCAGTCAGCCTTGTGACTCTGTGCTAGTTTAAATGTCAGGAGTTGTAACGTTCCCTGCACTTTGTCATCACCTGAGTGGCTTTAAAGAACACTGAAGCCCAAGTCCCACTTTCAGGGGTTCTGATTTAATTGATCAAGGTGGATTATAGCCTGAGCTTTGATAGTTTTCAAAACGCCTCACATGCTTCTAATGGGCCGCCACGCCTCAGCACCACTGCTCTGAGGGCTCGTTTCCTCATCTGCAAAACTGCGATGACAACGAGAATAATCGTACCTCATTAGAGGATGAGATATGATACCATGTGTGCAATGCTCGCCACAGGACCTGGTATTCAGTAACTTCAACTCTTACCTATTACTTAAACACCTTTGGAAGTTTCTTGCAAGAATCACGAGAAATAGATGGTATTTTTAAGAAGCAGAATTTGAGGACAATTGGATTCAAAGGGATATAAGACAAGAACCCTGGTTATGCTCTTGGGAGGCGGGGGTGACATAGAAAAGGAAGCGGAGCAGTCTTTTGACTTCAGCTATCTCCACACGATCTCTCAGTTACTCTCTGTTGTAATTTTCCAAGTTTATAGGAGGAATTCAAAATCCAGCGAGCGGCCTGGCTCTATGCTTGCTGGCCTGACTGTGGGTGGAATCTTAGAAATGCTAGTGCCTCCGAGATACAATGTTCTCTTTGTTTGGAGATTTTGTTTTCTAACCAAGGAAATAATTAATTAAGCTTGAATTCTCCCATCCCCCTCCATGCTGTTCTAAACAGCTGGTTCTTATTAGGACATGATATTAAGTTTGCTTGGAATCCTTGGCAATACAGTTTTTGTTTATTGTCATGAACATGTTATAAAGTGGATTAATGATTTTCTAAACCCATCAGCGATCATAGGGTTAGAAATTCTCCTTCGTGCAGACAAAACTAAAAATTCACTTATTCATCTCAGACATCAAAAAAAAAAATCTTTTTCTAGTTCAATTAATGAATGAGCCACCTCCAAGCCCTTAAAAAAAGTGTTAAATATCTGGAATTTATAATAGGATCAAGTTCTCTTTGATTAAGTGAACGGATTTGTCATTTTCAAAAAGCACTTTTAGTCAGATGGGTTGTTATGCTTATTCCCTTAAATAGCCATTTAGCGAATAAACACTGCAGTGAAGTGTCCACCCAAGGGGAAAAGAAGAGATGCCTTAAACAAGGGAGGGCCTTCTGGGGGTGGTGAAGACGGTTGAAGGAATCTGTTGATTCCTGGCGCTCAGCTAGATTTCATCTAGTCCACCTGTCAAATACCAAGAAAAATAAGTGCATTTTGCGGAGGCCAACATCTCCCGCTCTCCTCTCCGACCTCCTTTCTTTCCAACCTCTTGACCTGCCCTGCAGGAGCTGCTCGGAGCAACTGTGCCTAGCACCTGGGAGGGAGAAAACTCTTGCCGAGGCCAATAAGTCAACATTCCACAGGGGACATCGTGGCTGGAAAATTCAACAAATTCAGCTGTTGTCCTTGAGCACACCCTCAGTCTAGGCTTCCACCCAAACCTCCTCCTCCTTCACTGCCACGGCCCCCCAGCTTCTGTTCTCCTCCCTCCCCACCCCCCTCTTCCTCCCACCCCTGTATCTATCTCCTTTTCTGGGAGCCTCTCCCCTGTGGCTTGTGAAGCCCCAATTCCATAAGGAACAAACTTGCCTTGGTCTACAGATATGTCCTTGAGCTGTCCCACAACATTACTAACAGATGAATGTATTAGCTTCCTTCCCAAGCCTGTCATTGCATTAAGGACAGTCAACCCCCTTAGTCATCAGGACCCCAACCTTCAGAGTGAACATGACCTTCTCCTGTTTGCCTCCAATATGCAATCCATTGCCATGTCTTGACAATTTTAACTCTAGTGATTCCGTGGTGGGGAGGGAGAACTAGATGGGCCTGGACAGGCTTATTAACCATCCTATTTTTAAAGATTCTTTTACTATGTAAAGTTTCAAGCATACACTTAAATACAGAGAAGAGAACAGCAAATATCTCACATACCAACCACCTAACTTCACCAGATTTTACGACATCGTATTCGATTCAAGTTCCTTTCCACACTTTTTTAAATAGATGCAACGAGGACATTGAGTGACTTTCCCTGGTTCCACATTACAGCCCCAGCACCATGTGGAAGACACAGTGCCTACAAAGAATCATTTACTCAAGAGCACTTGCATATGTTTATGAGCTTCCGTAAGGCCCAATCCTTTCTTTCCTTCCTCTCTCCCTTCCCAGTCTGCCTCCTTTGAATATGTATATCTGTATCTGCATTAGTTGTCTCTCGATGTTTTTCTTGCATTCTCAATATTTTCTGTGGATGTGCATCTATCTTCCTATTTCCTTTTATTTGTCTTTCTCCCCATGCCATTCATTGTGTCTTTCATTTAATAATACCTATTTCATAAACACCTACGATGTCCCAGGCACAATTCTAGACCCTTAGTATAGAGTACGTATCTGTCAACGGTTCTCTATGTGGCTTTCTCTTTGCTGATACCTCTTGTTTTCTGACCATCTATCAATTGGAATTTCTTCCCCTTTTCATCATACTACCCTTATCACCTCCTCCCACACTTCCCTCGCCTAACTGATTACCAAAGGAAATAGAAGCTTTATTTTATTTATTGTTTTTACATTAGAATGTGTAGTCTCGATAGCTTATTTTAATTGATTAAGAAATAATTTCCTATTGCATACTGTTCATATTTTAGACAGTAGCACCAAGTCTTCAAAGAAGCTTTTACTTCTCCCCGAGCACCCTGTATCCCAACCATACCTGAATGTTTCCCATCCTACACATTTACTTCTGTCTTCCTCATTGTATGAGAAGCCTCCAACCTGTATTTTTCAAGGTCTCTAACCTGTATTTTTCAAGGTTCCTTGGAGACTTGGCGCCCATTGTCCTCTTTTTTGCTCATGTCCCCAGCATTGAGCACAATGCATGGTGCACAGGACAAGCTCAAGAAATGTCTATTGTATTTAAAATAAAAAACAACAAAAATCAAGTTACTCATTACTTGGTACAACGTGTTTCCTTTTAGCTGATGGGCCCCCCTAGAAACAAATTCTTCAGTTTTATTGACAGGCCAAGGGGAAAAAGAGAAGGTAAGAAGAATAGACAACGAAGAACTCGTGACAACTGTCCCTCTGAGAAAAAATGAGACACGGAGATTGTTCCTACTCACAGGGTTAAAGAACTCTCAAAGGTGGGGTAGGAGCAACTGCACATAGTTTTCCTCCTTAGTAATCCTACAGGGAGAGAAAACCTGTTCGAAGCAGAAGATGTAACAGCTGCAGTCCTACCAGCACACCCCAGAAGTCACGAGAAAACTGATGAGAATTCAAACAGCTCGGTAACAGGAGAAAGAAGCTTCCAAAGAAAACCATCAGGAAAAGGGACCTGGTGATTGTTCTCCCTTAGAAAAGCCAAGAATTAAGGCACGTGTGTCTGGACCACACCGGTGAATGGAGGTTAGGGAAGATAGCATCAGAAGGCCCTGTGAAGGTTTACAAAGAGGGTCACAGCATCCCTGCTTAATCAATCAACCAGGAAGTTAAAAAAAAAAAAAAAATACTAATCTCCCACCCTGGTCCAAGCCAGCGAGCTCTTTCCCTACACAGAAGATAAAGCCCTGATGGCTTACTCCCTTAAGGAGCTTGGTGATTAAGCTCATTTAGAAAATGAGTGAGAGCTCTTTGAGAAGATAAGCATTCCTGGCAATGGACCAGCCTGGGGACCAAACAAACCACACCTTTAGAAAGGACAGCATGTGGCCACACCTTTAGAAAGGACAGCAAGGACCTACGTGTCATGCAACGAAATCCCCCAGGTGCTTGGTAAAAATTCACATTTCTGGACTCCAGCTCTTTTCTATTGAATCAAGATTTAAACACAGGGAAGTAGCTCAGTATTGAATAACTAGGAAATTTAAAACACACACACACACACACACCCCAAAACTAAACTCTCCTTTCTAGGTCTCACTCAAATCCAAACTGGTTTCTGACACTTTTATGCTATCTTGCTTCTCCAATTGCAAAGCTCATGAGAGTCAGATGAGTTTCAGCAAGTTTCCCTGCTGATGAATATACACTCGAGCTTGGGAAGCAGAGACTGAAAACCGTAGTAGTGCCCCTGGCATGAGCTTTCCATGGGAGCCCACGAGCTACCTGCCCTGGTTCTCTGGGCCCTTCCTCCCTTGACCTCGGCTGGAGGAACGGTTCCTCGCGGTCCAGAGCCTCTAACTCTTGGCTCTGGCACAGAATTGTTACACCAGACTTTGTACTCCTAACACTTGCTTATATGTATCACATTATCCTATTCAGTTTTCTCTTTCAGCAGACTTCTATCCTTTTTGATTTTACTATTTTATTACTCTAACATTCCTCTTACTAAATTCTAACTTCTTACTAAATTGTAAAAATAATTCATCGTTCTTATTTTTTTTATTCAGTGATAAAATAAGCCAAACAGAAAAAAAACCAAGAATCATGTGACTTCACTCATGTATGGAATATAAAACTGAAAGCAACAAAGAAACAAAAACTCAGGGACACAGTCAACAGTTCAGTGGTTACCTGGGGGTAAGGGGGAGAGGGTGGGAGAGGAGGGAGCGGGTGGGAGAGGACGGAGGGGGAGTCAAGTACATGGTGATGGGACGAGAACTGACTCTGGGTGGTGAGCATATCACGCAACTCAGACGATGCCCTGCAGAATTACACACCTGGAACCTATGTAATTTTTGCTAACCAAAGTCACCCCAGTAAATTTAACAATTAAAGAACAATTATAGTAAATGTTTATTATAGCATCTGTGTAGTGAGTTTATTAGTATTCATTATACAGTTTTTTAAAACTTTCTGTACGTTCAAAATTTTTCACAATAAAATATTAGGGATGGGGATTCCAAAGGTACAGATAAGGATAGAGGGAAAAGTAAATCCCTCCCCTCTCTTTCCATTTATTTCAATCTAATTCCCAGAAGATAGTGTTACTATTCTTCCAGAAATTGTCTACGCCTATACAAGCACATTTGTTTTCTACCCGATAGCATCATAGGCAGAAGTGTATGGAAGCATAAAAGTTAAGTCTGAAACTTGCTTTTTGCAGTTATCAGCACATCAGGCATATCTTTTCAAATCAGTAGGCAGAAAGTCTCATTTGTTTAGTTGCTATATAATATTTCATTTTATGAATTTACATAATTTGAGCAGTCCTATGCTGAGAAATACGTGGGCTATACAGATTATCCATAGTTTGGTTAGTTGCTTTGCTGACTCATAAACCTATGTATAAATGTCACAACGAATATCTTTACATTGCTATCTTCTTATATTCATCAAGTGTTTTATAATACAAAATCCTAGAAGTGAGAATAATGGGTCAAAATTTGTGTTGAAATGTTTCAAGGTATTGCAAAATTGACTCTGAAAAAGTAACACGACTATATGTCCACAGAGTGTCTATTTTCCTACATCCTCAAACATCCTCAATATTTTGAAACTTTTTAACTTTTACCAATCAAATAAGTGAAAATAAGGAACTCTGATTTTAATTTCACTTCTTTAATTAAAAGAACTGAGCATCTTCCTGCATATTTGCCATTTTTTCTATAAACTGATGATTCATGCTCTTCACCTAAATTATATTAGACTTTTCAACTTTTTCTTGTTGATTTACTTACAAGCACTTTGTGTTTTAAAGAAAGTCATTCATTTGCCATATATGCTGTAAAAACATACAGCCAATTGGTCTTTCGCCTTTTTATCTTATTTGGAGTATCTTTCACATTGCGGAAGTTGGGAGTGAGGTTTTACCACAAAAACAGCTTTGCGTGACTATACAAACAAAAAGTAATCATTTACAATGAATTGGAACAATACATAAAAATATAGTATGATCTCACTTATGTGTGGTATATAAAAACAGACAAACAAAAAGCAAACAAACAAACTCAAAGGCACAGAGAGCAGATTGGTGACCGCCAAACGGAAGGAGGTTGGAGGGAAGGGAATGGGGAGAACTGAGTGAAAACGGTCAGAAGGTAGGAGCTCCCAGGTATAAGGCAAATAAGTCCTGGGGGTGGAAGGTACAGCATGCTGACTAACACAGCTACGATACAGTCATGTGCTGCATTGCGACAACAGACCACGTGTACAAGGTCCCATGAGATTATCACGGAGCTAAAAAAATTCCTATCACCCAGTGACATCACAGACGTTGTAAGGTGACAGTGCAATGTGTCACTCACATGTTTGTGGTGTAAACAAACCTACCGCACTGCCAGTCGTATAAAAGCATAGCACATACAATTTTATGCAGTCCATAATACCTGACAATGGTAATAAATGATTATATGTTACTGGTTTACTTACTATTTTATATTTTTATCATTATTTTAGAGTATATTCTTTCTACTTTCAAACAAAAGGTTTACTGTAAACCAGCATGCCATGTTACACTGGCAGCAACCTCGTACTTCTCGTGTTTACTGAGTCTCTTGATTGTATCATTTTCTCTGTGTTTGATTTAATCTATTTTGTACAGCAACCTGCTGTACAGGTTTACATAGCCTAAGAGCATTAGGTTAGACGACATAGCCTGGGTGAGTAGTAAGCTAGATCATCTAGGTTTCTGTCAGTACACACGGCGTGATGTTTGCACAGCAAAATCACTTAAGGACGCATTTCTCAGAATGCATTTCTGTCATTAAGTGGCCCACAACTGTACTGCATTGTATATTTGAAAGTTGCTAAGAGAGTGTAGACAGATACATAAACAGTGAGATAGATAAAGATATATAGCTATATTTCTACCTATATACATTATACACATCAACCTATATATGTTATATATATATATATATATGCACACACACACACACATACATATATACACACCTAAATGTTTTTTTCCTCCAAAATATTTAGTTCTTACCTACCATGGGCTATCATGCATCCATTTAAAAAGTGAGTTGTAGCTTTGTTACATGAAAGCAGCTTCCCAAAAAGTACATTCTTACCTATACAGGGTCCAGCACAAGTAATGCCCCTTTTTTGGATTACTAAGGTTCCTAAGACAACACGTTTGTTTATCACATATACTACCTTAAAAAGGGCGTTACTTTTGCTGGACGCTAAATATAATGCTTTGCAATTTACAAGCTGCATCCTGCCGTGTGATATTTCCAACAACTCTGAAATACGTCGCTATCGCCATTCTATAGGTGGTCAAACTGAGCGTCAGGAGCCAGAGCCTTTCTCTAAAGCAAGCTTGTCCCCAACCCGCACCAGGGTCCGCGTGCAGCCCAGGACGGCTGTGAATGCAGCCCCCACACACAAATTCACAAAAACTTTCTTAAGTGAACTGACTTCAAGTTTTTTCTCAAAATGTGCCAAAAAGCCACAAAAAATAAGAAGTTGATATTTTGACTATTTTGTGCATTTATTAATAACATTTTGAGCTGCTTTGTATATAATGATATTTTTATTTTAAATTGTTTAAATAAACGTTTTTATTACCATATAACAAAATGGTAAATGAATTCTACCAAAAAATGCTCAAAACATACTAACTGGCATCAATTAGATTTAAGTATAGATAAATTAGAATCTAATGGCCTTGATGACACAAAAAATTTATTACAAAACATTACACAATATGGCATACAAAACATCTCTGCTATTGATAGTACAAGCCATAGGAAAATATATTTTAAAATCCTGTAAATGGAGAAGTAGAGGGAAAGGTTGTTTTTTAGTTTTGTTTTTTGTGGGGGTTTTTTCTGTTTTGTTTTGGGTTTGGTTTTCTTGTTTGTTTGTTTGTTTGTTTGTTTTTAGCTTGTGGGGTAAATTCAGACACCACAATAGAAATACTCATTTGGCCATATCCCAACTTCACAGCAAAGTGGTTAAAACATTAGGTGACTTTTTGGCGACCTCTTTTTAGCTCATCCGCTATAATTAGTGTGAGTGTAGTTTATGTGTGGCCCAAGACAGTTCTTCCCCCAATGTAGCCCAGGGAACCCAAAAGGTTGGGCACCTGCTAAACATTTAATCACTCAGCCTAGGTGTGGGGGTTGGGGGAGGGGAGTAGGAGCAAGAATACAAAATACTATTTATAGGGATTGATTTTTTCAGTTATGTGTATTAAAAACCTTTTGAATTATGTGTGCAGTGGCACACATCCCCAAATTATACATTTATTCTCAAAATTCAAACTCAAATTTCCAACATAATTCTAACATACACATCTTAAGCATTTTATTACACACATTCAAAATCTAGTTTGTGTGTCACAAAAGAAGCACTCAGGAAGAAGTGTGTCTAGGGATGCACTCCATAACGATCCACCACTCCCTCATTATTTCTTGTAAAATAATATCTATCATTATATCTATTAATGACTAATAAAACTGGCAGTCCTAACTTGGGACTATGTCTACATTAAGTGAGAATTGCATTTCCTCCTTCTTCAATTCAATTTTTGTTTTCCACAGAAAGTCAAGCTAAATGTCCCATTAGCATTCTCTGACCTTCTCCACAGTGAGGCTGCAACTGTGAACCTGCTGTGGCCACTGAGACACACAAAAGACATGGAAACAGCCACTTAATGTCTGGAGTGGTCCAAAATACCAAGGAGTAGCCGGAGCATCGCCCGCGAAGGACGGAGAGAAGTTCGAAAGCCCTGCTGGCCCACCGTCGGGGCAGCAAGACCCTGACAGCTAGGCTAGCACCACAGAGTCACCTTCGTCCAAAAGCCAGGGACACTTCTGGGAAAACTGATGACATAAATACACATTTACAAATCTCTCCTTCATAAAACAGACTATAATTTTTATTTTCTTAGAAAAGGAAACACAATTACTGAACAACAACAAAAAAATCCATGTAAAGTCCAAGGATGAATTCCAACCTCTTAGTGCAAACCTCAACTACTTCAAATCCACACGTTGATAATCTTGAAAGAATTGTACAGGGTAATAGGATAAAGCAGAAGAAATTTAGGGGAAAACACTAATACCCCTTACTTTGGAGAGACAGGCTTGGAGCTAGTAGAATTCAGGCGTGTCCAACCTGCAGCCCATTACAAATTCTTAAAACATTATGAGACTTTTTTGTGACCTTTTTTTTAGCTCATCAGCTACTATTAGTGTTTGTTTGTTCTTGCTTTGTTGTTGTTGTTGTTGTTGTTTTTATGTGTTACCCTAGATAGTTCTTCTTCCAATGTGGCCCAGGGAAGCCAAAAGATTGGATACTACTGTTAGATCAAGAAAAAATAAACAGCCACTTAGAGCCACTCCCCATTCATCCACATTTCTCCCCACCCTCTGCATAAAAATAACACCCTAAGGTCAAGCATTTGGATAGGCAGGAGAGTTCCCTCTAGCCAGCAGATGTTGGGAACAAAGAAGGTGGCAGACACCAGAATTTAGCCAAACTACCTCCTTTTCCAATTGCTTTCTTCCTTGCCTGCCTCTGACATGAAGTCTATAAAAGGTAAAGACTCAATTTCCCTGCTTCCCATCAGCAGGAATGGCCGTGGACACACTCACAGCCAAAGATATGGAGGCAGAAGTCTCTTGGGGCTGCCTCTTCCTCTCCCCCTTGCTCCCTCCGGGAATATGTGCACAGCCTGGAGGTGCAGCAGGCATCGCTGAAAACGGTAGGGCAGAAGGCAGAAGGAGCCTGCACTGGGGGGCATCACTGAGGCACCCCACCGCTCCTGGACTGACCGCCCCCGGACTTCTTGTTTTCTGTGTAAGCTGTCGTACAGGGGCTTTGGGTTATTTGAAATTGAACACAATTCTAATATAATGAAGTACCTCCTAGGGACACCAACACCAGGACAGCAGTGCCCAAAAAGGCAGGAGGACTCAGCAGGGGGCTCTTGCAATAAAGACTTAGATGTGATCAGATACAAAAGAAGGCAGTACCGGGGGCTCCCTGGTGGTGTATGGCTAGGCGTCGGCGCTCCCAATGCCTCAGCCTGGGTTCCATTCACAGCCAGAGAGCTACCCCACCCCCCAAAAAAAGTATTTATTAAAATTAAAAAAAGGCAGTACCCATGGGGAGGGCATAAAGGAGCTACTTGGCGAGACAAGGCCAACTTTCTTTTTCCTCCAAAACCCAGCAAAATGGGAGAAGGAACATACCCATGGGAGAAAACTTGCAACCAGGCTAAAAATTGAGAAAGGGTGCTTTTGTAGGCACCTGAACGAGTCTGATGAAACCGAATGGAAAGGCAAGATCTAGAGATGACACTTACAATATTATAGTGACCAAAAAAATAAGTAGACAACCTCTTGGCACAACCCTGCTAACACTCATAAACGTAGGGGAGCAGGGCTGGCAGGAGGGCAGCCGTGCATAGAAGGAAGCAGTCCTTAGAACTGTATGTAGTGTAGCTGGGGGCCAGCACCATTCCAAAGCAGCTACGGGTATTTCTGCGGATCCCGGACACCACGCTGTCACTCCCACCAAGCAGGGGGCAGGGACAGTGGCAAAACTTCCCTGAAAGAGCGAACGCCTCTCAGTGAAGGCATGGCTTCCTTCGGAGGCACAGGGCAGCAGAACAGGAACGGAGAAGACACAGCCAGGCCACACGGACAGCTCTGCATAAATAATTCGCATCCAGCACGACGGCTTCAAAGGAAGATAAATAAACACTAAGCTGTGACAGCCTTGGCTCCAGTTCCTTCTCCACTCACTTTAATCTTAAACTCGTCAGTCGTCCAGCTTATTATTCTAATAGTAATCAGATATATACGGAGGAGATCCAAGGATAATTCAGCCATCCTGCTTATGGTTAAACAGGTAAACACCAAAGGCAAACAGGCCTCTCTCCATTCAAGAATACATAAATAGAAGAGAAAAAGGAGTCTATGAAAATATTCTGCAGATGAGTCACATGCATTTGAAAAAGGATTCCTAACAGAAAAGCTTCAGGTGAATTTCCTAGTGCTTTCCACAAATTTGAGAAGATAGAAATGTTTTCAAGTTACAGACTCAAGGCAGAGGCTGAGAAATAGGTAGAAATTTTAAAATATAACTGAATTTACTACAGAAATAATGTAAGGGGGGAAAACAATATAATAGGAGGCAAATTTTCATTGGAAGTTATCAAGACCAGAATATACAATATAGAAAATCAAATTAGTGATCTGAAAGACAAACACTGGAAGTTTTCTCAGACTCCAGAGAAAAAGATCAAGGAAATGAAATGTCAAGAAAGGTGGCAAATTTAGATCACCAGTCTTATGTCTTCAACATATGGACAAAGCAGCATTCAGATATAACAGAAAACAAAGCTTTCCTGATTCTGATTGTACGGATTCAGGCAACCACACTGAGGAGCCACCTCTACTTAACCGTTTTTGAACTCCACGGATAAGAAAAAGAATCCAGCGAATATTCAAAGGGGAAGCATGGATGCACTGCTACTGGCCCAAGACCCCTTCACTGGAAGAGAAAGAAACTCAAATTAGCTTAAAAAAAATAGCTTGATTCAAAAGCAGCTACAAGTATTTCTGAAGATCCCAGGAATGAATTTTTTTTTTAAATATTTTGATTCATATAATCTGGGAAGTTCTGAGAGTTCAAGATGAATTTGATTTCAGAGTCAGCTGATTTGGGGCTCCAAATGACACATTCAGAGCTGTCTCTCTTCATTTCTCAGTTCTATCCGCATCTGCTTGCCTTCATGTTCGTGTTCTGTTTATCTAGCTCGATCTCTACCATCTACATATATCTATTTATCTATATCTATCTACATATCTATTCAGGAAAATGATAGATGATAATGATGATGATGCTAGATAGATGATACATAGATGATACATAGATAGATACCAGTAACCCCAGACTCACATTGCTTACTTACCACACCCAGCAGTAATGCTTTCTCCCGACTCCCTAGATCAATCCCAGGGGAGGTCTGTGTGGCCCCGGTTGAGTCAGGAGCCCATCTGAGGAGCAATCACTATCCCCAGTGAGCGTGGTGATTAATCAGCCCGCATTATGCAGAGTGGGGAGTGGGGGAGGGGGAGGCCTGCATGGTATCATTATTAATAGGCTCGACAGAACCACGTGGATTTTCCCCAAAGGAACCACAAGCACTGGGAGGGGAAAACACTAACTACCACAGCCCACTAGATACAAAGAAAGGAAACTCAGTCCCACCCCAGATGCTCCTCCACAACAGTAAGTGCTGTGCAGCAGGGTTTTCTCCTGAAGTTTTTCTCTTTTTTTTGGAGGGGGGGCAAACACAATAAAATGAAATCTGTATATAGGCAACATGACATGTGAAATAGTAATACATTCTTGGGTATTCAACGGCCCAAAATTGATCCTTCCTGAAATAAATTACTCAGAGAAAAACTATGAACAACTAAGAGATGAGAAAAATAAAGATAGCTAATGAACAATGACTGTAGGTTTTAAACCCAGCAAAATGTAACCAAAGCCTCACTTTTTCCCACTATTATACATTTTAGTTGAGAGAAAGTAGATCCACAGTGAGGCCAAAGAACACACATAGAGCAAATAAGAGAAACAATAGACTAAACAGAAGATTACAGCAAACAATGAGTTATTAGAGTTGGGTAGGTTTGGTGTGATAATGAGGCTAAAGGATAGCCCTGGAAGTGGGTGGCTGAGAGTCATTTGAGTTGAAAACGTCAAGGAATTGCAATAGGGTCCTGGGACATTGTCTATAGGAGAATGGTGTTTCCTCAGACAATGCAAGGATGGAGCCAAGGACCAGGCCATGAATACGCTCACAGGAACAGCAGTCATGGATGACATTAGTGATCTGGACTTAGAGGATGGCTTAGCTGGATGGAATAAATTTCACAAGAGGGAAAATTTCCCAATGGGCCTGGAAGAGGAATGCGTTCTGAGTGCATTGGGATTGGACACGACGGTTTGTACCTTAGACTTGAGTGAATGTACAGCCTCCCCTTGAGAGAGCTACATGGGAAGAGGTGGGTCCTCAAGTGACAGCCCCATTTCAGTTAAGGCAGAGGCAGAAGGATCATTTAGAAAAGAGATTGAAGATAGAGTTTGTTAGTAAGGAATGAATATTCCAGAGGGTCACAGGAAAGATTTGGAAAGGGGAAAGTAGTGCGGACTTGGGTCAAGCCAAAGGACCAAGCAATATTATCAGAATGCAAGAAAGTCTGAGAGTCATTAAATGACAAGAAGCACTTCTATTTTGGGGGTGGCCACGGTTGGTAAGGACGTGAGGCCTGGCAGGATCAGAACTCTGCTGTCAATGTGATTCCGGGCCGGCTGACAACATGCAGCTGCTGAGGTCAGCAGGTTTGTCTCCCAATCCTTCCTCCAGATGTCACCTGCAGTCCAAGATCGTCAGCCTAGGACAGCGCATGCCCATTATATCCAGCACTAGCAACACAGAGCTCTCTTGTTCTCACGTCCTAATCCAGAGGTCATTATTCCGTCTCAGAATCAGGAGCCAGTTCTGCTCTCAGTGTTGGCTTACCCTCTCTCCTGACAATCATATTTTTCATTTTCCAAGAGGAAGCCTTTAGAGAGGTTGTGTTGGTTTTTGCATTCTCCCGTGGGGATCGGGCAAACAACACCAGGATCTGGCTCATACTCACCGAACAACCCCAGTTCTGAGAATGCTGAGAGTTTCTGTGCTGGACGTTTCTCACTCAGGTTCTAATTAATTTTCGTTCATGGAGTTCATTCAGAGTTGATGTATCTCACACAGTTTGCTCTGTTTTGCTACAATGATTCTCATACTGTATTTTATTTTCTAAAGACTAAAACATCATAAAACTTCCATTGAAAGCATAATTTTAAAGTAGACAATTTTCCATACTGGTATTAGAAAGCCCAATTATAAAAACCCAAAGGGATGTAAACACCATAGACTTGTCATTAAAAGAAGCAAAATCTAGGTTGTCTCCAATCAAAAAACAGGTACAGAGTGTTGCAAGAACGTGGAGAAATCAGAACCTTCACACATTGCTGGTGGGAATGTAAAGTGATACAGCCACATCGGAAAACAGTTTAGTAGTTTCTCAGTGTAGAGTTAAACGTACAGTTACCATACGAGCCAGCATTTCTACTAGAGAAACTTGCACATGAATGTTCATAGCAGCATTATTCATAATACCCCAAAAGAAGAAATAATTCAAATGTCTACCAACTGATGAACAGATAAGTAAAATGAGGTACCATAAAATGGAATGTTATTTGGCATTTAAAAGTAGTGAAGTACTGACACATGCTACCACATGAATGAACCATGAAATCATTAAGCTAAGTAAAATAAAACAGACATAAAAGACCACTTACAGTGTGGTTCCATTTATATAAAATTTCCAAATAGGCAAATTTCCAAAAAAAGCAAATCATATACTTATATAATTTAGGTGGGCAAATTTTATGGTATATAAATTATATCTCAATAAAGATGTTTCTAAATGACAAAAATAAATTCTCTAAATTTAATATCATAGGTCTAACATTGTAGGCACCAAAAAAAAAAAAATGTTTCCTGAATAAAGAAATGAAGAAATTAAGGACTTAAATTCACAAGGATCAAAAACTATATGTGCCTTATTAAACTCCACTCAAACATTATTTTCTCTGTATTATTTTGGAATCAATTACAACTTGAGACAGAGACAAAACTGATGTTTGTATAAGTGATTGCAATACTTCTAGACCATACCAAACCATTCAAACAAAATAGCCCTGGAAAAGTTTATTTTAGTATCCATCACATCTCAGCCACTAGTAAGTAATAGTCCAGTACAGCGATATCCACATGATAATGTGAAAAGTTAGTTAAAATCACTGACTTCTAGCTCCAGAATTCTTCAAAATAATTTTACATTCACTCATTCAGATCTGTACTCCCCTCACAGTTCATTGAACTCTGTTAGTCTCAGAGTTGGGCTCAAAGTAGAACTTTAAGTTTCTAAATCTAGCCACATGCCAGCTTCTTGATTTTATGCCCAATCTCAGGCATATTTCTCAGTATCAAATGAGGCACTTTCCCTCTAAATTCAGCACAACAGGTACAAGAAAGAGATACCACAGCCCAAACTAGGCTTTCCTACAGGGCATTGTGAATAGACCATTAGTCCAAAAAGTTTCAACCTGTGACTGTTCATGAAGATAGTAGGAGATATAGCAACTTCAAATCCTTATATGTAGGGACTGGAGAAACAAACAAACAAAAACTACCACCTCTCAGAAACCCTGGAGATCTAAAACTCAGAAATTCCAGCTCTAAAATAAAAACAAAAGTCTATCAGCCCTTCTCCAATTTAACAATGACAGGTAACCTTTGACCCCATAAAAGTCAATTTACAAGTAACTATAGTCAGACTCCCAAATCTTAGAAGGCTTTCTTCATAATGCTACCTACCAGCCTCTAAAATATTAAACATAAAATGCTTAAATAACCATATTCATGAGCTACTGCTGCTAGAGATATGTTTAATAGAATTTCACAGGAAGTCCTGTTATACTATAGGATCAAATGATCCTTTTGCTTTTGGTATACAACAAACAAATGAATTCCTACCAAAAGAAACAGCATAAATTATTTTCCTTTTAACCATAGAGTAATAGTTCTAAAGCCAGAGTCACTAGGGGAACTTAAATACTGATGAGCATGTCTCATGCCTAGAGATTCTTATTAATCTGGCCTGGGACCTGGGCATCTGCATGTTTTAAAAACTTCCTTCAAGTGATTCTAACGGGCAGCCAGGGTTCAGAAACACTGTTGGTAGCATGTTGAAAAACAAAAAGCCAGCAGAGAGAATTTAAAACAGGACAGAGCATGCAGGTAGCAGAACTTCAGACCCAGCAAAAAGACTAAGTATAATATATGCTGAGTGTTTTACTGGACAAATTGTAGAGAATCAAAATTCTGTACTGAAAATTAACTTGGAACATTGGTAGATGCAAAAGCTATGTGCAATCCTGATAAGTGAAACAAGCAAAGGACATTCTGATGCAGACATGACAGAACACAAGCGAAAGGGAGACCAGGCTGAATCAGAACCAGAATTATTCAACTTTTGAGGGGTACCACCACATACTGAGCTAGGAAGAGCTTGAACTGATATGAGAATCGCTCTTAACAATCAATGTGCATATATTTATGGGTGAATGTGCCCAATTTAGAGCATACAGTTATTTCAGAGTGTGGATTCTTGATCAATTATAGCATCAGCCTCAGAAAGTCCCCAAAATTATTATATTAATATATAGGTATTTGGACTCTGCTTGACTCTTAGGATGAAGATGTTGGCTCAAATGGCAAAACAAGAACTGGATTGTCATAAAGTTCTGTTCCTCCTACGTCACTGCTAAATTACACACACATAAGGTATCTAGGAAGGTCGCTCTGAATCTTGCTTTGTCCATAAATGCTTCAGACTTTGAGCCTTGAAATCATCAAGTTTTTGGTTTCTCTGCTTTTTTTTTTTTTTACTAATTTTTCATTTTCTTATTAAATTTGTTGGAGGTGATATTAGTTATTAAAATTATACAGGTTTCAAGTGTACAGTTCTATAATACATCATCTCTGTGTTGCATTGTGTGCTCACCACCCGGAGTCAGTTCTCCTTCCATCACCATGTATGGTTTTTCTGCTTTTTAAAATGTTTTGGGAATTCTTCTTTAGCATGATTTCATGGAGAAAATACTGGTTTTATCTAAGATGGTTGGAGAAGCTGATCCTAAGCCAAAGGACAGCATAACCTCTCTGTCAAGTACTCAAAGGTGGCCTGGGGTGGTTTAGTGAAATGAGGCTTTTGTTTTAATATTTTCCAGTCAAGGGGGTTGGGAAGTTGAGAAGATTCTGAGTACAGTCATTTTATTTTTAAATGCTTCGAGGTTCAGAGAGGAAGCGAGACCAACCTGGCACTCTGCAAGGCAAAAAAATCTCTTGGTTCTGAAGGAGGCTGAGTCCAGTAAGAGAAGACAATTGCTCTCTTGTACTAAAACCTGCCACGCAGGAAGCACACTCAGGGGTCACTTCTCACACGCTCCTGCCTGATCAACTTTCAAAGGAGATAGAGAAAGCAGAGAGGTTGCAGAAATTATTAATATGTACCAGAACTTGCTGGAAGCCCTTAACCATCTGATCACAGCCTGCACGTTCCTGGCTCTGTACAACAAAGATACTAGACTTTCTGATGTTTGCTACAACTTTCCTTGCCCTACCATTTGCCCTATGTAGAGGTATGAAGTCTTTATAATTAACTCTTAAAGTTTTGTCATATTTACCTAGTACAAAATATGTTCCTTTGAGATTACTTTTTTCTGAGCTTAGAAAGTCTTCTACACTTCAGAGTTTGGATACATAGTCACTTTATTGTTTTGTGTGGTTTATTTATACTCAGTGGTTTATTTATGATTATTATTACTAATACTCATCTTATTTTTAGTAGGTACAAATCTAACTTTTCAAGTTACCAACTATTAGTAAATATCATCTTTTAAATATTTTTATTACAAAAGAAACACTCATAAACACTGAAACCAAGTCCATGAAGACAGTATTATTACTATCTGTCATTGGCTCCAGACCCCAAATGTAGCAGCCTATCATTCCTTTCTTTGATTCTCAGTTGATTTCTTTTATTTTTTTGCCCCGTAGCAGATACCCCAACAATATTATCAGTCTCTGAGAGCCTGTTACCATCCATTCCTGCTTCCCTCACTCTCAGAGGTTGATCTTTCTAGTTCTCTTGAAAAATTAGGAGCCATTAAACATAGAAAAGAAAGCAAAGAGGGAAAGTGGGCAAACAGACCCCTGACATTTACACACCTAGTTGCCCCTTACTTCCTATTTCAGTGGAAAGAAGTTTTTCTCTGCGTTCTCAAAGCTTTTTCACGTAGACTCCAAGTCACACTTCCCTCACTTCTGCCTGGCTTCTCAGTAACCTTCTCCTCTTCATTGGGTCTGAAGTCCTTCTCCCACCTTTTCTCTGATGACAAAACCCCCACACCATTCATTTGCCTAAAACCGCTCTCATGACCTTCATCTCCTTCAGTCGCTGAACGTTCTCTGCCTTCGCTTTCATAGACAAACTGCTTAAATGTTCTCTGCACTCCCTGTCTTTCCTCCTGCCCACCCTTCAGCCCACGGAAGCTGTCTGCTGTCCCCACCGCGCTACCGAAGCTACTGAGACAAGTCTGCAGTGACCTGCCAACTGCCGGATCCAGGGCTGGCTGTTTAATTGTCCCCCAACTTCGATTTTGTGCAGCAGATACCTCCGTGGTTCCCACTCTGGATCCCCTCCAAAGTGACTGTTGAGTTCTAGTTGTTCTCTCCACATTGTCCTTTCAGCAAACATACATTGAGCACCTACCAGGGACTATTCTGGTGCCAGAAGTTTAAAATGAGTAAGAGTGACATGCAATGCAGTATCCTGGATTGAATCACGGAATAGTGACAGGACATCAGTGGAAAAACTGGTGAAGTCTGTAGTTTGGTTATAATAATAGTATTGTACTAATGTTGTTTTTTCAGTTTTAAAAAATATAAAATTATAACATTAGAAAAGGCTGATTAAAGGATCTGTGGCAATTCTCTGCATCTTGACAACTTTACCATAAATCTAAAACTATTCCAAAATAAAAAGGTTTTTGAAGGGAATGAAGTAATGTCCCCTGCTCTCGGCATTCTTCAACGATCCACGGTCTTAGGACAGATAAGGTCGACGGCAGAAACATCCAAGAACCACAGAATCTTCCATCAGGGGCCAATATAAAGGCCAGGCGGCTTTCTCTCGGCACTGCCCCCATCCTGAGCAGTATGATTGGGAAGCGTCCACGTACTATGCTATAAGCATTTTACAAGAATGGAATGGAGGCCTATCCAAGAGTAACTTTTTACACATTCCTAGTAATAAATTTTGAGGCTTTAGGAGGGCTCAGATTGATAGACACCAACTCTACCTACATCACCCCAACTTTCTAAGTAGTTGGACTTAAATATATTACGTACATACTTCCTTTGTTCTTCTCAAGGCAAATAGCTTAACATTTGAGGGAACAACAGGCCAAACAGAGGTGATTTTTCAACCTTCTCATTGTCTGGCTGCCAGGGTTCCTGGAAATGGCATTTTTAATGAGCATGTTTGCTTCTGGAGGAGACTTTGATGTGGTTGAAAATTTATTTTCCTCTTGAGTGTAGGCAGGGCACCAATTAACCCACACAGAGCACCCTTGCTGTCCTCCCAGCTTGGAGTTTATTATACTCACTACGCAGTGTATAAAACCCATTATCTCACCTCCTGTTATGCTTCCCTCCTGCGGACTCAAAGCAATTTCTTCGGCAGCTTTCTGCTCTCTCCTGGTCTTTTAAGTATCTGCCTTTTGCCTTTCTCCACAGGTGATCATGTGACAGCAACAGAGGGAAAAGGTGAGGTAGGAGAGCTGCTACGCCAACCAGCTGATGGAGTCGCCCGTAGTGTTGGGGGCTTTTACACTTCAAGATACATTTATACAGAACTCACAACATGACAGACATACAGGTGCAAAGATGAATAAATTAGACACAGATCCAAGGACTCACAATTTAGTGTGGAAACTGTCACATTCATAACTACCTAACACGGCAGAAGGAAATGAGAACTAGAATTATTTCCCTAAAATAATTAAGTATAAATGACAGTTAGATTAAAAATGTGTTTTCATACAAAAGGGCGGTGCTCTTGGTTAAATGGGAATTACGTAACCCTGTAAATGTAAGCCCCCCCCTCCCCCGCCCAATCTGGTGGCTGGAGAAAGAACTAATGATGTTGAATAAAATTCATCTAAATGTGAAAGTTGGAGGCATTAGGCCAAACTGTGCAAGGCCTTGAGTTGCAACATTCTGTCCGCCCCGATGGCTCCAGCATGTTGGCTCGGGCTCTCTCTTCCAATCCCATTTAGGGTCTTGGGAACCTCCAAAGAAAAAAGTGATTTTCATCAAAATGTCCTTTCCTTTGTCATGTGGCAGCACCAGTCTGCAAGAGAGACTGGTCAGTTGAGGGTCTAGCTGAGCAGCCACTTGCCCTTGTAAAACTCCTATTATTAATGGAAAGATGAGGCACGTGGGTACTTGGGGAGAATTACTCATCTCTTCCGTGGTGGAAGGATGAAGAGTTCGTGCTCCCTCGATGCAGATTTCTTCTCACCTTTAGCTCAGACCCCATTTCTGACCTAAGCCTGTATCATGCAGATGGATGGGTGTCCTCGCTATCCCCTCTCCCCTCATTCCTTTAACGATAAAACAGAAATTAACTCGCACACAGCCGTCCAAGTTCAGACTTTTTGCTGACTTCCTCACACCTAGGTATACAGCCTTGGGATTAAGATTGGTCAATGGATGTGAGCAGAATAGAAGTAAACAGAAATAATGAGTTCAGCTTCTGAACCAGGCCTCCAAGGGAGGTGTGTGGATGGTGTGTGTGCACAGTATGGCCAGGGCTGGCCCGGCCGTCTTGGAGCTTAACATGGAGACCACACGTTGACAATGAGGGACCAACATGAGAGAAAGAGCCTGAGAGTTTTCAATTCAGTTAGAAGGGAGAAACATAAACTTTTTTTTTAAGCAACTATGTATTGAGGTCTCTATCATCGCTGCCTAAACGGTGAGGGCCTTTCCTCTCCAGAGCTTCTCTCTACGTCTATGGACAAAAAAGTCACTGAGTTTCCCAAGCCTGAAGCAGGAAATAACACTTGACTCGTTTCTCTTCCTCACCTCCAATATCAAAAATATCAATTTCTGTCAATTTTACCTCCTAAATCTTTTTAAATGTCTTTGCTCTCCACCCCAATGCCTCTACCCATTTTCTCTTGTTTGGACATCTTCACAACTGCTCTCCAAGCCTCTAGCCTTGCCTAATGTCAATCCATCCTTCTAAGGAGCAAAAAGGATCATACATCTCTCTGCTTGAAACCCTTCAATTACTCCCAACAGCAAAAGCAGGTAGTGGCAAGGAGGAACGCAGGCTGAGTACCAGGGAATCGGAGAGAAACATAAAAGGCCCAGAGGAAGCTCACCTTGAACTTAAACCAAACATCCAGAGTTTCCTAATGAGAACCTTAAAAACACCAACATCTACCTGCTCTCTCTACAAATTCAGAATTCAAATTTTAAAAGTTTCCCAAGTTTATACACTTATTCCGTAGAACTAGAAACATACATATTGTATAAGAAATAAAATCAAACATGCCCAGTGAAAATCATCCTGTAAACTACCAACCTAATTCACAAAAAGTTATGATTTTATATAATAACATACAAGGGCTGTCCGGAAAGTACCCAGCCATGTAATATGAAAAATAGAGGCCTTATGGCTGGAGTTTTTTCCCTCATAGTCTATTCAAAGCCCAGCAGACGCCATATAGATACGCTCCAGAAGCGGTATTGCTATAGGCAGGTGGTATGGCTGTAGAATGTGCTCATCTAAATTTAGATGGGTTTGGGCATGACGGGATGTTTGGTGGAATGGCCCGTCCAGGGTTATTTACCCTCAAAAGTGAAGAGCTACTTTGTTAAAAACCCACCCTGCAAAAAGGGAGCATGTAGCATATATGCTCAGGCCTAGCAGGCCGGGTAAGGGCCGGGGGGAAGGGGCATCTTCCCTAGAGCACGGCGTAGGCCACTCAGATTGCTCTCCAGCGCCGCGCATGTCCCCTGAGGATCTGCGCTGCAGCCCCGTGAACAGTTCGTGATAACATAGCAGGACTGAGTCTAAAAGCTCTTCCGGCACGGAGTCGCTAGGTAGATCTGGGGATGTCAGTGACTTGAGAAATAAGACAGATCAGCCTCTTCCTTAGAACTCAGAGTAAGAGAAAAAGGGACTTTTTTTTTAAAACTTTGCACTTGGTATCATAGCAGGCCTTTAATTTTTATGGTTTTCCGTTCTCCTTAGAAGTTTTTCATTAGTAATTTTTCATTATGCCTCATAGGCTTCATGATTTTTCCCTGGCTTCATAATATTTGTTGAACTATCCCCAAGATTTAAACATTTAAGCTGTCTCTGACATCGTGAGGAACGTGTTTAGTCAATAGTCTTTTCCTGACTCAAAAAATTCTAAATTCACATAAGGAGTTGGATATTGAGTCAAAGTGAACAATTTTGATTCTTGGTATATATTTGATTATATATACATACATACATATATATATATATATATGTATGTACATATAATCAAATTAGGTTTTCGGTTTGACATTTTTTTTTCTGCAAAATGTACTCTCACCAAGAACAAAAACAAAACAATTATCAAATTTACTGCCTCTTCAAATTTGGGGCATTGTCATTTGAAAAGTTTCAAGTTCTAGTTGACCATTTTTCCTCTTTTGTTTGCTATTTCATTAAATGGGAAGTGGTATCTTACTGTTTCCTTTTCTTTCATTGCCAACAGAGATTTTTTTCCACATTTATTTAAGTTCGTTATCTTTCTAATTTATTTTTTCATTTCCTTTGCCTATTAAAATCCTATTTAACCACCCTCGCCAGTAATTTTTCATAGGTTTTTAGATAACTCCAAATTCAATATTTAGAGGTGTACCTAACTAGAAAAGGAACCTTATGCAGGTTATAAATGAATGTAAAATAATGCCTATAAAAACAATGAAGAAGTTACAGTTTTTATAATCTTACAATTTTTAAGTAGACAAAGAAGTTTTTGTTGCTGATATAAGCAATTGCCAAGGCTTACTAATATGATACATACGATTTCTGAAAAGGATGGGAAAATATGAAAGAATTTTTTTCAATTCCGTAGAACCTGAATGTATACACATAAAAGTTCAATTCATGAACCAAAAACATGCATATTAATAAGTTACCATTAAATGAGCAATGAATAGATGCCAGGAATTTTATTCAAAAGACTTATTCTTACAATAAAGCAGATTTTACAAATAAGAAAATTCATGTTCAAGATCACACTGAAAAACAATTTATATCTTGGTCAGTATGATTTCAAAGCCATGGTCTTTTCCATAATGTTTTTCTTCACCATTGAGTTGCAGGGTAAGTCTTATGAGTTAAAAAGTCATAAAACTCCTATTTCCTCCTCAAGTTTTGTATTGATAGTTTATGTTCTCTGATGTATAATTCAATGACATCTTTAAAAATGTATGTTGATTTGAGAATACTTGCAGTTGACTGAGACTCTAATTAGACAAAGTTAAGACCCTGGAATTGTAAATTTTGTTTCTACCCACTAAAGTGTGCCCTAGTTATATTTGCTTCATTCAGAACAAGTAGAAATTTCCTTTTCAAATAAAAAACACTGCCCAGAGATTGTTAGGATGCGCTCTTTCTCCCCAGGTGGAGAGAGATCTGCCTAAAGTCTAGGATTCACCAGCTTTTGCACAACAGCATGACCTCTGTTACCTGAATTTTGACATTTTACCATTTTTGGTATTTTTATATATTCCAAATCAAACATAAAAATAAAGCATAAGCATTCTCTATAATTGGAAGCTGGGCTCTTGAGTTTCCAGTTTTAAGGAAAATCCCATATTTTACCATGACTATTTCCCAGTAGCTTATGACAGAAAACAAAAATCACATTTTCGAATCCTTCATCTCTCTCCACACACCATCACCATATCCAAGATAAGTCCACCAACCCCAGAAACTGATTACTCAGTTGAAGACCTCATTCCTCTTTACAAGTCCCTTTTAGAGAGAAAGTTTTGTCAACCAGAAACGAGATTCTCTACCACCACTGGCGCTAACATTGTCACATGGTGTCCCTGTTGAAGCCCAGATGGTTCTGTCACTGAGGCATGACCCTGCCAGATTTCTGGCAAAATGGCACCCACCTCCACCAAAATCTTTCAACCCATCAGCTCTGTGATAACTGCGTCCACTATCCTCTCAAATCAGACTTTTCTACCAATGGGAATGGGACTCATCTGAAGTTTATTCGACCAACTAGCAAAGCAACCTAAGACTGATAGATAAGCAACACATGTAGAGAAATTGTGAGAATCCAGACATCAAGCACCAAGGAATTACTAGCTGCTCATTCACTGACTTCATTAAAATAAAACTTCAGGGACAAAAAGGTAAAGGGAAAACACAACCACATGCTGGATTGTCTTAGTCCATGGCACTTGGGCTCACAGGCTTTTGGACCTCTCAACCAATAGCACCAAATCAACTCTTTTCCTTAATTATTTTGGCCTCACACATATGTGCTAGGATGACTGGACCCAGGAAGATTTCAGATCTCAGCAACTGCTGTCTAAGACTTATATTGTGTCTCACCCTCCTTCCCCTTCCCTTCTCCTCTCTCCTCTCTCCTCTCTTTCCCAAACCCCTACTGCTTGAGAGCAGAATATATCATTTCTTCTCATTCTGAGATCTGTCTCCCTTTCCTATCTCCTCTGTGAGTGGCATTTTTTGTTTTCAGGAAAAAACTCTAACCATGTTATAATTGAAAAGGCCCCTTTCAGAGTCTGCTTTGTTTCAAATGAAATTGTTAGGTTGTGAATCTAACAATGAGCAGATAAATTCTTATTGTACTTAAGTCCATCCTGAGCATAGGTTCAAGAGTTTGGGATGTGAGGAGACAAAATAGTCTTTGAAACACAAGAATTTCAAAAGTGTACAAGAAGATAGCCTAAACCTTGAATGTGTATTGAAGTTACACACTTAAACCACAGCCATCTACTTACACTCATGGTAAGAACTTGAATGAGCTTTTTACTGTCACCTATTAAACACAGGGCTCACCCAGGAATGTCTCTCATATTAAACACAGGTTTCCCCATAACAAGAAAAAAGCATTAGTACTCTAAACAGGGGCCTCAGAACACATGCAAATTCTAGAAAGTTCACAAAGTAACTATCAAGGGACCTTGATTTTTTTATTCTCTAAGTAAATAATGCATAATAGTTAAAAATGATTAGTAACATATTAATGAAAGTCAGCTTGCATAACTTTAATTGGGTACTGGAAGCCATTCCTTGTGTTGCCAACAAAAACATATGGAGAGTATCATTTCAAAGAAAGAGGTAATGAAACTTGCCTTGGAGAAACTGCTTCAGAAAAATGGTAACACTTGATAACAGAATAAGCTTTAAGAAATACAAGATGTGACATTTAAATGGAAAGAAAACACACAAAATAAAAGAAAATAAGAGTGAACCAGCTAACTTCATTTCTAACACATGTCAATCTGAGGTTTAGAGCATGCCAGCTCCTTATCTAGCAACTACCTGGTCATCAGGCCTCTCACGACATTGCTGGGTACAAGGAGACAACATTCTGGCCATCTGCCTCATTTGAGGTTTATTCACCCAGTGGTAGAGAACCAAAGACTAAAAGATAAGCAACACATGTAGGCAGATTGTGAGAATCCAGACATCACAAACAGAATAACTTAACAATTGCTTAATCCCTGGATTCGTCAAAATAAAACTCCAGTGACAAGGAGATTCTCAAGGCTCATTCTCATGGGTAAGGGACATTTTCTCATCCCAGTACATAAATTTCTGACATATACCCACAGCCATTATACAGCAATGATTAAGACTGGGAATTGGGCAGTGCAATTTGAGTGGATAATCTATCACTAATCATTAAAAATAAATAGATACTCCAAGAAAAACATATCCTGGAATAGCATTTTAGGGTAGATAGAATAAGAAATGGTACTGACCCTCTAAGTCCCTGGCCACTCCTTGTCACAACTCATCATTCTTTCCCACACCCCGTTTCATATTGTTTTGCCTTATACGCCTTCAGCAATGTCTTTGACTTTGCTCCTCCCTTACATCCTCGATCTGCTTACTATCACTTCCAGCACTGACAGCCAATGGATCAATTTGTGGTTGATTTATTACTGAGCAATTGAACAACTCATTCTAACTCCAGCAGTTGGGAACATGACTCTAACTTGATTTTGCTTCCACCTGTCTTTATGGCCTTGAGTGAGTTATGACACATTCTGGGTTTTTAATTTCCTTATTGTTAAAGTGAAGGGTGGGGCTACGTAACTCTAAAGCCCCGTCCAACTCTCCTCCTCATTCTAGAACTCATGGCAACATCAAAGTGGTTTCCAATCTTGAAAGTACTTTCCCTACGTGCACCATTGAATTTTGATCTTCATACAGCCCCATGAGGTAGGTAAGGTAAGAATTACTAGACCCATTTTAGGATGAGGAAGATGAGGCTCAGCACTCAATAAGTTTATTGAAGCCACTTGGTAGTGGCTGAAGTCTTCTGAGTCCTAAGTTAGTGTTTCTCCCATTCGCTGTGTTATTCCAGGATAGATGGGCACGATGAGTGGAGGCCCTCAATGGACACGCTCGGGGTCAAGGATGATCAGGCCTAGGTTTTCGTTTGTCTCACTGCCATCAGCTGGCCTTGATGAATGTCTGAATGAGACATGCTGGTAGAATTCCAAGGAGGGATGAAAAAGGAGATGAAGAGCTTCAGGCAAAGGGTGTGGAAGAGAAAGGGGGAGAAATATAATAATATTCACCATGGAGTGAAACTTAAGGGAAGGAAGATGCTTGCAGAGGACTTTAAAGAAGTTTCGTGCCAAGGTATGCATTGACACCCCTTTTCCCACATCCACAAGAAAACAGGAGAAGTCCACATCATTCTTTTTAATGTTTTTGAGTTCAACCTTTATTTTCTTTTTATTTTTTGATGTATGAACTTCTCACGTGGGTCCCAACATTTAGGTAATAATAAAGGGAAGAATGTTTTTATATACCATCAGTCTACACCATAAGCCAGAATTAGAAAAAGCAATAAACGCCCCCACTCCAACTCACGCTCCCTCTGAGAGACAGAGAAAGAGAGAGGGGGAGAGAGAACCGTACGTTATTACTTTGACCTGACAATATATAATCTTCTACTCACCTTTTCGCTGAAGAAAATAGCAAATTGTGAGTCCATCGACGTGGCGGAAGTTGTTTGCCATAGATGATGACAGATAAAATAGGAGGCTATGAAAACGCCCTTCCATGTGACCCCAACTGAATGCTGAACCTGACGTCCATTATCTGAATGTGGAGGATTTATCTGAAATGCAGGAAAGTCGTGTCCTGAAAAATAAACCGGCATAAAACTCTTTCAACTCCCAAAAGGTAGTATTTTCCAATCTGAGTGATGCAAATGACATGCAAGGAGTCTACAAATCGATATAGTACATGTGCTTCTTTTTTCAAGATAGATACCTTGAAATACATAGATAAATAAAACTAAAGCAGAAAAAGATGACACTGCAAACTTAAAAAGTTTATGAATTACTGACATAAGAAGAAACACAGCTAAGTCCAACTTAATTTCAGATCAATTTAAAGGGACGTTTTTGTACTTCGTAGTTTTTCATCTATCTTCCAAATCCACTCATAAAATTCGCCATGCACAAAAGACAAAAATAGCACTTAGCTAATTTGTTTGGTAGATGAATTACCTTTGACTCCTTCACCTTGGAAAACCACTTTTTTCAGAGTATATTCAAAGTAATGATTTCCATAAGATAATGGATATAAAGCAGAATATCCCAAACTTCTTTCTAGACGTGGTAGAATATTATTTAGAAAGCATTCCTTTCTAAATAATATTCAATACCAACAATGTAGTTACAGTAAAACTCAGGAGATCTTTTTCTTTGAATCCACTCAGAAAGTAGAAACATACTCTCTGAGTTCCTTCTACAGGACAAGCCTTTCAAGTATATCATTTAATGTTATTATGACCATTTTTTTAAATTACAACAGTCTTAAGAACTAGGTATTATCATTCTTATTTTAAGAAGAAATAAGTAAAGTAAAGCTCTAATGCTCAAGTAAAGTATCAAAGGTCACTCAACTATTAAGTGACGAACAATTATTTTTTTTTAATTCATTTTTATTGTTAGACTTATTGGGGTGACATCTGTTAGCAAGGATTACATAGGTTTCAGGCTTACAGTTCTACAGTGCATTGTCAACTTGTTGTATAATAATTTCACCACCTAATGTGACTTCTCTTTCCAACAATTATTTATACTTAGGTTTCTCCAAGTCTCAGTCTTCTCTGCTTTTTTACTATACCATAATGCCCCTACGCGATAATGGCGCTATGCCATGATGCCACTACACCATAATGACATTACGCCATAATGCCACTACGCCATAATGCCATTACACCATAATGCTGCTACACCATAATGACATTACGCCATAATGCCACTACGCCATAATGCCATTACACCATAATGCCGCTATGCCATGATGCCGCTATGCCATGATGCCACCTTTGCACTCAACCATAACGATTCATTAGCAAGATGAGTTGCATATTCCACAAGGAACAAATACGTACACAGTTTATGGCTTATGTTTGATTCATATTCTTTTGTGTTAAGAAAAACAGCTCAGTAGATGTATGTAGGAAGATGTGGAGTTTTCTTCATCTGCATAGTACCTTAGGATTTCAAATACTGTATTGGAAAAGTTTGCTTCACATATTAAAAATTTGGGAAAGGTTGAGGAAACCCAAATAAATGGCACTCCTCTTTTCCTGCCTGAATTCTGTACCTACTCATAAAGACTGAAGAAAAAAAAATGAGCGAATGAGACCCAAAATAGCTCCTTTATTTCTGATAAAGGCTAGGTGGAAGAACAGGCTTGCTAATGGAGTAGGTGCCCTCAGAATTAGGCAGACCTGTCTATCCACCACAGGCCAAATGGGCGATCCCAGGCCTGTCCACACTGGGACCTGTGCCTGTAGAAAGTACAGCTGACCAGTATGTGGGCTTCCCTCGGGCAGTTCGCTCCTAAGAAAGAGGAAATAAGGGGTGGAGCTACACATGCCCACTTCCCTTCTCAAAATCTTAAATCAGGTAAATTCACTCTATCCGTGACCATGGGGGAGGGTCTGAGGAAAGAATCTAGGAGGAGCATTTAGGAAAATAATCTTCCTTATGAAAACCAGGCATAAGGAGGATGCATTACCTCCCTCAACAGTTTCTTTATCTAAGAGCCTTTTGCTGGTCGGGAGGCTGAGCAACCGAGAGGCTAAGGGACAAAAGCTGGACGAGCACATCCCTTACCCAGAACCACAGATGCAGAGATGAGCAGGAGAACGAGGTCAGAAAATCAGAAAAGGGGAATCTGAATGGGTCATCAAGACAGGATGGCCAGAAGCCAACATTGAGAGTTCGAGTATGAAAATCAGAGACATAGGAACAGGAGTCAAAGGTCAAGCAATGAACAATAATGGGTGAACAGCTGAGGTAGGAGCTACTGTCTGTGCCTGAGTTCTACAAGTTCACTGCAGCATGCTAGATAGGAAAGCTGCATAAAATCATAAATTTAAAAACAGGCTGAAACTCACACATCCATCATGGAGTAAGTCAAAATTTCCTTGGGTTTGCTGAGTCAGAAGCTTGAAGTATACGAGGAACGTTCTGGAGGGTTCCATGCGTGTCCATCTTAGCTAAGGCCCCAGGTTCTGACACTTCACACAGTGCACTGGGTTTCCCATCATAATAATCTATCAGGGCTGGGTGTCGACACTTACAGGTACAGAGGCAGGCTGGACTGCAGAGCAGGTGGAGCTGAAGGCCATGGAGGTGGTGATCTCTGTTTTGGTTTTGGGCACAGATTCGTAGTACATGCATGACTTGGAGATCTTTTTGAACCTCCAGAAGCTTCTCTAGGAATTAGGCAAATGTGATGTCATATAGGTATTATGAAGGTTTAATAATCAGGAATTCGTGTAGCAATTATTAATAGAAAACTAAAAACAGTGGGTTAATCACATTAGAAGTTTTTTTTTTTTCTGCTATATAATCAAAGTTCAGAGATAAGCAAACTAAAGTTGTTTTGGCAGTTTCACAGAGCTACTAGGGACCCAATTTCCTTCTGGCTTTATACTCCACAAACTTTATGGTGATATCCTCAACTTCACACCTTTAGCCACTGACACTCCAGCCTCATGTCTATCTGTTAGGCCTGGAACAAAAACAAGTGTGCCAGGTGAGTCCACTCTTTCAAGTAACTTTTCTCTAGGCCCCACGTGACCATTTCTGCTTTTACCTAATTAGGTAGAACTGTGTCAAAAAGGTCAAAGGCTACCCCATGATCAAGGAAGGCAAAGATTTAGTGTTCCAGGTGAACAATATCAGTAAGATCAAGGAAGAAGAGAAAAATAGATACACGGTAAGCAAATCACTGTCTCCAACACAGAGGTGCAAGAAAGAGGGATGAGATGGTCCAAAACCCACCACTGCTGTGTGTCTGGATATTCTGGGTGGACGATTACAGTGACTTATACACAAATTCTATGGAAGTGCTTTAAAGAAGCTTGTGTTTCAAGAGTGGGTGGGACTGCTCCATAAACCTTTAGGCCTGTCTTTCCCCCAGGTGCAGTGTCACAGCTGTCTGTGCACTAGAGCAGTGGTTCCAAACTGCATCTTTTAAAAGAGTGCTGGTCTCTCCACACCAGAATCATCTGAATACTTATTAAAAGGCACCAAGTTCTAGGTGCTGCCATCTCAGGAAAGGCCACTAAAATTTATCATGGGCTGAGGGGAGGTTTTGCTCCAGCCTGCGCCACCTTTGGAGACAGTGCAGGGTTCTTACCTGAGAGAGAGTTTCTCAAGACAGGGCAGCCCCACTTTCCTCCCAATAATGTAGCCTGAGGGACAGAAGGCTGGCAGGCTGCATAGGCTTCCCAGGGCTCTGTCAGTAGAGAAGTCAGGTCTCTCAAAGGGAGAAGCCACATCTCCAAGCATCTTGCTGACCCTCACCCCTGCCCCTTCCTACAACACATCAACACGTCAGCAATGGTCCTCTTGCAAAAGGTTCTCCAGGCCTCAAAGGCAACCTTGAATCACAGGGATTCTCATTTTTTCAAGGTAGCTCAATCATTTCCTGCCACTTAGTCTCCACATAGTTTATAAGCTCTCTGCAGATAAATAATGTTCATATATGAGGGCGGTCCGGAAAGTATCCAGCCATGTAATATAAAAAATAGAAGCATTTATGGCTGGATTTTTTCCTGGACAGCCCTCTCGTGTGTGTGTGTGTGTGTGTGTGTGTGTGTGTGTGTGTGTAGTCTAAAAGTCTTATGTAAATTTTTCACTCCTTTTACTTAAAAAGCAGTCCTTTGCATAGAAAGAGTAGGCTTTTAAACAAAACATATGATTATTCCTGTAAGATAGAAGAAATATGTACTTTTTACTTCCACATGTAATATAAAACTGATCCCAGCAGAAGTGAGTTATAAGAGCCAAACAAGAAATGATCAAGCTTCCCAAACTACGCTCCCGTCTACATCTTCAACCATGTGTCCAAACCTACATTAATGTTTATTCTAGGCCCTTCCTAAAATTTTAGTGTTGCATTTTCAATCCACTCAATCACCATCATAATAAACACACTGGTATGAAAACTTCCTTTCTTAGTGGTCTAGATGTTTCTTAAGTTTTTAGTCTTCCATCTTGAGACTTCAGTTCCTTTGATGTCCCCTAATGTTTCTACCACAAACATTCTCATGTCATTGACCCTCCTCACAGCCAATCAGTGCCCTCGTGTGCCCTTAATAGAAATTATCAACAACCTTGTGCATTCAGTGGAGGAGCAGTTGTATTTTAGACACAAAGAAAAATAGCTGACACTTTGTCAACCCCTAAGCTGACCCATCATGATCTCAGAGTTCACACACAAGTCATACACTTTGTTTTAGTTAAGCACTTCTTCACGGAAGCTGGCTAATTTTTGTTAAAGTAATTTACATCCGTTTCCTCTTATTAGGTCATTTGCCCCTCCCATAAGTCCTTTTAGCCAGTTGTTAATGTTTCCTCTTGGGACCTATTTCCTTCAGCTTTCTTACATTTGAGTATCTTAATATCCTGAAATAGTGAAGCTTCCTAAGAAGGTAAGTTAACTTAAGATGTTGCTCATACATCAAAAAGAAAACTACATCAAAAGAGTAGTTTTGAGAAATGTCTTAAACAGCTTGCTTCTTCCTTCAAATAAATTCTAATGCAGTAAATTGATGTATGAAATAGGTCAAAGTGGAGTGGCTCTGTTTTCAGGGGTAAGAAATCTCAGGTAGGTGGGCTGGTGCTTATTCCTGACCCCTGAGGCTGCCAGGAAGGACCTTTCCAGAAATCTAGGAATCTGTAGACCACATTTGAAAAATACGTATACTAAAGGAATCTGAATTCTTTAGATATCTTCTATATATTGATAACTTCTACCCTGATTTGTAGACCATGCCATGCTTAGGTAGATCTAAATATTAAAATCAAATAAACAACTAATCAATCAACATAGAATCAATGAAAAATACTGCAACAAAGAAGGGAACCACACGTCCCCAAATAAACATTAAAAAGAAAGGGGAGAGGGTGGGAGAGGAGGGGGGGAAGCTAAATATAAGGTGATGGAAAGAGAAGTCACATTAGGTGGTGAACTGATTATATAACAAGCTGACAATGCACTGTAGAACTGTATGCCTGAGATCTATGTAATCCTTGCTAACAGATGTCACCCCAATAAAAAAAAAAAAGAAGAAGAAGAAGGGAACCAACTGTGACAAAATGGATGGATCTTGAGATTATCATACCAAGCGAAGTAAGTCAGACAGAAAACATCGAGAACCATATGATTTCACTTATATGTGGGCTATAAAACTGAAATCAACAAATGAGCAAGACAAAGAAAGAAAGAAACAAAAGCTCATGGACATAGACAACAGTCCACTGGTTACCAGAGGGTAATGGGGCAGGGGGCAGGGGGGAGGGGTAGAGGAGGTAAATAAAAAAGTAAAAAATTAAAAGGAGGAGGAGGAGGAGGAAGAGGCAGAGAAAGAGGAGGAGGAAGAAGAAGGGAGCCAGCCATAAGGCATGAAAACTCAGAGAAAAAGTAGACGCCTAAAAAATAATGAAATGATTTTTTTTAAGGATCAGAAGAAAATTCTGGCAATTAGTTGCCTGGTGCTCCCAGTGATACAAGAAGATATGACCTTTGTCTAACAGAAATTGCAAGATTTAATGAAGAATACTGTCTAATGAAGTTAAATGAGAAAAGGGATGCCTAAAACACTAGAAAAAAGTACAAGAGAGTCCAATACTTCACAACAAAATTAGAATCTCCATGGAAGGAGGTGAAAAGCAGAAGTGACATTGAATAAAACTAGAACAATGTTATTAAAGACAAACGTGAGAAGTTATCACTGCACAGAGAGGAAATAAAACAAAAAATTTAATTATAACAGAAAAAAAACATAACTTTTAAAAACAGGGAATAAACATCCTACCTAAGAATTATAATGTTCTGAAGAAAGAAGTCAGAAATATAAGGACCCAAAAACAAACAAAAAAGAAAAAAATACATTTTTTCTGGATTGTAAAAAGAATCCTGAGCCTATAAAAAAATCATAGTTCATCATGTGGCAGAAAAAATTATTGAAACAGGAACATTCCTAGACACAAAAGGGCAAATTATTTTAATAATGTGGATAAAGAAAAATATCATAAAATGTAAAAATAAGAAAAGTTTAGCTAGAAAAGAAAAAATTCAGGCTTGCCTCAGTCTTCATCATATTCATAAATTACAGAAAAAAAATGGAAGCATCTGTAAGATTTGGGGGGGGGAAAGAGATAGTAAACCGAAGTCCTAAACTCAGCCAACCTTTCTTCCACAAACAAAGCAAAAGAACTTCCCATGCAAGGATACAGCAAAAACAACACAAATGTACCCTTGATAAAAATATCCTGAAGTTCATTCTAGAGCCAAAGAAGTTGACAAGAGATTCAAGAAGTCAAAAGTCAAAATATAAAGGCACTGGTGTCGATGTAGAAAACAATTTAACATGAAAAATAACTATAAAACATATTACAAATATAATTTTTAAATTTCACTCAAAGCAAAAAATTTTACAGAAAAAGCTTTCACTAGTAAAAATATAAAGCTAACTATTTAGGAATACTTCTATGAGAAGACATTATATCAAGGACTGAGGATGCAAGGCCTAGCTAAATTCTTCATCATGAATTAGAAGTTAAAAATTACTTTTGGAACTTTATTTTTATTTTCAAGAAACCATAAGATTGCATTTACAGTATTTTAATTGACTAAAACCATGACTGACCCTCCTGGTGAAAATAACTAAAATTGCTGAATAAAATATACTGTACCTTTTTTGCAATTTATTTTTAAAAAGTCAATAAACTGATAAGCAACAAACCTTAGAAAACAACAACTAAATGAGAACAATAAAACCTAGACGGGTATGTGGAGAACTAAACCTGGCTTTGTTTTGAGGTATTTTCTGAATTCAGGTGACTTTGACCTTGTTTTCACAGGGTCACAGACTGCAGAGGACAGAAGACAAAGCTCACCTAAGACGGACCATCTCACAGAAGACGGCCAGCGTAACAAATGGGCTCCCCAAAGGCTATGCAGATGTAACTATAGGATGAGCAGAAAGAAACTCACCCCATGCACCAAGGGGACGGCAGAGAAAATTGCCTGTTTGAAACCTTGAAGATGAGTGAAAAAAAAAAACAGGTGTGAAAATTCATTCAAGTGGATCCCAACAGGAGTCTGGAATTTTCACTAACTGGATGGACCAACAACCTGAAACAGAATGTAGTTTAAAGTTGTCCCACAGGATGATTAGTGCCTGTAGCCTTCTGGAAGAGGGAAATATAGTCCTTTTACATGAACCAACCTTCAACACAGGCCTCAAAGAATTCACACACACACACACACACACACACACACACACACACATTTCCAAGGAATATGAACAGCTTGCAGTCAAAAATCACCAAATATACAAGGAAGGACTGTACCATCAGAGAAAGCCTGCAGGAATAATCGTCTGCTGAATCATACCTGCAAAGAGTTCAGATATTGGGATTATCAGATAACAAATATGAAAAAGTATGTTGGATTAAAATATTTAAAGAAATAATTGTTTCAAATATGATTAAAGGACTAAAAAAAATAGAGCAAGAGACTGCAAAAATGCTGTCAACTGAATGCTTTTGTCCCCCAAAAATCTGTATGTTGAAACCTAATCCTCAATGTAATAGTATTTGGAAGGGGCAGGGGCCTTTGGGAGATGATTAGGTCATGAGGTTGAAGCCCCTGTCAATGAGATTAGTGCCCTTACAAGAGACCATACCCCTTCCCCTTTGTGAGTACAAGCAAGAAGATGACCATCCACGAACCAGGAGGCTGGCCCTCACCACCCACCCAATCTGCCAGTGCCTTGATCTTAGACCTCCAGCCTCTGAAACTGTGAGAAATAAATGTTTATTGTTTAAGCCACCCAGTCTATGGTATTTTTGTTACAGCAACCCAAACAGATGAAGACAAAAATAAATAAATTTGAAAGGAACCAAATTTTTGTTGCTCCTAGAAACAAAACAATAATAAAATCATTGAAATAAAACTAATTCCATGGAGAAGCTGAACCAGAAGATTAGACACAAAGAAGTTATTAAAATGTTAGGTGTTATAGTTATGAAAAATTAACTGAATATGCACCTTACAGAGACAAAAATATGAAAAACAGAAAAGGTAGGTGAGAAAAAAAGACAAGGTCTAACATAGGTCTAATTGTAGTTTCCGAAGAAGAGAAGAACTACATGTAGAATAGGGAAGAGGAAACATCTGAAGCGATCACGACTAGCTGCTCCCCAGAGCTGACAGACAAAAACCAATATAGTTTCAGAAAATCTAGTGAATTCATAGCAAGATAAATAATAGGTAACACATACCTGGACTTATCATAATGAAATATCAGCATATTAAAAACCAGGAGTAGATTTTTCAAAACAGCAGCCCAAGAGGAAAGATAAATGAGTTGCCAAGTTCTGATAATGTTAACTGATGTCCTAACAGCAAAAATAATATCCTCAACATGATGAGAAAAATAACTCGGTCTAACATAATACATCCAGTGGGGAAAAAAAAGGAAACACATTTTCAAACAAAACAAAAATTGAGAACTTGTCACCATTAAACCATCATTAAAGAAAATTCTGAAACAGTTGTCCATAGACATACAATATGAGGGATATATCAATTTAAATGTTCTAGTAACATTTTAAAAACCAAACAATTTAAAAATTAAAAAAAATAATAAAAAAACAATGAAGTAAAACGGATTTTAATACATTTATTGAATCCAATATATCCATCATAGTATCATTTCAATGTGTAAGTATTAATGAGATAGTCTACACTTCTTTGTACTAAGTCTTTGAAATCCAGCATGCATTTTCCCCTCACAGCACCCCTCAGTTCAGACGGGTAATAGTTCAAGTGCTCAGTATGGAAGGACTAGTGGCTGCCCTAGCGGACAGCAGGGTGCTCAGAGATGTGTTTCAGGTAGAAGGAGAACGACCCGCGTTGAGGTCGGTGGGGATGATGAGCAAACCAAGCGGTGAGTGTGTGGGTAAACCCAAGGTTCCAAAGGAATGCGGTCTACGTAAAACACTGATGTTTATATTATAAACCAGAAGGCAAGGACAGGTTGGATCAGATTCTGTGTAAATCGTTTTGGGCAACGATACTTCTGAGGGTGTCGTATACTTCATACTGTATCACATTAAAGAGGGACACCAACCACATCTACTTAGCAAGGCTGGATCGTGGTGAAACAGCCAAGTCCAGCACAAAGTCTTATTTTCCTCACTGTTTACCAAAACTAAACCCTTGGGATGAGACCTCGGCAGAAGGAACACGTACGAAGTACAAGTAGAGAAGGGGGTCTGGTGTGTTTGGGAAATAGCAGCGCGATTTTCTGTTGTGCAGCCCTGGATTAAGCTAATATCTGATCAGACTCATCTGTCAATCAACAATTCTTTTAAAAACGAAATGTATCAGAGTCACCACATAACATTTTTTGTGATTGACCATCATTTAATCAGAATTAATAAATAATCCCTGTAGCAAACAATTGTTGGTATTGGACCCAGGTCTCCTTGAAGCGCGTGTACCATTTCGTTGTACCCACCCCACCTCGTCACCATCTTCTCCACGCGTTTGCTTCTCTGGGCCCACGTCTGTGACTACTTCAGTAGACTGCTCTCAGCGACAGATGTGGCTTTTCCTGCCAGTGTGGTGAGCTAAACATATCAGAGGGTTTGAGTCCCTTTAGTTTAGTTTGGGTAGCTCTTAGCCAGTGAGTGACTTAGGAAAGCCCAGCTCCCTTGCCTCAAGTTGGGACAAATTCTGAGCTATAATGTGCTCTCCAAAGCTCTCCTGCACAATCTGGCCGAAGCTAGAAAGAACTTTGCCAGACATTGTATACCTCTGCTCAGATTTCACTGATCTGTTCAATTTCCTAATAAATCATTTGCCCATAAATCCTTGATTCAGGATTGGCTTCTAGAGAAGCTGATACAAGGCAATCCCTAATTTTGACTGCCACATTACATCCATAATGTGTGTGACAAATACAATCTAACTCTATACCCTCGTGCAAAATGAAACATGAACAGGAATCCTTCCCACTTCCATTTGAAGTGATTGGGTTCTATTAGCATGCACATAAGTAATTGGTTGTGAGCAGTCCAAAGCGGATCCGTAAATGGCAAACGTACACCATCCGGGTACAACACTGTACACATCACAGTGTTAAGTCACATTCCTACGTACACTATTAGCATTATTTAAAACTCAGCTGGGCATCATTTTTCTAGATGTGTAAAACTTCTTTGGTTCTGAATACAAGCAAATCACTCACCATTTCTAAAAACTGAATGTGACACTTATTGTTTCGGAAACAATGGGTCCAGTGTTTGGCACTCAGACTACATTTTCAAAGGGAATCTTTGTCTGCTCAACATGAAAAAAATCAGACTCTATATTTATTGGGAAAAGAGCAATCCAGCAGCCTTCACTCAAGGAAACCAACCCTGACAGTCTTAAGTTACAGCTGTGGAATAAAGCCATAGGTAGCTATTTAGTAATAGAAGCCAGAGACTTCTGAGAAGGGCGGAGAAGAAACCAGTCAGGAGAACCAGCCCCTTGACTTTCCTGAACCATTTTTAATCACTGAGAAATATTTTTACAATTATGTAAATTGTTTTCAAGCGTGTTTCTACACTAACTTTTTAGAAACCAAAATCTCTGTCAGTGACACTTCGTTTACAAACGTAACACATGACGGTCTGGAGTTCGGCAAGTAACGTAGGGAAAGCTCAGCAGGTTGGGCTCCCCTGGTTGACAAGAAATATTTCGGAAATGATATGCTGAGATTCATCATTGTCCTTTAGCATAGGTGTCCAACCTTTTGGGTTCCTTGAGCCACACTGGAAGAAGAATTGTCTCGGGCCACACATAAACTACACCAACACAAACGACAGCTGATGAGTCAAAAAGAAAAAAGGTCACAAAAATAATCTCATAATGTTTTAAGAATTTGTGTTGGGCCCCATTCAAACCTGTCCAGGGCTGCAAGTTGGACATGCCTGTGGGAAAAAAATTGTGTGTATGTGGGGGGTGGGGGGAGGGGGCGGGGGGTGCTCCAGAAAAAAATCCATCCATAATGACTCTATTTTTCTTATTACATGTCTGGATACTTTCCAGACAGCGCTCATATACCATACACACACACTCGCACACACACAGGTCAATAGTAAAAACAAGGCCATTAATAAAACATTGCTCTAACCTTATGTTAAAAGTGTAACTTTTTCCTGTTGGATAGGGCAAGATAGGCCCAGGAATATGACAGACATGCCCAGGAATGCTAAAAAGTAATTGGCCATGAAGATTGGATGCTCCTAAAGCCAGTGCCAGAATACCTCACAGAGGTTTGTCTAAACTAAAGTTGTCTTAAAAGAATCAAGTAAGGGAAGGACTATTTCGGGCTATTCCGAAGCATCCATCTACAGGCATACATTGAACGTGCTAATTAAAATCATTCGTTTCTGTTCACCAAGCAAAGTCTCGAAGGGTATTAAATGAACAATGATGCCTTACTCTAGTCTTAGCTGTTGTGTGGTCTTTAATACAATCCATTTCTATAATCCATAGTGTTCTCTTCCAACTTTTAGAAACATTATATTTCTTGAGAGGAAAAAGAAAAAATTCTTTTGAAATGCAATGTTCTGAACACTAAACACATCAAAATACACATAGGAATTCAGCATATAGCAAATTTTAAGCTCTTACAATCTTGGAGTGATTTGATCACACACACAAAAAAAATGTAAAATGTCTGCATATTAAAACTCACGTAAGAAAAGACAAACAATAAAAAGAAAACTGAAAGAAAATTCAAAGCTCGATTACAGAGGACTTATTTTCCTAATACATTTTAAATATCTTAATAAAAAACTGAGTCTAATTAAAAGTAGGTAAGAAATGGAAAAAGACAGTTCACAGAAAAAAATTAAACTGGTCCCTGAAAGGTAGCTAATAGCACTCATAATAAAAGTACTCATTGAAATTACATTGAAATATGTTTTTTATCTATTAAATCATAATAAACAACAAATAACTGGTGCTGCTGAAGAATATACAATAATACAGAGGTAATACATACACATATGTAAGAGGGTATATTTAGAGAGATAATAGGATACACTAGTACATACCCTCTATAGAGAGCAACTTAGTAATATAAAAATTATAAATGCATAAGGCCTTTGATCCATCAATTTCTTTTCTCATCCTAAAGGTTCATCCCACGCCTGTGAAAAGATTACATCAACATCTGCATGTATATTCACATCCATCGATCCATCTATGTACCCATCTATCGCTTCCCAATAGGAAGATACTCCAGGCGGTAGCAGATGCTGCCTTAAGGAAGTGCAGCAGGTAGTGGACCATAAGGACTGTGTCATTTGCATATATTTATATTCATTTGCACTCATTGGATTTTGAGCCCTACCATCTTTTCAAAATGCATTTTTAATATAAATTCTTAAAAATACCATATTCTAGACATGAACAATGAGGTACTGAGAAAGCACAGACTATTTCTATTGATTATTAGATTCATTTCTTTGATCCCAAGTCACTCACGAGACTGAAAAATACTCTGGAGAGATGACTGGATAAAGCAGCTGTGGTACATATACACAATGGAATATTACTCAGCTGTAAGAAAAGATGAAATATTGCCATTTGCAACAACATGGATGGACCTGGAGATCATCATGTTTAGTGAAATAAGCCAGACAGAAAACACAAAGAACTGTATGACTTCACTCATATGCAGAATATAAAACTGAAAGCAAAGAAAAAAAGAAATGAACAAACAAATAACCCATGGACACAATCAATAGTTTAATGTTTATTTGGGGACGAGTGGGTTAGGGCGGGGAGAAAGGGGAGCGGGTGGGAGAGGAGGGGGGGAAGCTAAATATAAGGTGATGGAAAGAGAAGACACATTAGGTGGTGAACTGATTATACAACAAGTTGACAATGCACTGTAGAACTGTATGCCTGAAACCCATGTAATCCTTGCTAACAGATGTCACCCCAATAAGTCTAACAATAAAAATGAATTTTAAAAAAATACTCTGGAGAGCAGCATATATTAAAAATCATTCAAATTTACCTAGGTTTTGGACTGTGGACATGCTTCTCCTTTGACACCATAGTGCAGGAAATGTGCATCCCCCTTTGCCGTATTTTCTTTGCCTTTGTGAGACTTCTCCTGGGTGATATGGGAGCACAAGCATGTCACAGTTTGGACTTTTACTGCTTCTATCACATCATTGCTGGTCTTAAGGGGATGCAAGTGGGAGCACACCAGATTCCACTGAATACTTTGCCCACTTGACCACTTTACATAAGTGAATCATTTAATCTTCACGAAGTCATTACGATGGAAGTAGCTCTATCTTCAGTGTGAGACTCAGAGAATCAAGTAAGTTGCCCAAGCGAGCCCTGGGACAAGCAATCCACTGATCTGGGACACAAATCCAGGTATATGTGGTTCATCAGAAAGGGTGGACATCAGGTGGACAAGAATCACAAATAACTAGTTGTGCACAGTAGCTACATAAACAGATGAGTAAGTTTTAATAAATGCTTTTAATAGAAATTAATGAGGGCATATCATTTCTATAGTATTTGTAAACTGGTATTTTAACTGTAGTAAGTATAACTGACTTGTAGCTGTATTAAGTGTAGTTGGAAAAAAACAGACTTAGATCTGATTCTATTAACACAAAAGAAATCTAACAAATTTAAGAACCTTATGACTGGAATAAGATTTCCACTGGAATAACGTTGAAAACAGCTTTAATGCTCACACAACTACCCTACCTTTACAACTGAGAAAACTCAAATCAACTGATTAAATATTTGTGGCTTATTTTTTCCCAAATCTGCACATTGAACTCTCCGTTAAAATCATTTGGGTTTTTAGGTTTATGTTCAGGATCTAGTTTAAAAGGAAAAGGATTCAACTTTACGGCAGGCACGAAACTTGAGAGACAAGAGCAGGAAAGATTCAGAACATGAATTCTTTGTCCCAAAAGAGAAGCTGTTCCGGCAAGACTCAGGTCAGAGGGCTGGGTCTTGCGGGGGCGGGTCACAGGGCTGATCTGGGGAGAACTTGCTTTGTGAAGAAACAGATGATCTCTAACTATGAGGCTGCTGTTCCTGTAACTTTGGAGCAACTGTTACATCCATTCCAAAAGGACAAGCAAGAGAAAAGAACATTTCTGACTAAACTGCAAATGAATGGAGTTCTCCCTGCCTCCTTGGGAATATTATGAGCATCTTACAAAGGGGGGCATATCCTGTTTCTTTCTCTGGTTGCTACAACTGTGGTTTGTATATTGGCTGTATCGCTAATGTGAACTTAGAACCCAAAAAGCCAAAAGAAAAAAAAAATCAGTTCTCCTTCACAACTATGTATTTTTCTTTCCCCAACTTTCAACAAACACCGTTTTAAGTCATATTATTATTTTCTGAACTGGAAGCAAATCCGCACACCTCTTTCATATCCTACTGTTAGCACAAAAGGTGAAAGCACCGACATGAATGAGAGGACTTGCAAGTTCAGCAGTAACAGAAACCAGGCAAACGCTATTGGAACGTTTCTGACTCAACAGTGCCCCCTAGTGCAACTTTAAAAATCAGCATGAGCCCAAGATCCAAAATAATCAGGTGGGAAAACAGTACATTAGAATACATTAATGAATTTACCCCTTTAAACGTTCAGGGTGAGCCTATTATAGTGAAGCTGCTAAAGTGAACCTATTTCACTTTAACAATAGACATGCATCCCTTTCAACTAATAATAGGACATTAAGAAAGATCAGATTCAAGTGGAAGGAAACGTGGAAAGACGTCATGCAAAATACAAATATGGCAGTGGAAAGGAAAAGAGAGAGAGAGAAAGGAGAAGGAAGCGGGGCGTGGAGGAAGAGGAGAGGAGGGGCAGGAGGACAAATACATTCTTATTGCCTGCAGAGCACACCAGTTGGGAGGAATAAAGAGAACGTGGGTAATGTTAATGCAGCATTTTGCCCTGAACCAATACCCAGCTTTGTTAGTTTCCTCATATGAGAACTCATATTATCAATGCTCTCCTTGTCCACCAGCTAGACTTCCTTCCTAGAACTAATGAGAGAAATTGTCAAACATGTAGTCATATTAATCATAGCACATTAATCATAGTTGGAGACTTTCTCACTTCTCATAAATAAACAGGTAGATAAAATATACATAAGGATGAAAATGATTTGTGGAGTTGATGGAAAGAGAACTCACACTGGGTGGTGAACACATAATGCATCAAATAGATGATGCACTGTAGAATTGTACACCTGGAACTCATGTAATTCTTGCTAACCAATGTCACCCCAGTAAGTCTAACAATAAAAAAATATTTTTTAAAAAGTTATTTGTATAAGCTACTTAATGAGCTATCTACATCTATCTATATCTAATCCACATATCTATAACAAGCTGTGCATTGTCTTAGCCCATTTGGGCTGCCATAACAAAATATCAGAGACAGTGTGACTTATAAACAACAGAAAGTCATTTCTCACAGTCTGGGAGCTAGAAGTACAAGATCAAGGCAGTTTCAGTGTCCAGCAAGAGACCTCTTCCTGATTCAAAGACAGCCATCTTCTCACTGTTATCTCACAAGTTGGAAGGCAAGGACTCTGATCTTTTCAGACCCTTAAAAGAGCACTAATCCCATTCATGAAGCCTCTGCCCTCAAGACTTAACCACCTACCAAAGCCCCCATCTACTGATAGCGTCATATTCGGGGTTAAATTTCAACACATGAATTTGAGGGGACACAAACACTCAGTCTGTAGTATATATGTGATATATGGTTTTATATACTGGGCGCCAAAAAAATGTATGCACATTTTAGAGATGTTATCTGTGTATTACTTTTTGAAGTTGAATGGAATTACCATAGCAATGTGTAGGACGTTTGTTCAAAACATGACGCTTATCAAATGAATGCTAGTGTCACCATGCAACAAGCAGGACAGTCAAAGAAAATGACAGAAGCATGGTTGTCCTTTGAGGAGCACAAGACAATATTGAAGTGATATCTGAAATTCTAGAACATTGTTTGAGTTTCCCCCACATTCTCCTGACTTAACACCCCTTGATTCCTATCTGTGGGGGACCTTACAGGACGTGGTGTACTGTAGAAAACCAGCTACACTGGCAGTACTTTGGGAGGAAATCGAAATGGCATGAGCAGCAATACAAGTGGACACTTTGGTCAGTGTTGCTCAAGCAGCAGTTGGCTGTAATTACAAGTGTCTGGATGCTGATGGTAACCACTTTGAGCACCTCTTGTAACTGCAGAAGTCAAATGTGACTTCTACTCATCTTTTGTTATTGGTATATATTGAGTATTACAATTTTGACACAGTTTTTTCCTTTCTTAAAATGTGTATACTTCTTTTTCACTGTCTTTATATAGTTATGTTTTAATGTTCACATGTTTGAAAGACTGTATATTTTATTTCTTTGTTAGAAATTGCTCATGTGCTATATTTACATATACATACCTTGTTGATATATAAAGATATATAAAGCTGACTCTTTAAAAAGAACAAATTAGGTATACTTAAACAACTCTAATAAAAAAAAGTTTGCAAAGAAGAAACAAACAGTTTCGATCAAGAAAAAGTCCCACATTAAATTATGTGGACTAAATAAAAGTTTACATATTGAATAAACACCCTGCTGTATAATCCTACAGTTCATTGATGTTGGCAATGAGTAATTAATCTTCCAGGCAGGAGACTGAAGGAGTTTTGTCTGGGAAATCTGGAACAGCCTAAGAGAAAGGACCCAGAGACACCAGGATGCTGATCTTAGGGACTCCCCAACGAGACAGCCCAACCAGATCACCCTTCACTGGAGGCTATCAACAAACCCTGTCTTCATCAAAAGAGCTTCTAAACTGTACCTTAGTTATTATATTTTAAATGTGAGTAGACAGCTAAGGATCACCAGACATTTTACAAAAGTGTTTATCATGAATAATTGGCCAAAACAACAAACAGGGAAAAAAACCAAGTTAGAGGAATCAGAATACATGCAGGGAGAAAACCTATTTTCAGAGAAGTTAGAAAATATACTGCACCCCTGAAACATGAACAGCACGCTATAGCAAAGGAACATTCAAAGATTAAAAACAGCTCTTAGAAATTAAAAACATGGTTAAAAGCAGGAAATCCTAACAGAAAAGTTGGAAGATAAAAATTAAGAAAATCTTGTATACCTGGAACCTACAATGTCACTCCAATAAGTCTAACAATAAAAAAAATTAAGAAAATCTTCCAGAAAGTAAAGTCAAAACACAAAGAGAGACAAAAGAAAAGAAAATGAGAGTACTAGTCCAAAGGTCCAACACAGTAATAGAAGTTCCAGAAAAACAACTAGAGAAAAATCAAGGGAAAGAAATCATCCAAGCATATATATTTTTCCATATGCTGAAATACTTTATTTAAAATGGCAAAGCATATATTTTTTTAAATGTCCCAGGACATGGGTTTTCAAATTGAAAGGTGACAGTAGTATACAGGAATAGGTACAAAACCAATTCATACCAAGTAACATCATCAAGAAATTTCAAAACATTTAGAATTCTATAGACAGCAAAACTATCAACAGACAAAGATATTTTAGGATGTTCAAAGTCTCAAAAAAATTCACACGTCATGTATGTTTTTCCAGGAAGCTATGGTCATCAAAATAAGAAGTAAACCAAGGAGAAAGACCTCAAATCAGGACCCAAGGCAAAAGTAACCCCAGGTTTACTCCTAATAAAGAGAGACTCCCAAGATCATGGTTCTATACCAATTCTAGAGAGTGGCCAGTAAAGAACATAGCAAATTAAAACTATCTGGGGAAAGGTGTCTTCAAAAAATGACATTAATACAATAATTAATGTGTGTAAATATGTTGAGAGAAGACACAGACCCTTTGGCCAGTGTTTGGATTTGAGTTAATAAAAGGAACATTAAAAACTAAGCATGAAAAAGACAATCATCTCTAGGAATGCAAATTGTTGTTCAAGAAAAGAAAAGTAATCCTAATCAATTATGGTAAGTAGTCAATAAATTAGAAGAAAATATACAATATTCTGTAGGAGCTTAAAAGAATAGGGTAGATCTATCTGTTTTGCCATGATGCTATTTCTAAGACCTCTTCATAATTTTTACAAGCAAATTACCAAGAAATGTAAACAGGGTACATTTGCACATATGCATAAAATCATCTATACAAAGTTATACTGAACATTTTTATACCACTTCTAGACCATATGCCCACAGCAGTGCTATTCGAAATGACATTTGTGAGCCAGCAGCCTAAGCAGCATCTGGGATCTTGTTAGAAAAACATTCTCACTTCCCATCCCAAACCTACTGAACCAGCGTTTCTGGGGTGGGGCTGAGGAATCAAGCCATTTGCTCCCCGTTTGCTCTCCAGGTGAGTCCCAAGCACAGTTAAGTTTGAGAACTGCTACCATAGTATTGCATAAGAAAGTTCTGATTAGGGGAATTAACTCAAGACATGGGACTGGGATGGGGTGCGAACACCTTCAAAGGAGAATTCCGCTAAAGCATTTTGCTTGAATGGTTTTTACAAGAATATATTTACTCTTGTAAATTAAATTCTTGTGCAATTTAAAAATACAACAAGAGGTAAAATACTTTTTTCAAGAATAATGTAGTTGAGAAAAATAATTTGCATACACTATGACACAGCCCGGTTATCAACGCCTCCCTTGAACTGTAATGCTTCCTCCAGATAGAAATTCCATCAGGTGCTAATTTTCCCATGTGGCTGAAAGACCAGGGATGCAAGAGGAGCTAAATAGATGGAGATGGAAAGAGACCTCACTCTGGGTGGTGAACTTATGCAACAAGTTGACAATGACCTGGAGAATTGTACACCTGGAACCTATGTAATTCTTACTAACCAATGTCACCCCAATAAGTCTAATAAAAAAAAGAATTTTGATGAGCTACTTAAGTTGTTCTCCTTGTAGCACAGCTGACAGGCAATCTGATAATAGAAGTAACTGCCTGTGGACCAGGTGTGCTCAGAATAATTGCTCAAATAACTGAGACATTCCAACTGAAATTCGTAGACATTGCAGATGTAGCTCTGACCCCTGTGGAGTAGAATGCGACAAGCCCTTGATTCGTTCAGGGCACTATGGTCCTAGTAACACAATGCCAGGGGAACTTTCTGCCCTTAAGATAGGCCAAGAGGATAAAGAAACAAGATGTTGTATTGGTTCATCTGCAGGCCCTCCTAAGGTGGGAAATGAAGGATGCAGGAGTCACGCTGAGAAGGTACGTCTTTGCTCAGGGAGCAGTGCAATACATGCACACCAGTCCACCCAGTCCTTCCCTCATTCCAGATACTCCACCACTCCTCTGAGAACATCTTCCCGTGGCCTTTTGGGAGAAGCAGCCACTCAACTTAGATCTCCAAATAGCGCCAGGAGTCTGCCTTTGTTGACAAAATAAGCAAGTACGAGACAGTCATAATGCTTTTGTTTCTCTGCAGCGCCTCAGTTCTTCATTAAGACACTATTCCCACCACACAAGAACAAGTCACAGACTAGTTCTTACTGTCCTGGAGGGAGCTGGTTTCACCGGGTTTCATTATAGTTCAGAACTCAAGTGGCGCTGCCACCCTGAAGGGCACACAAGTTAAATGAGACGTGGTGGGACGCACTCCCGTGGGTAGGCAAGAGAGAAGTTGGGAACGAGCTTGGGAAAACCCAACTCTGACTTATTAGGAAGAGAACTTTTCTTCTCAGAAAGTGTTCTAAGGGGAATTCAAAGTGCCTTCAAAGTGAAATGATCTCTATTTATGAATAACAGTAAAATATTGAGAAGTGGGAGTGGTTCAAAGACTCATAAGAGAATTCAAGAAATAGTATTACTCCCAAGTTTAATAAACCTCCTGTATATACTACAAGTACTGTGAAGTTTCCTACTCTGTATGATGTCATAATGATGGCTACAGGTCATTATATAGTTGTCCAAACCTAAAGAATGTACACCACCAAGTGTGAACCATAATAGAAACTATGGATTTGGGGTGATCATGACAGATCAATGTAGGTTCATCAGTTCTAACAAATGTACCACTCGGGTATGCATGTTGATAATGGGGGAGGTGGTGAGGGCTAGAGCAGGGAGTGATAGGGGAAATCTCTGTACCTCCCCCTTAATTTTGCTATGAACATAAAGCTAATCTAAATGAAAGTCTTAACGGAAAAAAAACTGAAAGAGAATGAAGGTACTCATATTAAAGAATTTACTACTTAATCAAGGACATAATAGAGACCATCAAATAAAGTAAATCAAAATGAGCAAAAAACTTGAAGAGACATTTCTGTAAAGATATACGAGGTCTGACAATTAAGTTCGCAAACTCATCCTAGAAAAAGTGCTACATACATCATTGCTGAACATCACTACAGTCACCTTTGAAGTACTCCCCTTGGGAAGCTATGCACCGATGCCAGTGCCCAGTCCCTTCAAAGCAATTTTAGAACTCTTTCTGGAATGGCCATCAGAGCTGTCATCGTATGACCCTTGATGTCCTGAATGTCATCAAAATTTCTTCCTTTCAATATTTCCTGTATCTTTGGGTAAAGAAAAAAAGTCACTGGGGGCCAGATCAGGTGAGGAGGGAGGGTGTCCCAATACAGTGATTTGTGTACTGGCTAACAGCTCCCTCACAGACAGTGCCGTGTGAGCTGGTGCTTTGTTGTGATATAAGAGCCATGAGTTGTTGGCGAAAAGTTCAGGTTGTTTTCATCCAACTTTTTCATAAAGCCTTTTCAGCACTTCCAAATCAAATAGTAAACTTGGTTGACTGTCCAGTTGATACAAATTCATAATGAACAATCCCTCTGATATCAAAAAAAGTTAGCAACATCATTTTGACTCTTGATTTGGACTGACAGAACGTTTTTGGTCATGGAGAACTGGCTGACTTCCATTGTGCACTTTAACACTTTGTTTCAGTGTCAATTGGTACACACATGCTTCATCACCAGTGATAACACGGCCCAAAACATCGTCTTGCCTCTCCAAAAGATTTTGGTATGATTTTGTTCATTGGTGAGCTCCTTCGGGACCAATTTTCCACCTTTCTCATGCCAAGATTTTCATTTAAGATTTTCCTGTTTATCAATCAATGTTCACTTGGTCTGCTAGGTTTCTCACAGTCAGTCGACAATTTTGACACATAATTCTATGAATTTTTGCAATGTTTTCATCAGTTCTGCTTGTTACTGGCAGCCTGACTTCTTTTTATCAAATACACAAATATCACTGGTCTTTGTATATTGATCATGTATCCTGAAATTCTGTTAAATGTGTTCATTAGCTCTAATAATTGGCTTTTTTTGTAAGTTGTTTAAGATTTTCTATGCACAAGATCATGTCATTTACAAAGATAATTACTTTTTCCTTTCATTTTAGAAACACACAAACTACGAAATCTGACACAACAAGAAAGAGAAAATTGGACCAACTTATAACTAGTAAGAATATTGAATCAGTAATCAAAAATCTCACAGTGAAGAAAAGAAAAAAACCAGTTAACTTCATTGGTGAATGCTGCTACACCTTTAAAGGATTAACACCAACCCTCTCACTCTTCCAAAAACAGAAAAGGAGGAAATACTTCCTAAGTTATTCTATGAGGCCAGCATTACACTTCTGCAAAGCCAACAAAGAAATCACTTGAAGACATGTTATCATTATGATGTGTGATAACATAAAAGTATTATTTATAATGTGAAGTGATGGTCCTGCCATGAGTTTTTACATTTTCATGCATGTCCTTCCTATTAGATTTTGGACTCCTTAAGGACAAAACTTCATATTTTGCTCATGTCTGCATCCCCTATGACACCAAAAAATAGTACCATACACTTACTAGATATTGAGTAAATATCTACTGAATCAATAAATTAATGAATACCTAAGAAACAATGTATTAGTATTTAAAAAAGAAATCACTTGAAAAGAAAACTACAGACCAATAGCCCAAAGTCTACTGTGACACAGAACTAGAGAATTGAGGAAGAGGCTTGAAGTACCATATTTTGTTGTGTATAATGCGATCCCATGTGTAATGTGCACCCATGTTTGGGGCCCAAACTTTGAGAGAAAAAAACTTTCATTTTAATTTTTTAATTCAAAATTTTGTTTGTTTATATTTAGGTACTTGTTTTTTGTACTGTAAAGGAATTTTAGCATTTACTTTTAACATTATGGTACAAGAAATTTTACATAATAAATACAAAACACAAGAACGAAGTATAAAATGTTTTATATAAAACAAAATTCAAAAGAACAATTATATTCCAGGGCATTAGTTTGCATATGGTGTCATTACTGACTTCTAGAGTTGCACTTTTAACTCATAAGCATAAAAAAAAGAATTAAAAACATTTATATAGATACAGAATTAGTACTACTCATGCATAATACACATCTTTATTTTTCCCTCACAAATTTGAGCAAAAATGTGTCCATTATACATGGCAAAATACGGTCATCTGGTGAAGGTGTACTGCTGGCTCTATCAAGTGAAAGCCGATGGGTTCTTGTTTTAATATTGTTGCAATAAGAAAAAGAAAACAGCCACTCACTACTCTAGTCAGGAGATCATATCGACAACTGTGCTACAATTAAAACCACCAAAATTCATTCTCATTCCCCAAAACCTGTCAGCCGTCTGTATCTCCCAATCTGAAAAGATGTGACAGAATCACCACTCCTTGAATCTTCCAAGCCTTTGATGATGGCTTTAATTTCTATGATTCCACCAGGAATACCTTTTAATGTTATAATTTGCTAGGAAAGGGAAGTTCCAAGAGCAGCTTGGATTTTCCTATGATGTCCTTAACTCATAATTCATGGAGCCGATGAGGGGATGTGCCTGCTGTTGATATCAATCCCAAATACTGTGTGCCAAGTAAGAAAATAACCACAGGATGCTTTCATAGTCCCCATGAAGTAAACTTGGAAGTGAATCTCCATCACTGGAGATTCCTAAGCAGACTCACTGACATGTACAGTGCAGGGTCATTCTGTGTCTTTAAAAATTAGAGTAAGTTCAGCATCAATGTCCAGGAATCCAAAAGTTCTGAGTATTTCCATTTCTCAATGCAATGATTTTGAAATCAAGGTGGGGTAGGAAAAATAACGGCCCCAAAGATGTCCACATCCTAATCCACAGAACCCACGAATATGTTAGGTTACATGCCAAAGGGGATTAAGACTGCAGATAAAATTAAGGTTGCTCATCGCTGACCCTAAAATAGATAGATTATTTGTCTTGGCTTAATGAGTTAGAGAAAGAGATGTGATGACAGAAGCAGGGTCAGCATGATGTGACATGCTGATGAGAAAGACTCGACTCATCTTGGCTGGCTCTGGAGCTGGAAGAGGGGGTTGCGGACTCGTCAGCTTGGGCTGCCATAACAGAACACCAGATTGGGTGGTTTAAGCAACAGAAACTTATTTCCCACCAGTTTGGAGGCTGGAAGTCTCTGCCTCAGGGACCAAATGGTGAGAGGAGAGAGAGAGAGGCAGCAGAGACTTCTCTCCTGCTCTTGGGGCCACAGTCCCTCCAGTCAGGAAAAGGGGTTCTCTTTCCTAAGAAATGTGGGGTCACCACAGGATTGTCTGGGAGGTTGAGCAAGTGATAACAGAAAAAAAATCAGGGAATTTATTTCCCTCTTTCTGAAGCACTGGGACCCCATTTCTTTCTTTTCAGACCACAAGGGAGCTTCTCTTAGAGCTCTTTTTTTCTCTCTTCCTGTATAAACCTAGCGTGTAGGTTTGAGTTTCAGGTTGCCCTTGAGTCCAAGCCAAGAGATATTGGGGGGCGGGAGGGAGAGAAAATAGAGAACAAAAACAAACAAACAAACAAGAAAACCCACCAAGAGCTTGTTGGTACCTTGCATTCTAGTTTTCCTCCCAGGCCTGCCTCCCATTTGTTTTTCAGAACCCTCGGACAACCCCACCATGCATTCCGGCTAGTTTTGAATTGCATTCAGTGGGAGAGACAGGATGGAGATGCTTATACTTCATCTTGATCAAAACTGGAATCTGTCTTCCGGCTTTTGCCCTCTGCCGACGTTAAGGGTTGCTCCTTTTCAATACTCCTTTGTTGACTTTTCCTGTTTGATGGGCCTTAACCATTCGTGTTCCTCTAGTTCCATCTTAAGCAATTTTCTCACTCTAAATGCTCTCCCTAGTTAATGTCAACCATATTCATTACTTCAATTATTATATACATATGTGTGTGTGTGTGTGTGTGTGTGTGTGTGTGTGTGTGCAAATATGAGCCCAGTTTATATCGCCAGGCTGATTTTTCTCATAAATTCCAAACTAGCATATCCAACTGACTCCTTGATGTCTCTACTTTTATATCTCAAAATTGTGACAATTTCAATGTCTAAAATATAACTCATGATTTACCCTCCAGCCCCCAGACGTGGTCTTTTTCAAGAATTCCGTGTGTCAGTTAATGACACTATCAGCCTTCTTGGACACATAGAAATCACCTCTGACATCTCCATCTCTCTCTCACCACTGAAGTGTTTAAGTACCTAATTAAATAGCCATGGAAAGTTTATTTCAGGCATATTTTTATTCAAAAGATGTTCAGTGAACACTTGGTCTTTCCCAAAATTATGCACTGAATGTCTTCTCTGTGCCAGGCTGTGTGCTACGTGATGGGTAGACGGTGGGAAATGAAACTGATACAGACTAGTTCGTCTACTCAAACAAGTAAACTAACAAATTACTATCAAATTACAAATTGTGATAAATGCTCTTAATAAAACAAGCAGCAAGACTGAGCACAATGTTTTTATGAAATAAAAAGGAATTCTGTGTTCCTAGACTAAAGAAGGTAAATGATGAGTAATCAGATTATGGAAGTCCTTGCATGTCATCTTAAAGACTTCCAGTTTTAGGGTAATAAATAGGCATGAAGGGATTCCCGTCAGGAGGTGACATGATCAGGTTTTCCTAAGGCATAAATCTGGCCATGGAATCATTCATTCAGGCATCGGTTGCCTGTCAGAGGTGGTTTTGCCTTCTCTGCCCAGCATATTCCTCATTATAACAACACCTGAGAAGGCTCCTGTACCTGGGACTCTGTAAAAGGAATGACTGGAATTAGTATGGGTTGAGATGGAAGCGAATCTAAGTGGAGGAAGGTGCCACTTACCAGTCACCAACGTTAGGGTTGCCAATAATGCAGAAAACACGTTTATATTTCCATGTGCTTGTCGCCTTTCACAGCGAGTGTCCGAAACACGCGGCTATAACTAGTGTAATTCCTCTTCTGCTACTGGGGAGGTATCTACCCAGGTTCCATCCTGGGTCCTTTTCTGGCATCTGGGTCATTTCTAATCTGTTCCAGTGTCCATTCTGGTCCATATTCCATTCTGAAACAACTTGCTTGGTTCCTTGTGTCAAGCCGACACCCTAATTACAGAGGGTGTTCATGCTCTCTGTCTTCAAGTTCTCCCAGTTCACTCTTCAAAGTAAAGATTTCTGCTACTTCTGTAAGTCTGGCTATTCCTGCTTATATTTGGCACCACACGTACCGTCGTTACTTCCAGGAGACAGACAATTCGTCCTACTCTAACATAAAATCCAGCTCTACGCTAATTAAAGCCTACTCTAAAATGTCACTTCAAAATGACTCTGAATCTAAGCAGAAAAATAATTACTTCTAGCTCCCTGGTCAGCTGTCCCAATACCCCCCAAATCAGGGCTTCTTCCATCCTCCATTATCAAACATTTCCTGTCAGCAACATCTGGCATCAAATTTGTCCCCCTGCTCCATCACCAGAGTTCTGCTGAGTGGTTCTCACAAACCTCTTTCAATGTAGGTGACCCACCCAGGAGTGTGTAACGGAAGTCCTACAGGAATGAATGGTCTAAGAGTTAAATAATCCGGAACTGGCTTATTTGGGTCCAGAATTCAACACTCAATACTAAATCTTCTTGGGTCTTTCATATTTTGAAATCTGTCAGGTGGGCTAACCTTCCTCCACCCCAAATCCCGTTCTCTTCCGTAATCTAGAAATGGAGGCAGCCATGTGAGAAGGTGCATGTGGAGGCAGAAGGAATGAAAGAAAACACAAAATTAAAAGGAAAAAGGGAGAATGCAGAACTAATCCTACTTTTCTTTTGGAATGATACGTTTTTGCTGGAAACAATGTCTCCCAAAGTATAGTCATCTCACAACCTATACCAGGATTTCTTGGGGATCTATTATAAATGCAGATTCTCAGGATGCCACCCGAGAGCCACAGAATCAGAATACGTGAAAACAGAGGCCCAGCCTGCATTCTAAAAAACTGAAAGACTTAAAACAACAAATCTAACTTGTCTCTGTAATTGGTAGATATGTATGCAGCAATATTACCTCATTACTTATGTTGTGTCTTCATAATGTTCACAAATAAAGTGATTACTTTAAAGTTGACCAATTTATTAGTTTCCTGCACCACTGCTATAAACATAAGAAGGTACAAAATTACAGGTTTCCTTGCCCTTGTGAAGTCAAGCATCCAAAGAAGAAAACAACGCACACCCACGACAACTTAATTAACATCTGGGTCATTCACTGGCACCAAGGGTTTGGCAGGTGAGCAAATCAAGCCAGCGCTGGACACATCACTTAGGAAGCCAAGGAGTCTTCATTCGAGGGGGTTGAAAAGGGAAGGGTAAGGAGACCGCCACCACGAGATGGCAGAACAAGCTCTGGCGACAAGGTCCAAAGAATGAGGGCTGCATTCCGGTTGGGGAACTGTGTGACTTTGAGCGATTTCGTTCTCCCGCTTGCATAATCGGGGTAATGGCTGTTATTTGTTCCTTTAGGCTGCCACCTCATCCTAGAAAGGATTAAAGGCAGAGAAGATCTCCAAGTTTCTTCTGGCACCAACATTCACTAAGTTGATCTAAAGTTTCCTTCTGACACAAATGTGTGATGATTACAGAACCCCAAACCTGTCACGACCACAAAACACAAAAGACAGAAATAATACTAAATGCAAATTGGAATCGACAGGCACTCACTCTGTGCACACTTATCCCACGACTGTAAAAGTACAGAGCTAAGGTTCAAGTCAGTGTCCTAAGGGTGAGTGTCTTGTCCAGAACTTCTCTGGTGAGATCTGAAAACTGCAGGCACCTGTCAGAGAGTTTCAGGTGTTTGATGCAATGATATTTTGCCCAGCAGTTTTTTCGTAGCATCTTTGACCTCCTTGTTTCTTAAACTGTAAATGATGGGGTTCAGCATGGGGGTAAGCACTCCATAAAGCAAGGAGATGACTTTATCGATTTCCTGTGAGCTTGATGAAGAAGGCTTTAGGTACATGGAGAGGGCAGCCCCATAATACAAGATGACCACAGTCAAATGGGCACCACAGGTAGAAAAGGCTTTGCTTCTTCCATCTGCTGAGCTGATTCTCAGAATTGTGGTAAGGATAAAGGTATAAGAGATGCAAATTAGGAGCACGGGGATGGGCAGGAGGAGCACACTGACCACCAGCATGATCACGTCCATGAGCAGTGAACTTGTGCAAGCCAACTTCAGCACAGCCAGAATTTCGCACGTGAAGTGATCGATGAGATTCCTGCAGAGGGGGACCTGCAGGGCAAAGCTGGTTTCCAGCAGGGCCGTCAGACAGCCTGTCGTCCAGGAGACAGCGGCCATCAGCACACAGACCTGCCTGTTCATGATGATGGGGTATCTCAGCGGGTTGCAAATGGCCACATAGCGGTCGTACGCCATCACAGCCAGGAGCACACACTCCGTGGAGCCCATGGCAAGGGACAGATACATCTGTACAGCACACCCAGAAAAGATGATGGTTTTCTGGGATGACAGCAAGTTCACCAGCAACGTGGGAATAGAAGCAGATGTGTAACAAATATCCATGAAAGAGAGATTTCCAAGGAAGAAGTACATGGGGGTGTGAAGGCGTGGTTCTAAGAGAGTGATTAAAATAAGAGTGCTGTTTCCCAAAAGCGTCATCAGATACATTACAAGGCTGAAGAGGAAGAGAACAATCTCTAACTTGGGGTATCTAGAGAAACCCTCCAGGGAAAAAAAGCTCCAAACGGTGAGGTTTTCTCCTTGCATTTCCTTTCTTTCCCCTGTCGTTACTCTAGTATTATTCTGTTCATTTAAACTGAGGACATAAAGAGATCGATAAAGTAAAATGTTCATTTAGTTTAGGAAAACATTTACAAACTAATTTAACTATCATACACACAATTTTACCACACGCACACATGCACACACACAAAATCACGGGATAGTATATCTATTGGTCTAAGGAGAGAAAAAAAACACCAGGTTAAATCTACATAAAAAGTTGATTGTTCCACAACAAAATTTAGGAAGAGGGAGACTGGAAACAAGCATACGTATAGTTAATATCTGACTCAGCCCCTAATCTCATGCTTGGCACACAGATGATTTTCAGTAAAGATCTGAAAGCACTGAATGACAAAAACTATGAATGAACCCTGAATAAATTATCTAGCACAAATCAGAAAAGTCAGCCTGATCAGTGAGGAGAAGCAAGAATATTTGTACAATAAAAATCAGCAATGATCTTCACGAAGAAAAGGAGGAATGTTGAAACAAATGAATGAATGAACCCTCAACAAACGTGCATGACGTTCTGGGTCTAAATGAATTCTGTCCTTTCCAGCTCACAGCGGGAAGGCCATACACTTGTTTCAAAAATGAGGACACTGTCAAGCACCAGACACACCCATTCTGATTACCTTCAAGAACGAGTTTACAAGTCACACAAAATAACCCACTTCATTTTATGTTATTGATTTATTTATTTATTTTAATGTGGGTGGTGGCCTGGCTGGGAATCGGACCCAGGCCGCAGCGCTGACAGCACCGAAGCCTTAGCCACTGCCCCACCAGGGAACCTCCACACCCACGTCGTGTTAAACGCTGATACATCCGCTGTACAGCCTGATTCATTATCGACACCCACAGCTCTGCGAGCACGTAAACAGGTCTAAAAGTTAGGCCCACGCCATACTTCACTATACAGTAACACCCATACGGACCCAGGAAAAAAAGAAATGAAACTCCCCTTTAAAAATACCTTAAAAATCTCTTTGAAGACATGATGCTAGATCATTTCACTACAAACAAGACACTGAAGGTTAATAGTTTTACATTTCACGCTAACAAAAAAATCACTAACACTTACCTTGCTTCTGCACTGACATTGTTCTCTATCACCTTCAATCTTTTTCCCTTCCCCACTAGTAGTTCCTTCTTTCCTATTTTAAATATGCTATTTTTGCTCTCTTTCACACATTCCTTGATTATATGGTTTATCTTCCCTTCGGCATCACTAATATGCGTTCCAAGTTTCTCAATTTCAATCAGTGTTATCATTTGTCTCCCAGTTGTCCATATTTTTAAAATGGCATTAAATAAAAAAGATAAAAAGTGGCATAGCTGGTGAGGCATAATGTTGTGGGCAACCTCTTATTTCATACCCCTGCAACAGAAGATAGTATTTTTCAAATGGTTTTCAGTATATTAGCCTGTTCTTTAGACTCACATTACACTATTATCTTCGACTTCTCCTACATGGTACATCGTATCTAGCCCATTGGTAAGTCCTTTCTTTTCTCTTTTTTTTTTTTTTTTCTGTTTTAGTCATCAGTCCCCAAGCAGCTCATATTGTAGGTTCCAACATTATCGGTAGTAATGCTGAATACTCTCTCCATGTTCTAGAAAATACTTGCCGGCGTTACTTCCCTCTGTGGTCCTGGAACACGCAGAATTTGTGCTTTTCTTCCCAAGAACTCCTTTTTTGCTACATCACAGTCCTTAGTTCTTATTCCTTTGTTAGCTAACAGATTATTTCTTAGGACTTTCTCTGCCAGATTTTATACGGAATATATTCTCTACAAAAATAAAAATCATGTTATGTTATATTACAGTAAGAGGCTGTTTTTTAAAAAACTGAAATTTTTTGTCCTACTCTAAGACTAGCAAAGAAAACACAATTTTTTTAGAATGAAAAATCAGCCCAATTGCCTGAGACTGGATAGTGTCTATTGTTTAACAATAGTAGCCAAGAAAAATTGGTCCTCTCACCTGAATTCCCTGTCACCAATTCCAAATAAAATACTGATGTAGGATGTACTCCATAAAGTTAGCTAAGTGCAAGAAAGCATTCATTCTTAATGCTTTCTTACACTTAGCTAACTTCAACCATGTTAACATGTTTTAGCCATGTTAAAAATGTTAAATATAAAACTCAACAGTGCAATTCATTTCTTTCAAAAATATTGACTGTTACTTCCATAATTAAAAATCCCAAAGACTAGCAACTGAAACACTATATACATTTAAATCATCTGTTATCTTGGGGAATAGCTGTTGTCCCTGAACAATTTAAAGTTCTATAGGTACATATTAAAGAGCTTTGAAACTTCAGATCCTTCAGGGATAATGTCCCAAAGATCCAATTATATCAAACTTTTAAAAATGGAGACAGAGAGCCACAGTTCCCCCAAAATAATTTCAAAAAACTCATAAAAACAAAGTCTTCTATTCCTCCCTGTTCATTGTAGCTATGTCAAGATATTTTTTTCTTAAATGATTACAGTGTAAAATACATAGCAGTATATGGAGAAATCCCTAAAATTCTAAGTTTATTATACTTTTTTCATTTGTACAACTACTCTCTAGTTTTCAGAGATTAAGGGAAGAAAGTTTACTCTTTAAACCACTTGTCCCAACAAGTGATCAGAAATTTTATTCAATATACACATATTGAGAGACCCTTACAGCAGTGAACACTCAGTAGCAATGGACACACCTAGCACCCAGATATTGGTTTCCAAATACAATTCTCAGCTAAAAGAAAAAGTAGCTCCTTGGAGAAACGGCCGATACCAAACTTACTATATTAAAATGAAACTCTAAAACTGAAGCAAGAGACATTGCCATAAAAGAGAGAGAGTTAGAGAGGCTTCAGAATCATTTCTCATAAAACCAAACAAAATAACCTAACTCCAGCCCCTTCACCTTGAAGAAGAGTGACATAATTATCTCATCTCCTGGTTATCTGGCCCTTTTATTGAGAACAATGCCTCAAGGGGTCTGTTGTATTGTGAAAGCCAGTCCGGGCTCATTCAAATGGGAAGAGTATAATAAAGATTACTGAATTATTCTATTTACTAACGAAATGAAAGGGTTTTCAAGTTCAAGCCTGGCTTTTTCAGGGGGTGGGGGTTGGAACACTGGGAGAGAGAATAGTGGGAAAGGGATTAGGAAGACCAGAGAGGGCCCAGAAACCTTGAGGACTGAAAGGAATCCAGAGAAACTAACCAATGAGAAATGTCTAGTAGCAGGGAAGGCTGAGGATCTACAAAAATAGTGATATCTCTTGTTGGTTGGTCTTAGCTATTCATTACTCCCACTGTTACTTCCCAAAATTCAATTAAAACCATGTAAACACAACAATCTTGGAGAATGGAGGTTTGGGTATGAGAGGGATGAGTACCTAGCAGAATGGAGAAGGCATTTAGGAACTCTGTCCAATCTTTAGCTCACCTCAACGCTCACTGAGCTGAGACTTCAATGGTCACCTACAACAAAGAATTGAGGCTTTACAGAATTAGTTCAGAAAGGCACTAAAAAAGAAAACAACAAACTCTGGAATGGGAGGGAAATACGACTTCCAGAGTTACCACACAGTATTGTTTCAAATGTGCTGGTTTCAACAAAAAAATTATGAGACATGCAAAGAAACAAAAAGTATGGTCCCTAATTGAATCATGATAGAAGGGTCAATCTGTCAAGAAGACATAATAATTATAAACATATATGAGGGCTGTCTCAAAAGTATCCAGCCCTCATGTAATATGAACAAGAGGCATTTATGGCTGGATTTTTTCCAGACAGCCCTCATATATGCACCTGCCCCAAATATCTGAAAGAGAAACTGACAGAATTAGAGGGAGAAATGGACAATTCAACAATAGTTGAGCATTTTACTACTGAACTCTCAATAATTGATTAGAACTAGAGAGTGTATCAGCAAGAATATAGAAGGCTGACATGACAACATAAAGCAACCAGACTTACCACCACCTATAGCACACCCCAACCAACGACACACACACATGCCCATATACATTCTTCTCACGTGCACAGACGACATTGCCCCCCGCTGGTTTTATGCCATTATACAATATGCATTGTGCTGGGTTTGGGTTCCTTCCCTCCACAGTATGCTTGTGAGGTCCGTGTTAGTGTGTAACTGCAGTTTGTCCATTTTTATTGTTGTAGGAGTTGTATAACACTTTATCCACTGTTCTATTGTTAGACATTTGAATGGTCTCCACTTTTTGGCTATTACAACTAATGTGATAAACCTGCATGTGCATGTCTCTTGGTACAGGTGTGTACACATTTCTCTTGGGTATATACTTAGGAGCGAAATCGGTAAGTGACAGAACATGTCTAAGTCACCTTCAGTGCTAAGTAATTTTCCAACATGGTATGAAAATTTAGCTACTGTCAGGGGTATCCGCTTCCTAATGCTGTATAACCACATAACTAAAACCTATTGCCTGAAAACAAGTGCCATATCCCATGATGTCTGGGTCAGGAATTGAGACTATTTAAGGGTAATGTTTGTGAAAGACCGTGTAACATGAGTGTGGCAAGAATTCCAGGATTAAAGACCTTTTTCCTTTAGGCAGGAGTTGGTCCAAACTGGAGTCAGAATGCATGGGCTGATCCCCTCAGAATTAAAAGGCCCGGTAAAACTAAAAGGCAGAACACGTTCATTTTATGAGTAAATATTCTCCAGGGATTCAAAGAGAAAGTTATTCTATCAGGTAATTTACAGCCTAATATTGGCATTTACATCTAAAAAGAACACTAAAAACCTTCAAATTCTACCCATTTCATAATGGAATCATGTGAGCGTACCCACATACAGGGAGGGCCCAGGGAGGCTTCTCCCCAGGTAACTCAGACTCCGGGCACACACGGGAATTTAGTGTGAATAAGCAGACGTAGCTCAGAACATGGCAGGCTGTTGGGCCTTTTTTGGTTTTCAAAGTGTCACTCCTCAATGCCGTGGAAGCCAAACTAGTTTCCTAGAGAACCAGTAAAAATTAACGCACTACTTCAGAAGAACTGGTCATGCAGCTTTTATTTACTACTTTATAACTTCTTGGGCGTGGGTGGGATCTTCCTTTCAAACAAGACTATCACATGCTTAGCTAGCAGAGTACATATTGCAGAGGAGTCTATGAGGACTTTGCATATAAAATACAAAAATCTGTTACATATAATTAACAACATTTGTACAAGACAATGAGTGCCGGTGTCAAAATAACGTCCTGTACTTAACAAGCAGCATGGTTCTATCACGGCAGCAGCCAGGAGAAATGCCCCACAACGGGCAGACGGTGTTTACACAGTGTAATCGCTACTGGAGCACAGATTAACACAGTCATACCTTTTTTCTTTTCTTTTCTTGTTAGTGCATACACAAGTAAAAGCTGGAAGGAGAAAGCAATGGGGATTTGGTGGCAGTCAGCTTTGTGTAAGTAAACTATATTACAGGTGGACTTTCTAGCAATTATAAACTGGACACAAACATGAAAGAGATAGCTGCTCTTTATTACCAAAAAGACAATTTTTTACTACTTTCACTGGGTTGATTTCCATTTGCCAAACTTCAGGCACCTCCTTCCCACATATTAATACATCTGTGCAGACATATCTAGTGTACTTATTCCAGGAATAAGGAATTCAATAATTAGACTCTCTAATAAATCAGTTGCCTGTATAACAAACAGCACTGAATATTCCTGGGGG